>CM047878.1:1792117-2090339 GCA_026212405.1 Petrea volubilis
AAATTTGTTTCAGAATTTTTTAAGTAAATGAGCTTATAAGCTCTAAAAAAAAGAGTAAGCTCCCCACAATTTTTGTTTTTTTGAGACAGCTTATAAGTAGTCCAACACCAAAAAATAAAATGACATAAATATTTTTATTTATTTTTTCAATATAACACGCCTACTATCTCAAAAAATATTTATTTACATGAAATTAATCTTACATTATTATTTTTTTTTTATCATCATTACATTTAAAATAATGTATATGCTCTTATGAAACAGAATCACAATGTATAAGTGCAAAAACTATCTGCTTAGAATAAGATTAACCAAACGCCCTCTTGAACTTTTAAATAAGATGGTCATATAACGTGAATTATCACACCATCGGTTAACTATTTTTCTCCTCCAGTTTTTCATATATCATATGAAGGAGAAGCATGTATTTCTTTTTTTTTTTAATGTTAATTTTTCGTCTGGAACTTTAGAAACTCAGCATTTCTATATAAATACGATAAGGGTTACATTTGAGTCGAACTTAGGCAAATAATCTCAGCCTAAAACTCGAGCATGAATGCATGATCATGAGCCTTATGTTTAGATATTAAGCTCGTCTTATTAAACTCCAAGTAAGAAATTTCAATTTTATGAAATTTGAATTTTCTTTATCTTATGAATAATATAATTTTTGGAGAAAGAATATTAAAATTATTTTCTTATTTTAATTTTAAATAACAATTTACAAAATAATTTTTATATTATTTTCAAAAAAAAGTAATATAAAATTTATGATAACTTTTTATTATCAAAATAAGATTATCTTTTTAAATACATCGAATCATGGTCAAATCAAAGTTGTGTTACTTTGTCCTTTATTGGACGCACTGGTAACTGCACTGCACATTGTTTAACTCGGAACATAATTCCTTCAGCTAAAGGTGGAAAATTCTTTTATAAATAAGGGGTTTGGGTACTACCGATACACTCAATAATCCACCTTCAATCATATTTTATATGTATTTTATTTTAAAAAATAATATATAAAATATGATTAAATCTTTACTATTTCGTGCATGGATGCTAACCGAATGTGAGATAGAGAGAGAGAGAGTGAGAGGGGGATGGGGGTAGATCTGCGATCCGAATTGGAATTCCATGTAACATCATGAAATCAAGAATCTGAATTGAGGACATCATCAGCACATGTACATGAAAAATGGACCTTTTACCATTGATGTTAAACCAATTCAATGAAACTTTACATTGGAAAAATGGGCTAAATAAAAGAAATTAGAGAACAACAAACAAAGGCAATTACATGCACGGTGATCATGTATATATTTTGATGCCGACAAAGGGATCGCGAAACCAGAAGAACTAGCTCCAAAAGGGGTAGTTGGAAAACCAGCAACGATCCCATTAAAACAGAAAAAAAAAAAAAAAAATCAAGTTGCAAACCTAATTCATACCATTTTCTTGGATGGAGTTTAGGGGTATGGTGGATCCACTCTTCTTGTTGTGATGATGAGTATGCCGGGTGATGGTCCGGCCCACGAACCTTCCGGCTCTACTCAGACTGTGACCAACGGTGGCCCGGAGACCTACTCCTGCGACTTCTGTCGGCCCGTCAACAGCTTCCCCAGTGCTGGCAATTGCCCCTGTTTCTTTCAATTTCTTTCTTTCTTCTAAGCTCATCTTCTCTTCTTCCAGGGCTTTCAACTGCTCTTCCCGGTTAAATTCGTGATAAAAAGCCTGCAACAAAGACATGAATTGTTGAGCGACAAACTTGAGATGATATTCAAACAACGGACAAGAACAATTTGGCGCATGATCAAACATCCAACCTTGAAAGAATGAAAAAAATGGAAAAACAATAAATACAGAGCCATACTTCCCTCGTAACTTATTTTCACCTTCAGTTATTCCCTTTTGTTCATTATTATACATAGTTAAATGATGATATAGCTCATATTTTAGTAAACTTTTTAAATTGTTCTAATGCTATCGAAGTTTCTTAACAATTTATGTTAGTTTTGGTTAAATTTCTATTATCATAAGGGGTTACTTGTAATTTTTAAGCTAAGATGGGCTGGTTGTGTAATTAGTTATACTTATAGGGGAGCACAACAAGAATACCAGCGCTTCACATGAAATAATGTTAAGTACCTTAATAGTTAGAGTTCCTCTATCCTTTTTATCCTTGATTTTAAGCATATCAAATGCTGGGAGCAACCTTAGCTCGATTTCTTTTTGCGTTTCAGCTTCTAGATCCATCAGAGGTAACTTTGCAATTCCCAATCGCTTGTCATCTCCTATATCGTCATCAAATACCTGCTTGGAAGAGAAGGGATCATAAAAATTTGCACTTAGCGTATAGAATTGACAATAAAACAAAAGATATATACACATGTAAACTACAATAAGCAGAGGAACTTCTAAAGTTCAATAGGGGAGATAAACAGATAGATAGGGTTAATTATACCTACATCCTCTGAATTTTGGCGTAAATACACTTAGACTCTCTAAGGTTTGCATAATTACAAAAACCCTGTGCTGTCAATTCTTTAGGGGGTCTAACTGTGAAATAAAGGTAGATGGCCATGGTGGTTTTTCTAAATATTCAAACCTCAAGGGGGTCTAAACTGGAAGAGAGGTTGACCGAAGGGTTTCCATAACCATACAAACCTCATGTGCCCCAGTGTATTTACCCCAAAACTGAGGCGGTGTAAGTGATATTCTCCCTAACATGGGATATATATGCTCATTTGTAGGAAACTATGGAAAAGACCATGTAAATAATATGGAGAGAGGCACAAAAGTAAAGAAATCAAAACCTCAAAAAGGACAGACTGTGTCTCCCTGTCTTCTGCGATTAACTCAAATGTTTCATTCCAAACAGGATTCAAGTCATTGTCTATAACTTTTGTTTTAACTTTGAATAGCGGACGTATATACAGCACGACATATGGGTCAGATTTTCCAATCAACTCCATGTTTTTCAGGTCACTTGCCCTTACGACAGTTATTGTAAGCTTTCCCACAGGTTTAAGCTCCAACTCACTGCAAGGATTCCAAATAAACACTCCAAAAGTCATGAGTACCATATAAAGTACACGAACCCTATAACATTCTTAAGATATAAAAATTGCAAAGGTTTCCAAATCATCAGACACATGAAACTTTACATCAGGTATCAAGTACAATAAAGGGTACAAAGAACTCCCTGAGGTTACGTCTGTTTCAACAAAACTCTCCATGGTATGAAAAATAACAAATACCCTCCAAACTGCTGGTGGGATTTGTAATAAAAAAACTAATTAAACTAAAACATTAGGGGGGTATTTTTAATTTTTCAGATAATATGTCAAGGGATATTTAGTAATTAACTCTACAATATAGTCAACTTAGAAGAGCAAAAATACTAAGAAAGCAGAGTAAGAAATAGAGGTAGGAAAAGGCGTCACCTTGTGTCTACAGGTATGCCACCAATAGGGACAACAATCCTATGGGGCCATTGGAGCATGTCTGTTACAATTGAAGTAACAGTATCCTTGCATCCATAAAATTGCAATAAGTCCAAATAATAAAGAAAATTATTCCAGTAATAACGAAAAAGTATCCCAAACATACATCGATCATATCTGAAACCCCAGGAAGAGCTGTTAAACTTCCACCAACAGCCTTCAGAGTATAATCAATTCGTGGCTTTGGCTGCATGACGTGGGAAAACACAAATCATATCAACCAACCAATCATACACAGAACATGAATAGACCTTAATAATGCTTTAGACTCTGATCAAACCTAGAACTTTTGGGAAAATTGACATAATTCTAGATAAATATGGCTAACCAAACCACGTATAAATGAACATATAAATGATTAAAAGTCAAGAAGCATTATGTCTTTAACCCTAATTAATTCAGAAATCACAGTCTGACATGATTGTAAGGTAAATATCACAGACTTTTTCACTACATTTAGAATATTCACATTGGTGGCTTCACATATAATGTTCTAAACCGCATTATCTCCACTATTCTCAGCATCTGTCATCTACTATATTCATTAACTTCTTACAGAAAACAGTCCATGGATCAAGAAATGTCTAAGTCAATAACAACTTACTAATGAAAAATTATCTAAAATTTTGCCGCAGAGACTCAAGAAAGTTCTATTGCATTTCGCTTGGCAGGCAAGTTATCAAGTTTTGAATATTAGTTAAATCTTCTGTTTATGTATTTCGAGATTTCGTCATAAAGGAACTGCAAACAGAAGGTTTACACCAGACAATAGCCAACTAGTAGGGAAACCTATGCTCGCAATGATCATTCTTCTAGAAACCCCAAGAAAATTCCATGATCTTATGTTTGTGCAAGTAAAGCAGTATCTAAGTGAAGTATAGGAAGCCATTATGGCTCATGCAAATATGCAAAAGCCTTTGAGCATGACCCAACTGAAGAAAGAAATCCACCAGAACAGCCAAGGAAACTCTAAGAAGGAATCATCAACGTTGTTTATCAGATTCTTCAAACAAACTAATGCTTTCCTCATCTTACTCATAAAGTTCACTATACATTTGAATCAAGGATGATATTTAAAATTAATGGGTATGCTAAAAATGCACCTCAGCCAGCAGAGCAACAACCACTGCAGAGATGCAAGGAATTTCATCTGCAAGTTGGAAAATAGCTCGGACTATAGTAAAAACTTGAAGATCCTTTAACTGCAAAACAGCAAATTTTCAATTTACATCCGTAATGCTACATAGGAATAAAGCATGAGGAAGAAAAAGAAGTACAGTGTCCCCTGGGGAAGGGAAATATTTGATGCAGCAACCTGAATTGGTATGGAAGCGACAAGTGCTTCAACAGCTAGGACAATGTTTGGATCACCACCCCATCGGAGGTCAATATCCATCGTGATCTGATCTTCCTTAAAACTCTGAACGCGAATCCCTGCATGGACTAAGTAATCAGACATGCAAAGAGGTAGAAGTAAACACATAAAAAAGGGGCGGGTGGACAGTACACGCTAAAAGACCAAGTGAATATCTTCACAACGAGTCACAAGTATTGCAACCTTCAATTTTTGGAGCTACTGTTCCAAGAGACAATTTGCTAAACTTCAATGATGTAATCCCTGGGGGCCGATATTCTTCCAACAATGGTTCAACAGATTCTTTTATGATAGCCTCTGCTGCCTGAGAAAGGAATATTTAGAGAATTTCAGCAACAAGAATGGAATTGAATGGTAACGTTAAAACAGAAAATGGAAAAAAGCTTAGCTAGGCTACCAATGACTAGACAAGTATTTATATCAACTCAAATGTTCCATAATGACAGCAGGTTTGCGAAACAAGAATTGGTTAGTCATATCTATTCCGGCGTGCACACAACAAACACAAGGCACATACACACACATACACATGCCAATTGATAGCCCCAATACAAGATAGAACAATCCGAGCCAAAAGCCTAGAAATATCCAATATTTCTGCAATCAGTTCAGAAGTGCCTATCAAATTTACAATTCAGCTTCTTCCATTCTCTTCTCTTTCACATAAATATACAAAATCAACTTTTGAGTTATGTTGAAATGGTTAAGGTGAAACCATGTCTTTCAAGATTTAGCAAATTGGAAGATTTCTGCACTTATTCATATGGGTAACATAGATTAGAAATTCATAAGGAAGAAGAAAGACGCCTCAGTCTACAGTTTGTCTCTGCGTGAAAAGAATCAATTCCACTGCATGAATCAACTATCAACTCTGCAAGGCACATTCAATTGAAATATAGTGTAGTTTCCTGGCATTAAACTCAATTCACGAGCTGAAGTGCAACGAATTAGGTATTTATTCATTGCAGCATGTAACTATAGTGACATGCACCAGGGCATATGTCCTCATATTTAGAACTATCTCTACTCTGTAGATATACAAGTGATGCCCAGTCAATTCAGCATGATCATGTAGCAGAACTATTTCTGCCTCCTGAGGAGGCCACAAAACAAAAGAAACTGATAAACCCTTTTCACAAATTTGTGCCACAGTTTCATAGAGTTTTCTCTAAATATTCATGACAATAAAAATGCTGAGAGCGTCTCCATTTAAGAAGCGACAGGTCTTTCAAGTGCATACATAACACGTGACATGGAAACACATGTGATACGGGCTGTTTGATACAAGCAATATCTATTGTGGATAAAGTGAAGAGATGCTTACATCTGCAACATAAGGCCAGAGTTTGCATAGTTGTTTGTTCAGCCATTTCACCTGAAAGTGGAAGCAGAGCATCAAAAAATGAATAACAAATGAACTTCACCTAGTTCACGAATGATAAAAAAGATCACAAATTCTTGCACTAGTTTTATGAATCAGATGCATAACCTATTGTTGGGAATGAAATAAAATAATATACATGCTTGGGAACCTACCAAAGGTATTGTATTACAAGTAACAACTATGTATCCGGAAGCCTCTCACAACTACAATATAAGAAGTCATTTTAGCTACTTGATTAGCTATTTTCCATTTAGTGAAGAAAATGTTCAGTATTGGATTAGCTATGTTCTTCTATGTTCTTCTACTAAATTCAATCCGCAACTAGCATAGCCCTGTCATCAAGCACAGTATAGTTCACACTCAACATGACAAGCCTCTCCACACGATGATTCAAGATCATCACAGATTTCTCCTTTTCCACCCTTCTCTACTGAAACATCTCTATAGCAAAAGTAGAGTGCAACAGTTCATGCCCAAGAAACCAGAAGATTCATATTGGCAAAGAAAGCCACAACCCCAGCCCAACAATCCCAGATTGAGATAAACCACGGTTAAAACATAGAACAGAGTGTCATAGAATTATGCTAGTCTTTTTTATATTGGAAAAGGAAAAAAGAACGAAAAGCATTTGCAACATTTACAATACCTGAATGCTAAAACAACAGAACAGTAAACCAAACAAAAAATGGTCATCCCCCCTTATGCGAATACCAAATTTCAGTTGCCATTCTTACCCAATCAAGAAAACTGCAAAGAAATATTCTAACCTGCTCATAGACAGGAAATGATATCCATTCTGGAAAGTTGTCCCCGCATATCTTCTTCAGATGATCCCTGTTCAGTGAGCTTAATAATTTAATATCAACTGCCTGTAGATACAAATACAAAGATTTTAATTGATAGTCTCGGCAACAAAATCAAAAATATAATTAACACATTCCCAAACATCAAAATTAACCATTGTAATATGCACAGCAGCCTAAAAATGTTAGTCAATCATCAAGAAAATTCATTTTATTGTTTTTTTCCCCTAGTCATACTATTTGGATACCCATCAATAAATAAATAAACAAAGAGAAGGCCACCACAAAGAACTAAAGTTCGAGAATTTTGATAAACACGAAGAAATAATCCCAGAAAACCAAGAAAATGAAAAAGAAAACCTTAGCGAGACGCTGGTTGCTCCGATAGTTCATCATATGCTTCCAACCGGCGATCAAACCGATCCCGAACATAATCCCCATCACCATTCCCGATATCAGACCCATCTCCCACTATTTCTTACCCCTTTCTCGAAATCTCAAACCTGATTTCGCCCCAAAAAAGAACACAAATGAATCAAAAAATTCGACCTTTCCAAAAAACCACCTGACCTCCACCGCGGGAATTACTGTTCCATTAATCTGTTACCACAACACCAGTACAAAAACAATCGGTAATATTACATCGAGAGTCGATTGGCGCAAGGGATTCATCCACGAGATTCGGACTTCTGGGTTAAGGAAAAGACAGAGCACTGTGTGTTGTGTGTGAAAAGGGTATATATATGCATGTTTATATGGGGCTGGTAGTATCTGATGCATGGAAAGAGGCAGTTGTAATAGTCTAATCCTCTCTCTCTCTCTCTTCCAACTGGCGCTTTTTTATGTGTTTTGCTTTGATTTCTCAGATATTCTATACTTGTACGTCTTACTTTTCTATGGTTTTTCTTTGATGATTTCAACATTATTAGTTGATATTTCAACTTTCACACCATTTTTACCAACGTATTAATATTTAATGTTCTTACAATTTACACTCTTAGCATACTCTTATGGTGAATTTATATTCTATTCGAGCAAGATTGAAGGTAATTTTTTTTTTATTATGTATTTTTTTGGACAAGTTTATAATGAAGAGAAAAAGTTATTACATAATGATTTTATTTTTTATATGAAATTCATAAATATCAAATTTGGGGTTGTTGTTCCTTTTGTATTAATTTTGTTTGAAGTCGATTATGTTTCGTGTTGTAAATAAGTTGAGTTTTAAGTAGAAGTCGTATCATGGCTTTTAAGGCTCGAGCTCGAGGTCTAGTAAATTATGTTAAGTTTGAACTCAAATTTGGTTCAAATGAGTCTATATTCCCAGAGCTTAAGCTCGAGCCGAAATAAATAATCGAAACTCAAGCTCGAGTTCATTTATTTCATTTAAAAAAGGGGAAAAAAAGGAATCTAGCAATTTCTAATATACCTTATTAGTAATATGAAAATTTAAGTGTACCATGTGAAAAGAAAATATTAGAATATCAAATAATTTTGATTTTTGAATAATATATAAATAATACTTATTAAGCATTTATTTAAAATGTGTATATATTTGTTGCCGGTATTTAAATTTATTTTTTGAATAGGTATTAAAATTTA
The DNA here is from genome assembly GCA_026212405.1 of Petrea volubilis. Classification (NCBI taxonomy): domain Eukaryota; kingdom Viridiplantae; phylum Streptophyta; class Magnoliopsida; order Lamiales; family Verbenaceae; genus Petrea; species Petrea volubilis. Next base: position 1,800,788 of record CM047878.1, read on the forward strand.
TTTAAGATTATACAATATATATGACAAAAAAATATTTTTGAAGAAAAGCTCAGGACATCAAATTAGAGCTGTAAATGAGTTGAACTTTTAAATTTTTTTAAGCTTAAGCTCAAGCTCATCTAAAAGATTTGGGCTCAAGCTCAAGCTTAAGCTCATCGGGCTTATAAATTTATGTTCAAGCTTGTCATAAAATTTTTTAGCTCAAGTTCAGCTCATTTATAGTCGAGCTCACTTCTAATAAAACTTGTTATAAATCTTGAATTAAGTAAGAATTTTGATATGCACATATTATAAAATTGAATTATTATAGAAAGTATTTTAAACATCTATGCCAATATTATATATAATTTTGATAATTGCACATATATAACTTATATAGTTTCTAATATATTTTAAAATAAAATAAAAAAAGCTTACGACCTTGCCTGCGAGCTCTTGAACAATTGTTTTTAAACTCAAGTTCGGCTCGCTAGAAGCTCAAGCTCGATGAGCTCGAGCTCGAAAAAATCGAGTTTGAATTCAGCATAATTCGAGCTAGGTCATTGGGCTCTTGAGCTGGCTTAGTAATTCATCTATACCCCTACATCGAACAATTATAAATGAGCTCGAACTCGACTCATATAATAACTCAAGCTCGGAAAACTGAGGTCGAATCGAGTCAGTTTACTAAGCTCGTGAACTAACTCAACTCAACTTACTCCATCAACTCACTTGTTATTTACTTAGTACTATAAAGAAAATAACTAATTTAACTAGTGATTAAAGATGAAAAAAATATCAAATTTGATATTCTTACAAATAATGCATATGATATTGTTTTAACAATTGATACTCAAATCGAGCAAGTTCAAGAGTGTTCTTTTAGTAATTTTCTTTTGGAAGAGTTTTTAAAAAAAAAATAAAAAAGATGATTGCGCAATAATTTTATTTCTTAGTACATCGTTTATTGAATTAAGAAATATTGTAAAAATTAAGATGATTCCTTGACAATTATTAATGAAATAATTAAACAGATGATTCTCTTGTTTCACTTTCATTATGTTTTGCAACCTTTCTTGATTTGCTATATAGTGGGCGCCCACTCTAATTTTACACAATCCATGTGACATGAGATGCTATTAATTTGAATATGTTTTCACGAGATGGTTCTACTTAAACCGACACTAAAATTATTTCAATTTTCAAGCATTTAAATTTCTGTAGAAAAGAAAATATTAATCTTTTTCAATTAAGTATTAATTAAAAATAGAAATACTTGAGATACGATTAAAAAGCATTTTTTTCCTTTTCCACCTCTTTGGTAGTTGACTTCCTAGATTACAATATTAAATACCTTTCATTTGGCCACAACTACCAAAAAAATCAAATTAATTTTCTCTTCGATTGCTCGAGAGGTCTTGGATCCTAATCAGATTTCCTACCTAAATAATAATAATAATAATAATAATAATAATAATTTTTATACCTCTTGAAATATAGTGTAATTACTAATTAATTCATATTATTTTAAAAATTACAAATATCTCTTGAAGTATGTATCAACTTAACAAAATTCACTCTTCATCAAAGCGAGGTGTAATTGCGAGTTGTATTTCAGGTGTTTCCAGTGGGTTTTAAAATGGAATTCACGTGGTCTTGATAAGTTCAAGATGTTAAAAATATATAATAAATTCAATTTCAAAAAAAAAAAAAAGTAATGGTAGTATTGGAATATAGATGGTGATGTTCGGTGGTGCATGGTTGTGGTAGTTGAAATTACTTTGTTAAGGTTGGTGGAATAATAAAATTGATCGAGAATTTTGTTAAGCTCAACAAGGCACATCTCTTGGTGGCCGGATTGATTATTGTGGCTGCAAAAAAGTTATGTTTTGGACATCTTTGTTAATATTTACTAGAAAATCCTAAATCTTGAGGGTTATTCATCATTTTTAAAACGAGATAGACTAATTGATAATTACACTATACGCCAATGGGTATAGGCATAATTTGTCCTAATAATAATAATTAATAAGGAAAACAACAACAACAATAAAAAATAACAATTAATGCCAAAATTTGATAAAATAAATAAATAAAACTCAGGTAGTGTGTATACAACTCGGAGTTCATCATTTTTCCTTTAAGCTGTGGGTATGAGAAACAACAACAACAACAAAAATTATTCTGAAATCATCCTAACAAATCTAAAATCATTGAACCCCCCAAAAATAACAAATAGTGTAACAACCTCCCCTCATGCCAAGAATGAGAGTGAAACAATAACCACCAAAACTAACAAGCACAAGTTAGCACCACCCTTCACCCCACCATTGGGGGGACTATTCACCACCGCGATTGGCGGAGACTGCCCGTCCCCCTCATCTGCCATGCCCGGTGGTGGAGCATATGGTGGAGGAGGCGGCTGGTTGAGGCTAGGCGGGAGGCCGAGCCCACGGTTCACCTTGATTTCAAAGGCCATCCTGTGCTGGCATTGCTCACCACCATCAGCGCCCGAGAAGTAGTATTGAGTCCCCACGATGGTCAAGGGCACCGGTATAACAGTTGCAGCCCCGAACTCGTTGCTGCCCCCATTGTACTGAAATGTGTCAGGTGTCTAAAGCGTCGTCCATGGTGCAGCTGTCGTATGTCGTCGTGTTGTAGGTCTGAATCACGGTTTGGTTCGTGTGTTCGTGTTGAAAACTATCAAGAAACAGAGATGTGAGAGTTAATAATCTTGAAGCAAATTGTGGACCCTCCGAGTAATAATGTGTAACAAAGGGAACCCAAAAATCTGCTAAAAGAAGGGTACGAGGTGCTTTTAACTCTTTCTTTTTTGTTTGGAAGAACAAAGAGTAACCATCCTGAAAACTTTTCATCTACTAAAAAAATTGTGAAAAGCTCAAAAGCACTTATTTTATGTTTCTACAAACACTCGCATAAACATGTAAAATGTGTTGGAGAATTTAAACAAATATATAATGACTCTCCCTCTCTAATAGCCAATGTCGTGGGAGATGAAAAATAGTGGTAAATTTACAGCATCACATGATTCATGTCATTATACCTGATTTACACTGTTCATGATATATGCATTGAACATCATTTACCAAATGATCAACAATCAATTATTACAAGCATCAATTAACAACAGCCAATTACTGTAAAAGTAGCTAATGCTCACATTCATCATAAGGAAGGGGAGAGAGAGAGAGAGAGAGCTAATGCCCAAGCATATATTTTGCCTCTTAAATTAGGCTTCATTGACCCATAAATGCGAATTTCATAATAACAATGATAGGAATTGTCATTCAAATTCACAGATATATAGGAGATTTTCACTATTGGGTTCTTTTTTTCCCAGGTCAAATAGAGCATAATGATAATATACCTATAATCAAGCGTAAACCAACTTCAAAATCCAACTAATCGCACCACACAAAAAACCCAGAAACCAAACACAATTAGCGACGAAATCCCGGATCAGAAAATCGACAGTGAAGACAAATTAAGCCAACAATCTCGAACAGCAAAACAGAAAAATCAGGTCAAACTTCAAAAAAATCAGCATTGACTAAGGCACGAACTTACTCAGATAATCCCCGAGATTGAAGGTCTGGTTAGCAGCCCAAGCATTGTAATCAGCAGAAGTCTTATTGGTGGTGGAGTTGAAGAACCACCCGGCGTCGCCTGCCCACGGTGTGGTTGGTGTAAGTATCCGCCGCCGCATTCATGAGCAGAGCCGCCGCAAACAGGCAGAGCAGCCGCCGTGGCTTTGGTCGACGCCATAGATGTGGGCTTTAAGGATTGATTTGAAACTGGTGAAGACTTATGTGTGAGAGTCAAGGGGTGTGTGAGAGGTAGGTTGGTTTTTTAAATTAGTGATGAGTTGTTAGTGTGCGTGTGCGTGTCCTGTGATTCTCTGTCACTGGGAAGGGTAGGGGAAAGTGTGTTAGTTGTATATAAATTGTCAAATTTATCAAAAATAACAAATAAAAGATTCTTATATTTGTTCGGGACATTTCGTTAATGGATATGTATTCCGTTTTAGAGGTTTAAAATATATAATGTTAATGTTCAAATGCTAACAATTTGCATATAAAGTCAAGAATTGAATTCTAATTGTATTTATGTATAGTGGTTTATGTGTATAATATATATATTATATTAAATATGTAATGTATATTTGTCTTATATTTCATTTTATACGCGTATTATGTATTAGGAGATTGAAGATATGAAAAATTAGAAGAAAATGTTCGATCTACTTATATAAGTTACAATATTATTTTAAGTTTGACTTTCATATAAATTTAAAGTTAGATTTTGTACTCGTAAATTATACCATATATCATGTTTATATAACTGAATTACAGACTATAATAAATCATTCCTAGTAATTCTAAGGGAAACACACACACACACCATAACAAATCTCATGTAGGGGTAGAAAATGTAACAAGTCAACACCTGAATAAACAGCCTCCAAGGGACAGTTTACTTCGCAAGATAACGGTGGTTTAAGCCCACTTAACCGTTAGAAACCAATATTTACTTTTAGTGGTGATAAATCGGAGTAAACCACCATGACCTGAGATAATGGTTGGTTAGGACAGTGTAATTTGATTCGCCAAATTGAAGAGTTGGAATTAATCATCATTTTGTAGTCAGGAACGATAAACACAATATAGAGTATCATTTAGAGATGTAAAGCATAATTAATTTTAAATTGAATTTTAAGAATAATTTTTTTTAATAAAAAGTCCATTTAATTCACACGCATCACATGGTTTGTCCTCGTATCTTTCTGGACTATAAAAATGATAGTTTGACTATTTGATGTTGAGAGGAGGAAAAGTGATATTGTACCTGATTTTGGTATTTTTATTAAAACTTAACTAACTGATAGAAATTGGTCATCAGTCGTATATTTTTAATAATCTTATTCTCAGCTATGATTATAATACTGAATGAGATTCCTTGTTCTTCCATTTACAACGGATCATGATCAGGACTCAAAATACAAAAATCATGACCATAATTAGTGTTAATAACTTTTTTGATTTGACCAACGGTGTTTTGCAAACACTTTTATTTTTTTAAAAAGTAGAATTACAAAAAAGTTTTAAAAAAAAATTGAGTAAAAAGTGAAAAATATTAGCAGTTTCGTACATGTCGGGTGTACACCCTCTAAAGAAGACACCTTTATTTTTTGAAACATACCTTGTTTAATTTCCTTTTCTTTTTCTTATCATTCCAATTCTATGTTATGTTAATGATATTAACGTCAATACTTTGAGGGAGTTAGAGCATATGATATTGCTAAATAAGAAGGGGGGGGGGGGGGGGGGGGAATTAAACAGCATGCGTAAAAAATAGAGGTCTTTCCCAGTGACTGTATGCACTCGACATATGCTAAACATGGATGAGGAACAAATTACCTCACACACTAGCTAGAGAAACTGCCTTAGTTCAAGGGGACTTTGATATCTTCAGTTGCATTTTTTCTATTGCAATTTGGGAAAAATACAATTTATAACCTTATGTTATGCCTAATTATTAAAAAAAAAGGTCTTGTGAAAAAATATTAACTTAAAAGACTTCATATTTTTTAAAAATAGCATAAAACCCCTTCTATACTGTACTCGTGTTGATTGTGAAAATTATTATATTTCAACTACTAAAATAACAATTAAAAAACAACTACTACTAAATAATTTATATATCCTTACAATTTAATTGTATTATTTTTATTTTTTTTTTAAAAAACCATCTCCTACCCTCCAACCCCACCCAAGAAGAAACTAATCCAATCACCAAAAACAAAAAGAAAAACACAAAAAAAAAAGTTAATTCTTCTTCTTCTTTCAACCCCAAACCTTGATCCCATCCCGCCCCGGCCCAACCACTCCCATGCCACACCCCGCCACTACCCCCGACGCCCCCTCCTTCTTCTTCCACCTCCAACACCCCCCCCCCCACCCCCCACCCAAGTGGTAGTGGTGGCGAAGGGTGGTGCTAGGAAGACTCTCTTTCTCTTTGATGGTGGCAATGGGGTGACAGTTTGTATCAAATTTGTATGTGTGTTTATATATATATATATATATATATATATATAATTATATACATTTATAAATTTGAATTAATAAATTCAGATATAAAGGAGGTAAAATTATTTTTTATCTTTATTAAGTCAGCTCTAAGGGACAGTGATCCACTTTTAGAAAACATGAGACTTTTAATTTTTATTTTTACAAGGTGTTTTTTGTTAATTAGGCATAATAAAAGAGCATAAACTACATTTTACCCATTGCAGTTACCGACTCGTCATTTGATTAATCTATTTTTTTTTCCCTAAAAAAGAATTAAAAATGTCCATAATAAATTATTATAGAATTATTTAATATCTTTCATACAATTATTCTCTATAGTTTTTTTTCTTTTTATATTTTAGAGCCGTTATATAAGTTTTTACATGCCCAAGGATTTAAAGAAAATCTTTAAAACTAAAGATGGTTATTCTAGAGTCTTTTATTTTATTTTGAAATGCTTTATTTTTTTTTTCCCTGAACTCTCAATTTGTTTAATTGCTTAAGTTAGCAAAATTATAAAAATCTAAAAGTAATACCTAGGCGCGAAATTAAATAATAAATACAACTTAAATTAAAAAGCATCAAATGTTATAAATTCTATGAAAAAACTAATTTTAATAAATTACTTTATATGATAATTTATGTTCTAACCAATTTACATATTTTTTTAAACTAATAATAAATGAAATACATAAAAAATCAATTAAAAGTAGCATAATATATAATAGGAATAAAAACATTTAACCTTTTAAATTATGATATTTTTTATACATTATCATATAAATTTTTACGCATTGCACTTTACTATCTAAATTTTATATTTTTTATATTTAACCTCTGGTCATTTTTGAAATATAAAAGTAAATAAAAGTAGAACATGTATTTATGAAATAGGTTATTTATTATCAGAAAATGACTATAAGAGATTAAATGTAATTAATAAAAATTCATATGGAATTATGCAAAAAGTATCATAGTTTGAGGGGGTTAATTATTTTTATTGAAAACATAAAGAAAGAAAGAGAAAGCAAGGATAGGTAAAAGGAGAATCGATTGAACTAAATTACTTTTCATAGGGTTTTCAAGTTCGTCCCTCTCGCGAACACACACAAAACACACAGAACACGCACACACACGCATTCGGAGGGTCACATACACACACTGTGAGGTGAAATAATGGGTGGAAAGGGGATAAGAAGAAGAGAGAAGAACTACAGGGCGGCGCATGGAGGAGGGAACACCAGGCTTCCGCCGCCTCCGGAACCCTCCTCCCTCGATGCTGTCCCGTCTAAACTTCGCAAAATCATGTCTTTGGCAGGTTAATCATTCATGGAAGCATACGAATTTGTGTATGTGTGTGTTCGTTTGCACCTGCTAAAGTAATTTTGTTTAATTGCAATTTTTGTGGGTTCTGCGCAGCGGGCATTTGTCTGCATATCTTTCTGAAATTGAAAATCTATTTTAGGGATCACTTGTTTGATCTGAAATGGGTTCTTTGAATGTTGTTTTCAGGAGCAACGAAACAGCAATTTAAGGGAAATACAGGAAAAAATGGCGTTGATAAGGTGATTGTAAATAAATGTGTGTGCTATTTGTTATGGATGTGAATTGGTTCAAAATTTGGTATTTTTTTGGGGACATGAGAGTAAAGTTAGGCAATTAGGGTTTTTTGGGTGCCGGGGGATTATTATATCTTATTGATGTTTGATTGAATGTTCTGTGTGAGGATTTCGAATATTTCATTTTAGTTTTTTGTGGGAATTCTTCTTTTATTACTATTGGTTTTGCATTGTATATAATTTGTACTTCCAAATACTGTATTGACATGATTAAATCACAATTCAGACATGGGCAGTTTGGATTCGTTGGAATTTGGCTGGATGGTGTATTTTTGTTGTAAATTCTGCAAAAAATATGCGGTTTTGTGGTGTTCTTTAACAAGCAAAACACGCCTTCATAGGTTTTTTTCAGTGAACTGCGAATGCTTACTCCCTAAAGTCATTTAGTTTGTGGTTTTGTTGTATTTTGTTGGTTGCAAACTAAGATACTTGTCTTCTATTTGTAGGGTGTTCATCCAGGGGAAGCAACCGATTCTATGACTAAAGGGACGAAAAGAAAACGAAATGATGAGAATTTGGTGGAGCAAAATATGGAACACGGAGATGAAGCCCCTCAAAGTAGCATGCATGAGAAAAATAGGAAGAAAAAGAAGAGGAAAAATAAGAAAGCAGAGGACCTTCGGTTTGAGAAAATGGTTGAACCAGCAGCTGGTTCTCGAAGAAAAGAGCGTAAAAAACAGTAAGCTTGATGATTTTCATGTTGATTTTCTTACCTCCTTTAAGGGTTCTTAATACGCGCTAATTCATCGGGATCTTCTCTTAGGTATTCATTTATTTTAGACAATGGAGGTTTCACATGTTTTTGTTTGACTACTTTTGCAGGCGCTTAGAAGAGAGAAAGAAGAAACACAAAAGACCGAGGACATATGAGGATGAGGACTTTCCTGGCCGTGAGAAAGTGAAATTTGGAGACATTGTCGAGGCACCGCCTAAGTTGACTGCTGTTCCTAAGGTTTTCATTTTAAATATTTTTAACGATTACCACAATTACAGAAATATCTCCTGGTCCACAAATTGCACATACATTCCCTGTTCTGTTGATTACGACACGTTAAATGATGTCATAATTCGAAATTTAGTTAACTTTTCAAATCGTCCCCGCATGTCTTGATAATATTATCAGAGTTTTATTGGAAACTCAACCCCCCCCCCAAAAAAAAAACAGAGAAAAAATTGATTAAATTTTAAATGTAAAAGAGGGGGCACTTGTAATTTTGGAACTAAGAGCCGAAATTTGTGTAATTACACATAGTTACAGGGGAGGTTGCTGTAATGTCACTTTTGACTAATCTATTTTTTGATTAATATTTGAAGGCGTTCAAGACAAGTCACGATGCTTCACAAGAAAGGCTTCGTTTACAGGCGGTTGAAGCCTACCGGAAACGTAAAGGATGGGCATCGAGGCCCGGTGTTCAGCTTCCTCCACCCGTGATTACCTCACCATTGCTGTAGATGTTCTACTTACTCCTCTGCACGGTTGCATTAGTGAAGCTTTATTCGTTGACGCAATTCAGTCGACAGTTGAACCCAACTCAGGAAAATGGAGGATCAGAAAACGGGTTGTGTTCTGTTGGCTTAGTTAAGCGGACATATTCCCCGTTGGCGTCATCTGAAGAATTACGATGTGTGCCCTTGTATGATTGAAAGCTATTCGTCCTCTTTCTTCCCGGAGCAGTTCTACATAATATAAAATAGAATCTGTGTAATTTAATTTAATACAATGAGATATGCTTTGGCAATGTTTGGTTGTAACTGTTGAACAGAGTGCCAACTAAGTTTTAGTAGTGGCATGAAGATTTTGTAGGCTTCTCAAGTTCTTGGTAGCGGACAACTTTTGATCATTTCTCAATTTCTTAACAGTACTCACACAGGATCCATACAAGGCGAGTCGAGTCAAGTCGAGCTTTGGTATTTTTTCTAGGCTTCAGCGTGAATTAAATGTGCTGAGCTACAACAAATAACAAAAGTAAATTGGGTTGGAGCTCGATTTGATGTTTGTTTGAGTTTGGTTCGCTTGTCTTACATTCATATATTCTAGGCTCGACCTCAAGTTTGAATGTTAAAACTTTCAATTATTTTGTTGTGTAAGTTAGGCTCGAACTCTTTAGTATTTATAATTATGTATGCAATTGTATATGTATAAAAATAAATACTACAAGATGAAAATCATGAGCCTGACAGATAAAAACTATTCAGCTTCAACTTAGTTTGTCAGGCTCGGTGCATTTCCATTTGCGTTTGCAGGGGAAAAAAATAGTTTTGCTTCTTATGTTAAAAAGGCTATTTGGCTTCAATGGTTAGGTTGATCCTACGCACTTGGATAAGTGGCCAACTGCATGTCAATGCGACGTGTGTCCACTTGCTCTCTTTTTCTTTTTTGGTCTTCGATTGTTTTGTCTTGTTTTCTGTTTACATCAAACCATATCACAATTCAAAAGAAAAAATTGAGTTTTGTGTTTATTCATAATTACATCAATTCTTGGATTATAATAATTTTATCTGTTAAAAAAATAAAATAAAATAAAAAATTACAATAATAAAAGTGACAATCTAAATATTATGATATAAAAATGAGAAAAATAAGATTTACATCAATTCATGCTATATTAATTTCATTATTCCAAATAGAAAATAAAAAATTAGATGACAAACTAGATATTATAATAGAAAACAAGATTTACACCAATTTTAGGATGTACTAGTCCTATTTTTTAAAAAAAAAATGAGATGAAAAATACAAACTAAATATTATAGTAAACGAACAAAAATATGATAAAATTTTATGATTTTTTGAAATTCACCGGAAAAATGGAAAAAAAATAATTTTTATTCTATGTCTCAATTTGGATTTATAAAAGAATAGTTTTTTTTGGATAAATTTATAGTAGAATAGTTTTTAGAAAATAATAGTTGGTTAAGCTATATGGTACACACACAAAAAGAAAACAATAAAAAAATAATAGGAAGTAAAAAAGGCGGACACTTGTCAAACAAGGAAGAGTTTGACATATGCCAAAGTGGCCAACATCGACCTAGCCGACTTGAATTTTGCTTGCCAGTCTCAGTGCATTTCCACATGCTTTTGCTGGAAAAAAGTAGTTTTGTTGGTTTTGTTAAAAAGAAGGCAATAGTATTTTGTTTTGTTACTTTTGTTGAAAAGAAGGCTATTCGGCTTCAGTTTAACCTGTCCGGCTTAGTGCTCTTCCATGCGCTTTTGCTGGAAAAATATAGTTCTGCTGCTTCTGCTCTAAAGAAGGTAAAATAAATTAAAAGTTAAAAGCAATTTTCAAGCTGTTTTTTTCAGCCTATACCTACTTCTTTTATAACTTCTAGTTATTTTTTTAAAATTCAACTACATTGAGACCCTCCAGCCATGGAAACACACGCGCACACAAGATATATATATATATATATATGTATATATATATATATAGAGAGAGAGAGAGAGAGAGTTTTCGATGACAATTCCACCCTTTACAAAGAAGAACAAATAGCACATTACATATACAGGATGAATTACGTTTACTTCCCCTAAGGTATGCCCTATTTACAAAAAACATCCCAACGTTTCGGAAACTACAATTACCCCCCTCAATTTAAATTCCGTCCAACAAATTACACCTGCCGTTAGTCAAAAAAATGAAGTTTCCGAAATTACCCATCTGAAGGCGGGAATTGGATTTCCTCCCTAGTTGAATAACTATTTTGTCCCTAGGGGGGTTTTTTGTAAGTTTAGTAATACCGTGGGGTGGGCATGGTAATAATTCAAAAGTTTAAGGTGTTAATTGTAATGTTACTACTGGTATGTGAAACTAGCCGTTTCATCTTTAATACCATCCACCTTTATACATGGATTAGCCTTCAAAATGTTGACAAGTTTTGAAGCAATCCAATTACTGTTGGCCTCTTTTGTACAATCTGTCATAATACATGTATGGATAGGATTAATGGCTTTAATCTCAAAAGTTACACCATCGACATTAACATATGCATGTACCCTCCAAGGATAGCCGTCTCCCTCACATTCAACAGTGACTCTTGTTTTTTCATTCTTTCTTCTAATCATATTAAATCCTTGTTGAATGCTATTGTTCCTCAAAACCTTCCTAAACTTATAAACATTATCAAATGTTTAGGATTTTTTAAGTTCTACCTTACCATCAGATTCATCATGGTAAGGAGCACTTTTAGCATCCCTATTCATAACACCCCTTAAAGGATCATTGTCAAACCCACTGTCTGAGTCATTGTGTGTTTCACAATGATCATCAGACTAATAATCAGATAAGTCATCACAATCATTTTCATCAGACAAGTGGACACTCATTATCACCATCTTCGCTATTTGGTGTAAACAAAGAATCATCACTATCTTCATCAATGACATCATCATCAATAATATAATCATTAAGGTTCACATCCAAATCTACATTACCAACATTCACATCATCCACGAGTTCATCAATATTAACATGCACATCAACAACATCCAAATCATCAATATCTATATCACCTACTACATCATCAACTTCAACATGTATATCAATTCTCGAACTACACCCAAATTGATCAAACATAGACAAAACACCATTATCATCACTAATAATCATTCTCTCATTATTAGGCAATGCATAATAAATAGTAAAATTGATCTCCTTAAGAAAACCAAATACATCCACTATATCATTCCTCAAATCTATTATCCCATACCTATCTCTTTCAACATCCTTAATGTTTTGTGATTCCCTCAAACAGTTCACCACAACATAGTATTTCTTATCACCCATACCTACAACATCAACATAAAAAAAACAATTAAATAGGACCAACACAAGAAATGAAAACATTTGATGACATAACTTAATGCTCAATACAAGAAAACCATTATCAAAACAACTGAACAGTTATACAAGTAACACAAAACTATATAACTGAAACAAAAAATCCAACACTAAAAACAGCTGGAAACAAGGAAAAAAAACCATAAAAAATGACCACCTTCAAACCCTCCAACCCCAAAAATTCGAGGTTGCAACAAATGAAACAGGTACAAATAAGGGAAAAAAAAATCAACACCAAATCTAAGTAAAAACAATAAACCAAAAACCCTATAAAATGAACAAAAATTTCGTACACTCCACTATTAGCTGAAAAACCCTAGATTTTTTTTTTTATTTTTCGAATACAACAGACTAATAACACCAAAACAACCCAAAAATGTACGAAATATGCTCCATTTCGATATTCAAACAACCCAAAACAAAATATGAACAAAAAAAAAGATAACACATAACAAAACACTACAAAATTGAAAGCATATTGTTATTTCACACAAAAACAAGCAAAAATCAAACCTACTTTACGTACTTTGAACGAAAAAAGAGCACTGCATGTGTGTTTTTCCCATGAAATCGTACCTCAATCTACACAACCCAGTCGAAAAACGCTTGATTTGTCCCTCTCACTTTGAAGAATGACTGTTTCTCCACTCCAAATCGACCCAATCGACCAAAATTTCATCGCTGAAATTTCAAGAGCTAAAATCTGAGGAGGGTTTAGGGAGATGAAAAGGGTTTTTTTGTTTAATCTGACTTTTGATTGACATATTCTTGTTAAGTCTTAGGGCAAGGGAGAGGAGCACATTCATCTTTTTCAAAATAAGCCTATTTATTATTTTATTTTATTAAAAACGAAAAAATTGGGGACGAGGGCAAAAAAGTCATTTCATCAACTCCGTCAGATATAACATCAACCCCCTCAATTGAGGGGAGTAATTGTAATTTCCCAAACGTCAGGATGTCTTTTGTAAATAAGACATACCTCAGGGGAAGTAAACATAATTCGCCTTATATGTACATTATGAAACAACGGATGACATCAAATAGTTACAGTGAAAAAACTACAGTTTAGATCGCTTGCGGCAGTCTCAGCTCATATGGCTTTCTTAATCTGATCTGCGGAAAGCACGAACACTGAGTCCCCCGTCGATATGAAGATTGATCATTGTTCTGTAATTCACTTTCTTTGTCTCGTCGCTCAATTTGAAGATAAAGAACCTCAACAAAACAGCCGCGAATATCTTCATCTGCCTGTAAGCGAATTCCTTCCCCAAGCAAATTCGCGGGCCGGCCTATTCATCATAAGAACAAAATTTTATTCAACAAGAATTTAGAGAGAGAGAGAGAGAGAGAGAGAGAGAGAGACAAGAAGAAGAAGAAATGAAAAAAAATTACAATGCCCTCCCCTGCGACAATGCACAATTACACATATTGCCGTTGATTTTCAGGAATACATATAGGTGCCTTGTAAATTATCTCCACCTTACAGTTATACTCTTCTGTCGATCGTTACACATACTTGAGAGATACCATTATCCAAATTATGATGAACTTTCTAAATTGTTGTTGCATATATGGATGATGTTATCCTAGTTCTTTTTTTTAAATAAACATAGTCAATTTTGATCAAATTTCGATATCGACAAGGCTAATTACAAATAATTACAGGGGAGGGGGCGAAATTGACACGACAACAGAATCACGGAATAATGAGTTTTTCGACTAACCTGGAAAGCCGTAAATTTGAAGGGACTCTCCGGCTTGAAGCAGCCATCTTCGTCGAGCCATCTTTCTGGTCTGAATTCTTGTGCATCATCACCCCATATGAATTTCATTCTTCCCATTGCATATGGTTGATAAGCCACCATGTCGCCTTTCTTCACACTGAACCCATCCGGCATTGTGTCATCGGACAAGCATACTTTCGCATCCTGATAACAAGAAAAATACGAGGATTCACATGCAATGAGAGGAATGTGTATCTATACATATATCTATACACACACACCACAGACGTGCATATATCTATATCTATATCTATCTATCTATATTCTCTATACACACACAGACACACATGAGATACGTGCGTTTACACACGACATGCACCCTTACACACACAATACAGCACAATATAAAGAATTCAAGGTACAGACACATACACACACAGATACATGTATATACATGTATAGACAAACAGACATAAATTTGTGCGTGTAGAAATACGCGCACACATATATGCATACCCAAAGACAAAAAGTATGGCACAATATAAAGAACCAGTCGTGCTTTTGTTGTTATTACTTGGACTCCAAATTGACAGGCCATAATTTTCTCATTAACAGCTAAGAGACCTAACATGAGAAAGAATCTCATCCTTACCACTGGAACTGCGGGATAGAGTCTCAGAGTTTCAGTCAAAGCTGCATGAAGGTAATGCATCTTCTCCAGAGCTTCTTCACTCACACTAGCCGCAAACTCTGAAATATTCGGCACCTCTTTTGAGCCTGTTACATCTTTTATTTCTCTCGCCACTTGTTCCTGAACATCGGGATGCTTGCAAGCCATGTAAATAAACCAGGAGAGAGTAGTCGCAGTCGTGTCCTTCCCGGCAATTATAAAGTTCAATATTATATCTCTTAAGTACTTGGGATCCGTCTCGGTTAATTGCAAAAATCTTGACAAGATGTCATCTTTCTTCAGCTGAATCTGGCAGTCATACACACCAAAAAAAGGTCAAGCACACCGTCGTCCTCTCTAACTATGTATAATTACACAAATTTCTCCTTTTAGTTCAAAATTGCATTGCAATTCGAGAAATTTGACAATATTCTCAGAAAAATTGAATAACAGCATCCATACATACAAGAGCAAGTTCGGAAGTTGATGAAAGTTTAAATAATAGCGTCAGTTAGCTATGTATAATGACTGACACAAGCGGCTAATCGTAAGGTGGAGATAAGCTACAGGGGAGATATGTGCATTTTAAAAAAAAAAAAAACAATAATAAAAAAAGCCAAGCAGTTGCAAATATATAACTCAAAGAAAGAAGCTAACAAAGTTGATTCACCTACAGATGGATAATCTTGTGAGTTGTTTATCCTCTCGCTCTTATTAGAGATCAACTTATACACGAAGTCATCAATCACTTTGAGATTTTTCTTCAATTTTGCTTCTGAACCAAAACCAAGAGCTTTTTTTATCTTCCATAGAATATCTACGTATCTCCAGAGAGTCATCGCACTTGCATCATCGAAAGCATTGCTAAATTTGGCACCCTCTTCGTTTGAACCACACATAGTGTCTAATTCGACTCCAAATGCAACTCTGAAGATCGAATCCAAAGTTGCTTTCATGAAAAGGTCCTGCGTAGAAAATGATAATCAGTTGTCAGTTTAAGCGGATGTTTGCAAAAACTAAAAATGAATGTTCTTGAGCTTTTTGCTCTTTCTGTCTTCTCTTTAAGCATTTAAAAAGTGTTTGCAACGCCTTCTTTTGCTTGTTTTAAGGAGACAAATGCTAAAAGCACGTCATACGCAACTTTTAGCAGCTTTGAGATTTTCCTTAATCTTTCAACAACTTTTACTTTCAAGCACTCACAACTTTTAGGACTAACCAATTCTTCCGAAATCTCTAAAATTAATGACTTTTTTTCCAAGAAAGCAAAAAGCTCTCACAAACAACCCCGTAAGTCCAAGACAAAAGCGTGCTTGACGAAGTTGGAGAAACTCACTTGAATATCCATTGTTTCGTTGGAATTCGCAGCTTCAGACACTATGTTAGCAAGCTTCACTATATTTTTTCGAAAGACCACACTGCTGAAATCCCTCAGTACTCTTGTGGAGAACTCGTAGCTCGACACTTTCCTCTGCTCCCGCCACTTTTCACCATCAACCGTGAAAATCCCGTCACCTAATAGGTCGTTGAGAATGCTGTAATTGTACCATCCCTGCCAAAGATCGTCATATTTTACAAAGTTTCAAGCTCCTAAAAGTAGTCTTTGCGGATAAACGATTGTCGAAATTTCTTACAAATATTCTGAAATAAGCACACACTTCATCTATAGTATCATTGAATTGGCTCTCAACATACAAAGTTTTGTCACAATTTCGACAAAAAAAAAAAAAAAAAAATCGATCTAACAGAGCAACAAGATCCATTCCAAGGACAGAATGCATGTTTTTTGTTTTCATATTACGATATAAGTCAAAGGGATCAAAGTATCATTAACCCAAAAAGCAACCAAATAAAATTAACCAAAAAAAAAAGGCAAAATCAAGAAATAAAAGCCACCCATAAAAGTTTCAAGTACCTTCCCATAATTTTCGAAATTTGTTTTGAGCATATACTCAACATTAGCCGGGTCGGAGGTGTAAATCTCGCTGCGAAAAGGGCTGATTAATCTGTAAGTGGTGTGTTTCCCAGCAAGATCGGTCATGTAATCGTGCAGCCTGTTGAAGTTCATCAGCTGGTGAAATATGGTGCCGCCGATTGGGTGGCACTTCCTCTTCTTCCCATGATATTCGTGCAGTTTCACGCCCAGTATTCGGATCAAAATGATGGACAAGATAACAATAACAATGGAGATAAAGATTATCTCCATTGACGTTGACTCACAAGAAAGTAAGGGAGAAAAAAAAGTTGAAGAAAATGAGAAAATGGAGATGAGGTTTTTCAGTGTCAACTCCCAGACGAGTATTATACGTACAAGACAAAAGAAAATGATTGTGTATTGTAGCATGGTTGGATATTTAATTTGAACAATATTTTTTTTTAATAATTTTGTAACATACCATATGAAAAATTCTTACTCAAATTCAATTTGATCACACTCAATTAATTATATAATAAATAATAATAAATTTATCGTTTGATTGATCAATCTCTCTAAATTATATATCAATTATATAATAAATATAAAATATTCGTCGTATAATTAATTCTGACGCGACCAAAGGGATAAAAATTTCCCCATATTATAGCTAGCTATTTAAAGTTGATTTATTTGACACCCATTCTCGTTCTAGGACAGCTGTAAAAGAAACCTTTTGTGCTTTGCCCGCGAGGTAACGCAACTCCTTGTTCGTATATAATAAGAGTGTATTCAAAAAGATAATGAAAAATTCAAATACAGGCTTTATTCTATCGAATCAGTATTAATTATGTAGTGAGTATTTTATAATTATTTTATAATTAATTAATAATTTAAAAAATATAATCAATTACTTAACTAATGTATTTGATGGATTCGACCAAATTAAATTTAAATTATAATTTTTCAAAAAACGTATGACAAGTTCGTTGACCTATTACGTGATAAGTCGTTTTTTTCTTTAATATATGTTAATTATATGGAAATAATAATATACGTACCACATGATTAATACTTGATTTATTTTAATTGTTCTAAAAATAAATATTTATTTTTATTTTAGAGATTGCCAAATATTGGTCCGAGTGAAGTTTACGGCATCAAAGTGTGATAAAAATGAGTTGAACGTAAATTTAAAATACCAATTGCAATAATAAAGATTTGAACTGCTAATTGTATGAGTTTACTTGATGCTAGGTAAGCATTTCTTTTAAAAAAATTAGTACATGGTTGTACAAAAAATAAGAAAAAAAAATCACCAACATATTCATATACGAAAATTTTAAAAAAAAACAATGTATTCATAAATGAAAATATATATTATTGATTTAATTATTGATACATATTCATACAAAAATAATAATAATAATAATAATAATAACAACAACAACATATCCGTACTGAAAACATAATTTATTAATTTCTCATAAATATATTTGGTGATTATTTTTAACATATTTATTAAAATTATTATATGTAAACAACAAAAATTTAAACCGAGAAATTGGACAGGTATCAAACATTGAAGCTCTGTTTCCCACTTGCTGCTCGACTAGCATTAAATCCACCAATTCTACTTTATTGGAACATGATAATCTTTAAAGCACTATTAATTACTAGTTTTAGTTCTCACAATATCGTGAAAATGGGATATCAGTTTGGATCTTCTGTTACATAATTGTGTTACATCTTCTGTTATACTCATTAATACACGCTACGTATATTGATGAGCGATCGAGATTAAGAAAAGATAATCTTTATATATATTTTTTTTCATGTCATCAATTTTTCTCTTTAATTAATTAATATTTTATCATTTATTCTATGTTAGGCATATCATTGGGTAGGGGCAAAGGGAAATTTTCGATATATCAAATGTAATATTTGTCATTTTTCAAGAAGCCAAAATATTTTATTTCGATACATACATACATATATATATATATATATAGAGAGAGAGAGAGAGAGAGAGAGTTTGGTTGAAAGGGGTAGTCACCGCCACGAACCCCACGTAGGTCCATCCCTGTATCGATCGCGCTTACCTTCACTCGATCAGCTTCAGTTCTTGATGATGATTTTGTCATCTAATCTGTTGGAGGCGATAACACTGAGCCCGCCATCGATGTGAAGATTAATCATTGTTCTGTATTTTACTATTTTGTTTTCATCACTTAGTTTGAAAATAAAACATCCAAGAAGAACAGCTGAGAATATCTTCATCTGTCTGTAAGCAAATTCTTTTCCCAAACAAATTCGCGGGCCAGCCTGTTCATAACCAAGAATTCAATTTTAAATATTTAACTATATGTGGTCTTTGAAACAATTTTTAATGCACAAACAAGGATAGTTTCACTCGTATCGAAAAAAAAAGGATAGTTTCACAAAGGATGAGATTTAGTTTTTCAAAATATATATATATATATATATAAAAGATAATTTTGTAATTTTCAAAAGTATGTAAGATGCTATAGAGAAGGAATTAGAAATTTTTGTTTAAAAAAACGAGATTGAATTTTTATAAAATATTAAAAGTTAGTGTGTGTGTGTATTTTGTGTGTGTGTGTGTGTGTGTGTGTGGACCGGCCCCTCCAACTCCCTTCTCTGGCTCCATCCCTACATGCACTATCAGGGGTGGCGGCAATTGCACCTACCAACTCCCTGAATGCAATGTGGCAAGTTTGTAAAAAGCCAAGACTGACTCTACCAAGATTTTATTGGATTTGAAACCCGCTCTGAACTTGGTTGATAGGTCCCACCACCCATTCAGGTTGGATTTGAGCCACGTTATATTTTCAAAAATATTTTAAAAATAAAAATATAATGTTAGTTATTATCAAAAAATTAATTGTTTGTAAATTATATCAAAATATTCTAGTTTTTAAAAAAGTCAAAATTTTAAATACATTACTTTATAAATTTATCGAAATAATAACTTATCAATGTAGTATAATTGTTTTAACAAAAAAAGAATATCATATTTATATATAATTATATATGTAACATTCACATTTTTTGATAAAGTATAATTATATATCATATATAAGAATATATTAATAAATTCAAAATATATAATATTTTAACAGGAGGAGTCCAGGTGTAAAACCTAAAACCAAAACCTCCCCCAATCCATTTAATTTTTAAAAGGTAGCCTTGAGTGGAGCAGGTCCAGACGCAAACTCGAATTCATTTTGAAATAATTAATCAACTTTCAATTTGATGAAACGTGAAAAAATATTTCAAGAAAATGCAAACATGTTGAAAACTAAGCTAGAAGCCTTAAGAAAATGCAACATTTTCAACTAACCTGGAAAGCTGTAAATTTGAAGGGGCTCTCCTGCTTGAAGCAGCCATTCTCATCAAGCCATCTCTCTGGTTTGAACTCCTCCGCGTCACCGCCCCATATGAATCTCATCCTTCCCATCGCGTACGGTAGGTAAGCCACCGTGTCGCCCTTTTTCACATGGAAACCATCCGGCATTATGTCGTCCGATAAGCACATTTTTGGATCCTGAAATATGGCAACAAGAGAAGCATCCATCACATCGTCCTCCATTGTAAGTATGCATAGTTACTTAAGTTTTTTTCTATTTGGGGTTTGAAATTACAGATCGCCCCCTCTGGTCGTTTGAAATTTTCTTAAAAAAACGACAGATATCCGTCTGGATGGGATCATCAATATATGCGAGAGCAATTTATAAAGTTTAAGAGAAGATATATTTAACCGCAACATAGTTACAGGGGAGGGTGCTGTAATTATTTCAATCTAGGAAAAATTGATGTGCCTTCGATGGGGCCTCCCCTTTAATCATATGGAATTATACAAATCTTACGTCTTAATTTCAAAAACTACAAATACCCTCTTCTGATAATTGAAACTGAACCAAACCGGAAATGTTTATTAACGTACTTCCATAACACTGTCCATACATGCAATAAAAATTTAAAAAGTTTACTAAAATTTGAATCATAAGATCATTTAACTATGTGTAATAATCACCAGAAGCGGGTAAATGCCAAATTGAAAATAAATTACAAACACTACAATAAAGCACCTTTTTTTCTAAAGGAAAACTTGTGATAATGAGATTCTATCACAGATACAATGTATCTCTAATGGTTTAGTGATAGAATGAATGTAAATAGAACTATAGAAATAATCAGTGACAAGGCATTTACAAGCGAAATTATTATAGATGAAATCCGTCACAAAAACTAAATTTATAATGTACTGATTCGTCAATAAAAAGGGTGCATTCTTGCAGCAAAAGGAGATATGTGATATTTGTATAATTATATATAGTTACAGGGGAGGCCGTTGTAATGATTACTAAGAAACACGCAAGTCTTTTCTTACCACAGGAACAGGAGGGTACAGTCTAAGGGTCTCAGTCATTGCTGCATGAAGATAATGCATCTTCTCGAGAGCACCTTCACTCAAACTGGCTGCAAATTCAGAAACATTCTTGACCCGATTCGACCCCATCACTTCTTGAATTTCGCGCTCAATTTTTAGCTGTATACGAGGATGCTTGCACATCATGTAAAAGAACCAGGATAGAGATGTTGCTGTTGTGTCTTTGCCAGCCATTACAAAGTTCAATATTATATCTCTCAAATACTTGGGATTGGCCTCGGATAATTGCAAGAATCTCGACAAAATGTCTTCTTTCTTCTGATTCGCCTGCAAAATTCACACAAACAAGAAATGTTGAAATGTAAAGAGAAATTACGTTTTTGCCCCATATAATTGTGTGTATAACTACATCCACACCCCGTGAGGTTTGGTTTTAATTACACTTAGATCCGCTCTGAAGTTTGCATAATTACATAAACTACCCCTAGGATCACTACAAGAATGTACATCCTTTAGTGACGAATTAATACACAGACATTTAGTTTTTATGACGGATTTAGTTTATAAAAATTTCGTTAGTAAATATCTTGTCACTAATTGCTTATTTAATTTTATTTACATTGAATTCCATCACTAATCCATCACAAATTCCTTAAACCTGTAATAGAATCTCTCTGTCTTAAAATTTTCGTTAGTGAAGAGGGTGTTTTCTTGTAGTGGATCAATTTTTTAGGTGTTCTAACTGCAGGACGAAAATTGATGGTAGGGGTGGTTTTTGTAATTATGAAACTTCAATGAGTCTAAGTGCATTGATACCATACCTCAAGGGGTGTAGGTGTAACTATCCACACAAATATATATGTAGAATTCAAAATTACAAATAACTCATTTCACTACAAAAAAACATATCCTTCAATGACATCAGGTAACTATCATATGGAAATAAATAATAAGGGATGTAGGTGTAATTTTAAAATCAAGAATTAAGGTACACATTTGTCCTCGCAAGCATAGCACTTAACAGTTATGTATGTGGCTCGTTTACTTTGAGGAAAAAAAGAAAAACAAAAGATACGGACTAAATTTGAGAATTTGTAATCAACAGAATCAAACATGACAAAGACTTAAGCGTTATGACCAAAAATGCGATTTAACCTCAAATATGAAATAGTAACAGAGAAAAAGAAGCAGTACCTAAACGTGAATCGGTCGGTCAGTGGGTTGGAAACTGGGAGGTTAAGACCAAAAAAAAAAAAGGCAATTGATTGATTCACTTACGCTATTATCTTTTGACTTGTGCATGTTCTCAATCTTGCTATGTATCAGCTTATACACAAACTCATCAACAACTCTAATATGTTCCTTCAATTCCCCCTCCAAACCAACATTCAGAGCTTTCTTTATCTTCCACAGAACATCAACATATCTCCAAGCAGTAATAGCACTAGCATCGTCGAAAGCGCTGCTAAATCTGGCGCCTTCTTCGTTTGAACCACACGTGCTGTCTAGCTCGACCCCAAAAGCTACTCTGAATATCGAATCTAGAGTCGTTTTCATGAACAGATCCTGCAAAAATCACAAGGCGACTATGTGTTGTTACATGGATTTCCTTTTTGGGTTTCATAATTACACCTACCTCCCCTGTAAAGTTGTAAATTTATCTCAACTACCCTTTCTGTCGATTGTTACTCTTAGTCAAATAATGCCGCCATTTCAAGTTCTTATAAACTTTCGAACTTGCTCTTTCATATAAAGCTA
The DNA here is from genome assembly GCA_026212405.1 of Petrea volubilis. Lineage (NCBI taxonomy): Eukaryota > Viridiplantae > Streptophyta > Magnoliopsida > Lamiales > Verbenaceae > Petrea > Petrea volubilis. The sequence goes on from CM047878.1 coordinate 1,823,794, forward strand.
GCTAGTGTTATCTAAGTTTTTTTCTTTTCTTTTTCTTTTCCTCTTATTTATAAATTCTATAAAATTTTGATTAAACTTCGATGGTTAAAATAGCGTGTTTGTAATTCTAAAATTCGAGATGATAAATTTTATAATTACATATAATTATAGGTAGGACTGCAAAATAAATCAAGTCGGCACAAAGGAAGTTGAACTTAAGCTCGAACTTCCAAAAACAATTGTTCGAAAGGTTTTCATTTTTATTATTATTTCTTTCTTCGTTGATACTTAAGCGACGTTTGGACCTTAAATTTTGATGAGGAAAAGTAGAAAAAAAAAACTGAAAAGGGTCAAAAAAATAAAGTATTATTTGCAATATTTCAAAGCATGGAATTTTTTTTTTTTTTTTTTTGTTTTCCTTGCTAAAATCCAAGGAACAGAGATAGGGTAAATAGTTGAATTTAGTTATGAAACAAATAAATTGTCGTTCCCATTCAGAAAAGTAGTAAATGTTATTGGTAATTATATTTATGTGTGTGTGTGTATATGTTTAATATTCATGAAAAAATTTATAACAAATTAATAAAACATTAAAAAAAGGCAAAAATAAACGCCAATTTTGTTAATAAAATACAATAATAAGTACCGTAAAAGAACAATATCTTTAAAAAAAAATTGATTGTCTAAATTAAAATCATTTTTTTATGGGTGAGCTAAGATTGAACTCAAAAATTTTCAACAAAAAAAAAAAAAAAAAGCTCGACTTGAGCTCGACTCGATTGGAGTTGAGAAGATGTCTCACTTGAATATCCATGGGTTGATGGGAAATCACAAATTCAGAGACAACTTGAGCAAGTTTTATAGCATTTTCTCTGAAGACAATGCTGCTAACATCCCTTAGTGCCCTGGCTGAAAATTCATGGCTTGATATTTTTCTCTGCTCTCTCCATTTTTCGCCATCAACTGCAAAAATTCCATCGCCTAATAAGTCCTTCAATATGCTGTAATTATACCATCCCTGCATAAAAAGCATTAATTATCATTAATTCATAGACAGTTTATAATACTAAAATTTCGTTTAACTCGTATTTATTTTCGTCATTTCAGATTTTAACTACTCTAAACTGATGGATTTAGCTTCAAATTTCATTCCTTAACTCATTTATTGCACTCTTTTTAGCTTCAAAAAACGTTAAACCGGGTTAAATTGATCCGAATTCCCGTTTAAACAATGCCAATAAGATGTTGAAATGGTTATCTAGTTTAATAAGGTTACAAATTTATAATGCTCAAATTTATTTAAAAATCAAAAAAGAAATTATTATTATTAACTCATTAAGCTCCAAAGTACTTCGTCATTCGCAAACAGATATGCTAATCTTGTCAAAGTGGGATCCATATAAAGTATGAATTATTCTTACAATTGTACTATGCAAGATAAAGGTGTCGTCATTAAATTTAATAGTATATATGTCAAAATAATAGGATTGATTGGACATAAAGTATATAATAGGGTCCATAATAAATTAATATTATAAAAAAAAAGTTATTTTTATGTTTAAAATAATAATTTTTTTTATAATTTTATAACAATTATCCTTCAACTTCATATGAAATAAATAGAGTTATATAAAATGAAGATTAATATTGAAAATTTCCACAAAATAATTCAATTAGGATATCAAATTTTAATGTGTCAATTTTACCATTTTAATTAATAAATACATGCAACAAATAAGCAAATAGATAGGCCAATATTATAATATCACAATCCAATTTGAAAATCTATTTTCTTAACCCACAAACCACTTTCTCGATTATTTTGGAGTTTTGAAGTTGAAACCTATTTTTAATAAAAATTCATTTAAATCAATAATAATTAATATTTTTAGTTCTCTTTCTCTCTCTCTCTCTCTCTCTCTCTCACACACACACACACACAAATCTATAATTACAATTATCCGATATTTTTTTTCCTTCTTTTTATATTTATTTTTTTATCACGTAATTTTATTTTATATAATTTTTTATTTTTAACTTATTATTATTTAATAAATTATGTCAAATAGTTCTTTACAAAGTATTCTTATAAAAGAAATTTAATAATATATTTATATTTTGATTCTAAAATAATTTAAGCACTAAATTAAGGTATATATTTTTTATATATTGCACACACATAGAGTGTGCGGCATTGTTAGTTTTATTAAAAAGAAATAATAAATTCTATTAATAACTAAAATAACTTACAATATTATAAAAATAAATACAATACTCATTAGTCATTAATATAAAAAAATAAAAATAAAAACAAAAATATACTTAATTTCTTGAACAATTAACCACTAATACTATTTATTCTTTTTTTTCGGAGAAACAAAAAGTGAAACAGGAGATTTGAAACAGCGACGAACAAAAATACCTTTCCGTAATTCTGGAAGTTGGCTTTGAGTATGTACTCGACGTTCGCCGGATCCGACGTATAAACCTCGCTTCGGAAAGGGGTGATCAATCTGTAAGTCTTGTATTTCCCAGCAAGATCAGTCATATAATCATGCAATCTATGGAAGTTCATCAGCTGGTTCAATATGGTGCCCCCCACTGGATGATACCTCTTATTTCCATGCTTTTTTGGCATTTTCAAGGCCAACATTCTAACAATAACAAATGAAAATATAACGATCAACAAGGTTATTAATATTGTCATGTTGGATTTAATTGGGAGCTGGAGAAGAAGATAATGATATAGAGAAGCCATGGTTGAAATGAGTGGGAGACAGGCAAAATTGTGTGTGTGTATGTATATATATATTATATTATATTACATATATAGGCCCGTTTGGATGAAATTAAAAAAAAAATTCTCTAATTATACTTTTTATATTAGAGTTTTTTTCAGGTCAGACAGTTTTGTATTTTGATGGAATAATTAAGTATTTTTATTTAAAATTACTTGAAGTAATATTTTGGATTTTTTTTTCCCTTTTGGCTTCTATTTTTTTAGAAAGTCGATTCAAATATATTTTTTTTCCAAAAAATAAATAATTCGTCTCTGAAAATGTCCATCCAAATGAGATCTATATATATTTATTAAAAAAGTATAGTTTTCTTTTTAATCTTCATTTATAAAAGCAAGTTTATAAAGTTGATAAGCATAAAAGGAGTCAACTTTTTTAATATGGCAGCAATATTGTTTGTCTTTGCTTGTGTTTTTTGGTCACTGGGGTTATCTCAGCTATTTTTGAATGTTTACCAGAATAAGAGAACTGCGTTGCATGTGTACAATTATTTTTAAATTGATATATCGGAACAAAAAAATACATTTTATAATTATTCTGAAAAAATAATAGAAAACTATAAAATAAAGTTTGATGGGGAATTCATAAGATTTTTCATTTCTATGTAATTTTATGCATTTTCCCTTATCTTTATTTACTTCTCTTACCCATACACACACATGTGTATGTGTGTGTGTGTTTTATGATACATAGGCTATTTATAAAATATTTATTGAAATTCCACCCAAGACATTTATTCTAGCCCCAACCCGGCTCGGCCGAATTAATGTTAATCATGTAGCTAGTGTTTTACACTTGTCCTATGAATGGTCCATAATTTAGAGGGAGTGACCAATCACTTGAAAAGTATAATACACTTGCCATATGATTTGTTAGGTTCGACCAAACCAAGTTCGGATTAGAATTTTCCTTATTCCTACGTATTTCCTGTTGAATCTCTGTGCATCTCCAACAATTAATTAATATACTGATCTATAGCTAGTTCATTAATTGTTCCTATTAAATGCGACAAAAAAGATTCATAACTTTGACTGTAAAACTTATTTTTTTAATATGAAATTAAATGAAGAATTCATTAAATACATATTTTGAAACTTATTTGATTTATATATATATAAACACAAAGCCAATATGTCCGTTCTAATTATTTTAATAAAAATTTTATAGAGAGGAAAAGAAATTAATAGTTCAGGAAAAGGTTAATCAAAAAAACCATAGAGTTCTAAAATCCTAAATTTAAAGTAATCCTAAAGTACAAATTAAAATAAATTTAGATTCCAACTACTAACTGTATCATAGTAGAATCTAATAGCCTTTAAATTTGCTATAAATTACTGCGTGAAAAACATGAACATAAGGTACATCTAGCTTCTAAATTTTAGTTAGGGCTGGTTTACATTTAAATGAGAAGGATAGAATATTTACTTCTTTTTAATACAATTAATTCGTAACACTTTATAAATATCAATCGAAACATGACGCGCACACAATCACACAAATGGAAGGAAAATACAATAAGAGAATTCGAACTCGAAATCTCAACACTCATGCGCACACACTTATTATTTTTTTGCATGACTAATTTTTTTTAGTATTTATTAAATTTAACATAAGTGAAAAACCAATAAAATAAAATAAAAATATATGATTTAAAATAACAATAAAAGAAAGTTAAAAATAATTTAATGAGTAAATTACGTTAAGCACCCCAACCTTTGGGATGTTTTGTACTTTAGCACCCAACTTTTGTAAATATGCGTTTTGGTACCTAACTTTTATCATTTGTGTGTCGATGATATTTTTTACACTATTCTGGTGGAATATTCCTCAATATTCCCCAGAATATGCCCGAATATTTCACAAAGATTCCATCAAAATAGTAAAAAAATACCATCGACGTACAAATGATAAGAGTTAGGTCCCAAAGCGTACATTTATAAAGGTTGAGTATCAAAATGCAAAACACTCCAAAAGTTGGGGTGCTTAACGTAATTTATTCTAATTTAACAATATGACACGAGAGAAAAAAGAGAGTGGAAGTAGGAGAGAAATTAAAAAGGTAAAAGCAAAAAAAAAAACGTGTAGTAGAGGGGATGGGCCGGGGGTACGTAACCGTCCAAAAAATTTAAGAGATCAAAATAATTATTAAATGGTTATCGCCTTTTGTCATATAATAACTAGTCAGGTGGGAATACTCGATGCATGTGCAAAATAAAAATGTATATACTTATAATTTGAATAAATTAAATTATAAATATTTATTATTGTTTTTATATGAATAATTTTTTTAGCATTTATTAAATTTTATATCCCAAAAATTCAAGGAATAAATATTCTTAACTCTGAAAATTCATTGCACAAACTTTTCAATCCGGCAAGCCTAATAATCAATTTTTTTTCAGACTTAATCTTTAAAGTTCAAAACCTTAATAAAGTTTTTTTCAATAAATTTAATGAATTTTGAATTTTAAGATATATATGTAAATTATGAAAAGTATCTTGTTGAATTTTAAGATGCATACATAAATTATGACTGAGATGATTTTTTAAAATAAAATAAAATAAATAAAAATATTAAGACCTTTATAAATTAATTTCAATGAAAATGTTCTTTTACACGTAAATTAGCATAGGTAAGCAAAGTTAATTTATAATTAAATATAAAAAAATAATATACGAAACTGAAAAGCCATTTTCTCAAAAAAAAAAAAGTAAAATGCAATAATTGGGTTTTTTGGAGTTATAAAAAAAATATACTAGAACAAGGTTCAGATTTAAATTCAATAACATCTTAAATTAATTTAGCTCCCGGCGACGATCGAACTCGCGACCTTTCGCTTACGAAGCGAACGCACTACCACTATGCTACGGAAGCCTTTTGTTTCGATTGCTTGAAGTGTATATAAATAAATATTTACAATAATTTATGGGATAACTGTAGTCTCGTTTCTCAAGGAAAGTTAGGTTATTTTTTAACTATAACAACGAGAATTAATTTGGAGATTTGTGGGGTGGGGGTGGGGGGGTGCAGTTAGGAATGCCAAAAGATAGATAAATTGGAGATTTTAAAGTCGGGATTATTTGTTGTGTTATGTGTGTTGGGAAATGGCGAAATTGCACTTTGATCTCATGATCGAATAAATAAATGCCTCTACTTTTTAGTCACAAATATGAGATGGGCTTGCCTCTCTTCTAGACTTAGTTTTTGATACTTTTCTATAAATTTTATCTGTTTTCCAATATTTCATTAAAAATTTAATGGAATTACCACCATTTTAATCATTTATAGTTTAGCTGGAACGATCATTTTAGAATAAGAATGATCATTCTTGATAATGGTGTCTGTGTCGATGTTATAATAAGTGTTTCAACTTTATAGAGGCTAATTTTTCACAATATAGGGGTGAAATAGAACGGAACGGGCATTATTATGGAATATTTGAATTTACAGGAGATACTTAAGAAATAAAATTTTCGTAAAATATCAAACTTTGTGGAAAGGGATAAGATTTCATTAATATTATACAAAACGGAACAATCAATATTAAGGAATATTTGAATTCGCAGGAGGTATTTGAGAAATTGATGTGGCCCAATATGCCCGAGACCACGTCGGCGCCACCTCAGCCTAATCCGCCGGTTGAAGGCTGCCATGTGTCAGGTCGATCCGACCAGGATTTGCGTCATTGCCATCTATGTCCGATCAGAATACATTAGGACGCACTGCCGCCAAGTGTTTCCACGGAGTCAATAGCTCCTCATCGGAATGTGTGTCCTCCTCGGAGACTGTCACCCCGTCGGTGACTCCCCTATCCTCGATGGAATGACATGATCGATGTCGACAACACTTTATCTTCGGAGTCAACGCTTTGACACCCTCCTCGAGCGAGGAATACACCCTACGCGCCAACAACGCGTCATGGGGAACGCTCGTTACCCAGCCACGGGATTGGGCCAACCTAATTTTGGTCCGGCCCACCTATTTTTTATTATTATAAATAGTACGGCGATGCTATTCATTGAGTAAGACACTTTATCCGCTAATACACTGATTATTACTTGATTACTACTCACCCTTTACCTGCTCGAATTCTGACTTGAGCGTCGGAGGGTCTTCGCCGGAGACACTTCCGGCTAGTCTCACGTGTGCTCCATCCTTGCAGAATAGAACCCGACCAGCATTCAGACACTCTTGCTCGGATCTACCTGACCGGATTCAAACACTTACTCCCTATTCAAAGTGACGTGTACCGCAGGTCAAAATCCGACCACATCAGAAATGAAATTTTCGTAAAATATAATATCAAACCTTTTGGAACGGATAAAGTCTTATTAACATTACACGCCTGGCCACCGGGCCTGAAACTGAGTGGTGGAGGTTTGAAAGTGGTATTAGGGAGGTTCTGAGTTCGAACCCTCTTGTCCACTACCCCTTTCCCTTTAAGTGAGTGTGTGCGTGTGTGTGGGGGTGTTTTTCGGTTGACATCTATAGGGTGTTCCGAGATGATTGTATCAAAAAAAAAAAAAACCATTACACACCTATTTAGCATTACACCCCACGAGTTCAAATTATAGTAGTTTTGTATGATTTTATTAAAAAAATATTAGTAGATAAACTTCAAAATGTATGGAACAATAGCAATCATTCTGCGATATTGCAATGTGTAGCAAATTAGCAATTATAGGTATCTTTGTTTGTACAATAAAACTCTTTCGATTGATCCCACATAAATACTGAAAAGTCATAAGGTAAGTGTCGTGTCCTCTATTTACTTCTTTCTCCTTGAAATCATAATTAATTTGTGTTAAAATTGAATGGGAAAACTAAACATGGAAGTCTTGATTTGTGAAGCTGAAGGGAAAAAATAAAAATTTAAATTCTTGCAATTATATCAAATGGAGTGCCCTAAACTGAGATAAATCATAAAATTTTCATTTAATTCATAAATTTGGGTTTGTATTTAAAATATTTTACCTTTCTTTTCTAGTATTTGGCGAGTGTCCTACATCATATTGATAAATTACAATTAATATTTCATTTTTTAGACATCACTATATATTATGAATCGCTTAGAAGATGGGAAGCAAACATATACATTTCAAAAAACCAAATTTTGTAAGTTTAAATTTCTTGTTTTAGTTATCTTTTAGTTGACATTGACACGTTTAAATTTAACACACTAATTTATTATAAAAAAATTTGATGAAAATAAATTATATATATATTGTTTTTTAATAATATTATGTGCCTAATTAACCCAACCGAAAGAAATTTCTGAGTACGCCACTGGCACACATTCACTATCTTGCAACCGCTTATCCCTCATTTGTGTTATTGACATGGTTCAATTGTGGTATTTACCAAAATGTAAATTGTAAGCTATAATATTTTCAGATAATACTTGTGATGCCCCGACCAGCTTGAGCTTCCTCGTATATTTTTACGGCTCTGTCCATGACTTGGGCTCGGCTCAGCTTCTTGGCTCGCTCCTCTTCAGAGGGGTGAGTTTCTAGCAGGAAATAATCATCCAACTCGTGTTTCTTGTAAAATTTAGGAACCTGTCTGGGGTCATAGCCAGCTGAAGCCATCAACATTAGCCCAATGTAATCGGCTTCAAGTTCCATCCTAAAAGTGAGGGGGGAAAAAAGTTCTACTTGGATCACCATGTATATGTCAATTAGAATACCACACACGCACATACTCATCCAAGAAAAAAGAAGAATATAAGACGATTTGAATCTAGGACCACAAAGGTGCTAGATTAAAACTCCACTACAGACTATAGCCCCAGTGGTAGGGGATTATTAAAGTTGCTTGAAACCTTCGAAAAAAATATATTTTCAACTTATAAGCTCTTAAAACGAAAAGAAAAGAAAATGGCTTCCCACAACACATTTTTTATGCAACTTATAAGCTATTTCTAACCAACAAAATGGTACAAATATTCTTTTGAGATAATTACCCTCACCTCCCTTGAATTGAGATATAATTACAAATAATTCTTTCTTATTTTGAAAATCACCAATATTCCATTAAGTTTTGTCCCCGGTATTGCTAAATAAGACAAAAGGACTGTAATGACTTTTTTACCCCTAGATATCTGTAAGGGAGAATTACTCTCACCTTTCCTAAATTTAGGCAAAATTATAAAGAACTCCCTTTTATTTTGAAAATAAACACTGCCCCACCGCGAATCGCCACGACCTAGATGGTCAAGCTACACACCAATTTTTTTCGTCTCCCCAAATTAACCTGTTAGCTCAAGATCCTTCCAAATCTAGAAAACTTACAATAAACACTCTTCAAGTTTATAGAAATATTATAGATACCCCCTTTTGGAATTCGAAAACTTACAATAAACACACTTCAAATTTCAAAACTTTACAATAAATAAGGGTATTTCGATTTTCAAAAAATGATGGAGAAATTGATCGAGGGCATTTGTGATAATTCACTAATGGCAAGGTATTTTTTGTGAATTTTGATATGTCAAGGGAGAATTGGTAATTTTCGAAACAAAAGGGAGTTATTTGTAATTTCGACTAAACTCGGGGGATGCAAGGGTAATTATCCATATTTATTTTTTTTACTTTTCTTAGTATTACATTCTTAAAACTTCAAGATATATTTATTTACATGAATTAATGTTACTACTTTATTATTTGCGATCATTATGCTAAAAACATAATGTCTCTCAATTTTACCGAATACAATTACTACAAGTTATAATTTCATAAGCTCCCAAAACATATGATAAACTATATATATATTGGATCATATTTTATCCAAACTACTATATAACAATTTTTTTTTAAAATAAGATGTAGGAATTTATCAATTCTAAAAATATTTTATATATTTTAGGAACTTATATTACAAGAAAGCACTTGATTCACTAATGGAAAATTCGTGACGAAGAGATCCTATCACATATGTAAGGTATTTTTGATAGACTAATAATAAATTTCAATGTAAACAGAACTAAAGAAATAATTAGCAAAAAGGCATTCGCTAAAGGATTTGTTATAAACGGAATCCGTTATATAAACTAAATTTGTAATTGATTGATTTGTCATTAAAGTGGAGACATGATCTTGTAGTGTTAGAAGCTCCGCAAAAAACTTAAGTTCAGCCAAGCACTTGTTAATTATACAATTATTGTTACAAACATCTTACAAGTTATAAAAATTTTATCTTATCCAAATACTTCAAGATTTTAACATATTACAAGATTGTTTTCATACCTTCTGTTGCAATAGAGAATAAAGTCCCATAAACGCAGGATTGCTGAACACAAAAATGGTCTAGGCCAAGGGATTAGGGCAAAGAGCCACACAGCTATGAGGGGATACTCTGATGCATGCATTGCCACTCCATGCCCAACCTATTAATTGACATACACACAATTTGAAATAGAATATATACATAGGAAGGAATTTAACAAAAAAATAATAATTTCAAAGAAAAAACATTTATATATATACAAAATGAATAAATTTTGTCCCTCGAAATTCTGTCGAGAATAATTTACTTTTAAAAAAAAAAATAGTTTTTCAAAATTTTCTAAGGGATATATTCCTAGCCCGGAAATTCCCACAAAAAGTGTTTTGCTTTTTTTTTTTTTAATAAATTTTGATTTTTTAGGAGAATTCCTAGGAATTCTGAGGGAATTTGTCCGACAAAATCTGGAATTCGACTTCTTAGGGGATTTGTCCCACTACAAAAAGAACACATAATTTCCAGCAACAGTAGTCCCTGAGAAATTTCCGACAGATTTTCTACGGATTTTCGACGAATATTATAAAATTCCCATTGTGTCACCAATCCGCGAAATTCGAATAAGTTTTGTAGTGCATATCATATAAAATTTTGTACTAAATTCAAGACCTCATGTGCTATAGTACATGCCAACTCTGCCTCCGAACGAACCGAGTGCAGTAAACTATCATCAACGACGATCCTTCCATCATAGCCGTAATAGGCATTTCTATCCTCCGATTCAATCACCATCACTTCCCAATTCAATCCATCCAAATGCTCAGTATTATACTTCAAACCAAGAATATTACTATCAGCCAAAGCCCTTCTCTTTCCAAATTTTGACACGATCAGGCCTTCGTTAGGTCCATCATTTTCTAACATCCTCTGATCATGACCACCATCTGGTACATAAGCAGAAACAGTGCAATCATTTCGAAATCTTAATCCATCACTCAGTGCCTGAATAATCTTGATCAGTACCGCCAGCGCGCGAGAGACTTCAGGGCTCGTCGGATCAAGAATCTTGCCCTCGTGCTGCTTCAAGCAATAGTTCCAACAATAGTTGCTGTAGAACTTTTCTATCTTCTCATTGGAAAAGACTATGTGGACTTTGTTTGAGTATGGAATGTACTTCAATCTCCCGAAAATACGAAATATAAGTCCACGAATACGTACTGTGGCCTTCTACACCACCTCCCGTATACCGATCCAATCATACATTTTGCTACTTGAGCAACCATAGACGGTATGCGGAATAACACCATTTCTTATGTTTCGTGTGTGTGCGTGTGTTTGTATCTATATGTATGTGGAGGGAGAGGGGGGGGGGGGGGGGGGGGAAGAGAGAGAGAGAGAGGGACAAAGTTTTGAAATGGTTTATCCTTGAGATGGGATTATGATCATCTGATCAAGAGGATGATAACTACGTACTAAATTTTGTTGCTAATGGTAAGAGTTTACTGTGAAGACACAAAAGAACTGGCGATGTTTTCAATTAGACAGCCCAGATAGGACAGGCTTTGATTCAAATGTTTAGTAAACTTTGTTTACTTGAAGGTTGTCTGTTATGAACAATTTTGGAGATAATTATGCCCAGACCCCCTCAAATTTGCATAATTACATGAACCATCCTTATAGTCAATTTTTTAAGGGGTTAACCGTAAGACAAAAATTGACAGCATGGGTACATAATCACGTAAACATCATGAGGGTTCTAAGTGCGTGGAGGACAAAAGTTAACGACATGGGTGAGTTTCATAGATACCTTTACAAGCCTTAGGGGTGTCAAGGTATATGTACAAAACTTCAGGGGGTGTAAGTGTAATCATCCCATTTACAAAATTATCCTGTTTTATTGTAGTAAACAACTAGCTGCCCCTATATATGCTAGAGTGAATTAAATTTGATAAATATATTTGTTTTGGAATAAAGATTCTTTTAATTGAAATTCACGAAACTTGCTTCATAGCTAAAATTGTTATATACTATGTTATGTCATTTGAAATTCAAGCCACACACCCCATATGGTTCATAAGAAATTCGGTACCAAATTAAACATGTTTATAAAGTGATTTTATGGATTGTAAGTACCACATAAGATTGAATCGAGCATTTACTAGAATTATTACGTAGTAACGAACTTTGAAATCTCAGAAAATATGCTATGAATTTTAAACAATTGTTTCTTGGATTTCTTTAAATAAAATGCTAGAAACATGTCAGGAATGATGTTAATTATGTCTCGATCCTTGGATTGCATTACATTACAATCAATTTCCATCCAAGTGATCAGGAGTTTATATCTTATTCTTTCCCCAATTTTTATTCCAATTTGGGGTATTTGCCAAAATTTGACACATAATAACCAATATTGTAATTAATGGCTTTATTGCAATTTTAGGACAGTTAAGATACCACTTTTCGATTTGAGGACACTTTTTATTCGGGGTGACAAATGTGGGACACTAAATTTGAAAAATTTTGCAATCTTAGGACTCCGGCGACTTTTCCGGCTAATTTCGCCTGAAAAAGATGCGTGGCGCCTACGTGGCACGCACATATGTTTTGAATATCTGACGTGGCATGGAGGTGGTTTTGTTAGTTGCCATGTAGGATAACACATCATTTTGTGTTGGTATTTTGGATGGAAATAAAAATATATAAAAACAAATAATTATACCAAACCCCCCCCCCACCCACCCCCCCTTCATCTTCCCCAACAACCCAAACCCTAGCCCCGCCACCCCCACCTCTCCCTCCCTCAGATCCGCCGCCTCACTCAACCCCATGTCGCCGCCGCTGCCGCCACCTCCCTTCCTTCAGTCCCGTCGCCACCACCACCTCCCCCTCCCCTCAGACCCGCCACCACCTCCCCTCCTTCAGACCCACGTCGCGGCAACCACCCCCACCTCTCCCTCCCTCAGATCCACCGCCTCACTCAGCCCCATGTCGCCGCCGCTGCCGCCGCCTCCCTTCCTTCAGTCCCGTCGCCACCACCACCTCCCCCTCCCCTCAGACCCGCCACCACCTCCCCTCCTTCAGACCCACGTCGTTGCAACCACCCCCACCTCTCCCTCCCTCAGATCCACCGCCTCACTCAGCCCCATGTCGACGCCGCTGCCGACGCCTCACTCAGCCCCATGTTGAGGGGGCGGCTGCGATGAGGCCACTTGGAGGCTTGAGGGAAGGAGAGGTGGAGGTGGTGGTAACTTAGGGGAGGAGACGACGGCGACGACTTCGGGTTTGAGTGAGGGGAGGTGGTGGCGGTGACGGCAACTTGGTGGAGGAGACGGCGAGCGACTTGGGGGCTAAGGGAGGGGAAAGTGGTTGCGGGCGTCTTGGGGGCTGAGGGAGGGGGAAGTGGCTGTGGGCGTCGGGGGGACTGGGTGAGGCGGCGGCGACGGGGGGACTGGGCGAGGCGGTGGCGGGGCTAGGCGAGGCGGTGGCGGCGGGGGGGCTGAGTGTGTAGGGTTTGGGGAGAGGGGGGGGGGGGATTGGGCGGGTTGGAGGGGGGGGGTGGGGTTTGGTAGATTTTGTTTTTTAAATATTCATCTAAATTTATGTAATTATATTTAATTTTTATATTTATGTATATAAATATTATAAGTACTATAAATTTTATATTTTTAATATATATTTTCTTCCAAAATTATGACTCAATACTGATGTGGAATTTGACGTGACATTATAGTTGGCCAATTAGACACCAACTCATTCCAATATAAGCCACGTGTGTGCCACGCATCTTTTTCAGGCGAAATTAGCCTGAAAAGTCGCCGGAGTCCTAAGATTGCAAAATTTTTCAAATTTAGCGTCCCACATTTGCCACCCGAATAAAAAGTGTCCTCAAATCGAAAAGTGGTATCTTAACTGTCCTAAAATTGCAATAAAGCCTTGTAATTAATTCAATTGAAAAATGCAGAATTGATCAATGCTTTTAAAATGAATCTGTGACTAAAAAAAATGAAGAATTAGCTGGTTACATCCACAATCCAAGAATGCAACCAAAAAGTTTAATTTGGGTAGGCAAAATTGAGTTGTATTTATATTTAGAGGGGAAAAAATTATGATAGAGCTAGATATATACAGTTGAGGAGGACTGCCCCCATCCACCCTCCTTGACTTTGTCCTCTCACCATTCATTTAATTCCAACAACAGCTGAGCCAAGGGAGGCTGATGAGCAGTTTGGATCTTCTGTTATATAATTGTGTTACATCTTCTATTATACTTATCAATACACGTCACGTGTATTGGCGAGTGATCCAGATAAAGAAAGAGAATCTTTATATTTTTTTCTATATCATTAGTTTTTCTCTTTCCTTATCTTGACCACTCGCCAATACCTGTGGCGTGTATTGATAAGTATAACAGAAGATGTAACATGATTATGTAACAGAAGATCCGAACTGGCTAACGAGTGCGTTCAACCCTCCTCAAATTTAGATCGAACTAAATGTTATATATATATATATATATATATATATATTTAAAAAAATTAACTTCCTCCCCCCTCCCCCCTCAAAATAATTAAATTATTTTTTATATTTTATAAATATTTGATTTTTCACTCCCCCTCCCTCCAAATAAAAATTTCTGGCCAACCCTTGCCAGTATCGATGTACTCAACGTCAAATTTAGATCCTTTATTTTAAAAGATTTTATATCCTTCATTTTTTTAATAGAATGTCAATTATATAAATTATTTGTGATAAAAAATATAGTTTGCAGATATTAGTGAAATGAAGTGGAGAATATAACAACTATTTAAAATAGAACATTCCATGTACTGCATGAATGCATAAAATAACACATTCTTGAAAAGTTGACTAGCTTAGCATCTGAGCATGGAATAACACATGAGAGCAAGCAAAAAGTTTGCCCTAGTTTATATAATTAAATTGCTGTAACTTTATGAAAAGGAGAGAAAGTAATTAAATACTAGAGATTATCTTTAATTTTTTCCTTTTTTTTTTTTTGCGTTGTTTACAAAATGAATTTATAATGTTTTCCTTTGGGGGTTATGTTGTCGATTTTGTCTATGAATTTTCCAGACCATTGTAAATTTAAAATTAAAATTTTAAAATGACCTAATTAACATTATGTAGGTTTTTGTGATGGAGAAGTAGGGATAAAATTTTAAAGCAAATTTAGCAACTTGTTTTCAAGCCTTGAGAAATGAGGAGTAATTTCTTAAAACTTAACGTGAATAATATTGTAATTTCATTCATGAAACATAATAATCAATCATAATGATAATTGAAAGAAAAAAGTTAAATTACACACACACACACACTCCTATCACTCAAACGTAATGAACCCTTCTAACCTTATCTTATAAACGAATAAAACTCTAATAAATTATTATATGACCAAATAAAACTATTTTAAAGTAAAATTAAAATGCCTCTGAATATAAGAAAAAATAATAAAGGTTGTCTAAAAAATAAATTAAAGTAAAAAAATGGTCAATCACCATATATCTCCTACGCACACAAACGAAGCAATCAATCGTAAATTCAATGAAATCCTTCACAAAACATGTATAATTCTATTATAAATTTTATTTATCACAAATTCCTCCAATTTTGACCAAATTCTAATTTTATAGAATTTTAAATTTTTTTAATTAAAAAAATTCTCATTGGTTATTTTATGGGCTATCTTGATTTTCTAAATCAATTTGAATTTGAATCTCATTGTGATTCTTGATATGCTACCTCCCTATTTAATCATAAATCTTCTCATACGAAATATTATCTTCTTCCATAATTCTTGCCATACAAAACATTATCTTCCTCAAGACAAGCCTAATAATATCTTTTTCATCATGCCAAGCTCATTTTAAATTTATTCATTTTTCATCTTTATTGTTTCAAAGGTATGCAATCTTCTATTTAATCATTGATCTTAAATTTCATTTCGTTTTGTAATTATTTTCTCTAATGGGTTTCGTTTCGCAATTTTTTTTCTTATTGTCTCTCCATTTTATAGAATTACTGATTTAATTTCTTTTAGTTCTCCTTTTGCTATTTCTTTCTCATAGTGCCCTTCTTTTTCCTTTAAAAAATCTATTAGAGGGCACTTTTGCACACTTTTTATCTTTGTATTTTGGAATTCTTCACATTGTAATTTTGGGTATTATTACTCATTGAAAGATGTATTCATATTTTTATTTGTGTTTAATTTGCTTTGGTGGAGCTTTCTTTGGTATTTTATTATGTCATGTTAAAGTTTATTGTATTGATAACTTTTTAACTTTTACATATACGAGTATCTTGGTTTGTTTATTTATACAATTTTTAGTTTTTTTGATAAAAAGTGGTACATCTAATTAGTTTTTAATTTTCATACTTTTTGGGTTTTTTTCCTCCTAAGTAGTTGCACATTCTTATTTTCATTTTTCTCTCTCATATTATATTTTTGTGTGTGTGTGTGTGTGTGTTTCCTGTTCATATTTCACTTTTTGTTTTCAACCATTTTTAGCTTAGTTGTTGCAATTTTTGTTCATGAAAATGTCTCTTTATTTTTAATCTTCTTTTTTTGTACCAAAGTGATTGGAACCATACGTTCTTATTAGATACAAAGCAAGATCACTATAATCTATGTTCACTTACTGGCACGATATATTCTGTGTATATAATTTTGGCCGGTTTTAATTTTCTATTTCTTAGTTGTTGTTCTTTCTTTACCCTAAGCAATGCACTTTTTTTCCCTCTTCATATATTATTTTCCCCATTTTGGGTTTTTTTTTTCTGTTCATATTTTCACATTTTATTTTTAGTTATTTTTATCTTAATTGTTGCTATTTTTATTCATCAAAATGTTTCTTTATCGTTAATCTTATTTTGTAGTTCCAAAATGCTTGAAAATCACAATTTCTACACATGATGTTCATTTTTTCACTAGCATAACATATCATACTTTCTTGGTACAAGATGATAGATCTAATTTTTGCCCATTTTAATTTTTTTTTTTGTTCATTTTTTCCTAAACAATAACGCTTTCTTCTTCGTCTTGATCTTTTTGTTTTTCTTTGTCTTCATATTTCATTTTCATCATCTTTGAGATTTTGAGTTCATATTTTCAAATTTTGTTTTTAGGTATTTTATCTTAATTGTTGGAATTTTTTGTTTTTTAGGATGTCTTTATTTTTAATGTTTAATACATCTATTTTTTTTTTTTGACCTATTTTGAGTTTGAATTTCTATTGTCATTTTTTCATCATATGCAATTGCACGTCTTTGTTGTCTCCTTTCTCTTTTCATATTTTATTTTTACTATTTCCCAATTTTTTTTATTTTGTATTTATGACGAGTTATGTTATATGTTCAATTTTTTTGCACTATCTTCGAATGTATATCTTATATGAAATGAGCAAAAGTCAAATCAATGTCTAGCCATAGCCGAGAGAGAGAGAGGGAGAGAGAGAGAGAGAGAGAGAGAGAGAGAGAACTCTGACTATTTTTTTTTCTTCTTAAAATGGGAAAATCTGAACTTATATTTTCAGTGATCAAATTTTATTTATAATTCTTCGTATGATATTTAATTAACAATTTTATAGTCTATATTAAGTGTTTTAAGTTGTTTCTTGATAAAAAAAAATTTCTATCTTATTTGGAACTTTAAGTTCCTAAACCATCGGATGGATATTCAAAATAATTTTCATATATTTGTGTTATATATTCAGATGTCCGTTATATGTATAACTTTAAAAAATTGTTATAACATTATTATTCGTGCATAACACGAGGTCCACGCTAGTATCTCAATATTTGCCATAATTCAGAAATTACCCTTCCAACTCCCAAAGAAGAAATTAGAAACTAAATCTAATTAATTGGTTAACAAAGAAAGCGAATTCAAAAGACTAAAATGCACTGATTAATTAAGACTATCCAGAATATTGTACTTCTATTTTTCTATTTAACTTTGTTCCTGGGGCCATTTTTAGACATGAAAAATAGGTATTATTTATTTGTTATATTTTTGAAGCACTATTGAAATTAACTACTATATATATATACACACACACACACACACACACATACACATCCACTCTATTAATTCTAATATGCAGTATAACATGAGTTTAGAATTAATGAAATGCGCAATTTAGGAAGAAAAAGAGAAAAAATGGATTGTGTCCAAAATTTCATAAAATTTGGGAGTGAACTTGCACAGCTTCTATTTAATTAATTGTGAAGAGTATTAAAAATGCAATTTTACCAAAATCCATAAAGATTTATAATTCCCTAAGGAGAAATAATTAACTTGTCCCGCAATATACGACTATTATATATACATATAATATAGAGTCAATAGCATTTTACTACCTTGTGTTATTCGAAAGGAGCAAAATAAACCCTGTGAAAAAAAATATCACATAAAGAACCCTGAGTTTTGATAAATTTGCTCACCGCCCCCCATTCTTGATTTATGTTTTAAAAAAAGTAAAAAGACGAAATTGCCCTTTTTTGACTTTTCAGTAAAAAGACGAACCGAATTTTTTTTTAGAGTTAACAACATTTTACTACTCTGTGTTATCTAAAAAGAGCTGAAAAAACCCTATGAAAAAATATGTCACTTAAAAAACCTTGTGTTCATCTAAATTTGCTCACCTCCCCCTAAAATTGATTTTTAGTCAAATGAACGTAGATTGACTATTTTACCCTTGTGAGGATTTTTTTGTTCCCTTATATATATTTAAATATTTTTTAAAAAATTAAATCTTATAATACTATAAATTTTATTTTTATAAATATAAAAAATTAAAATATATATTATATATAATTAAAAAAAATTCTTTTTTCTTTTTTTTCCCCACTTTTTCCTTTATTTTCTTTCCCCCTTTTGGTTGAATGCAAGGTTTGGGTCGGATTTTGGGTTTCACTGTAATTTTTCTGTCCGCAGGGTTTTTTTTGCAACTTTAACAAAACAGAAGGTCTTTTTAACATTTTACTGGATCTAAACCTAGCAAATAATAGGGGTAGAATGGTGATTTCCCATACCAGAAAATTATCCCATTTGCACCAGGAGCGCGTAAAACACACCGGGGTTTTTTTTGTTAATTAGAAATTTCACAGGGTTTGTTTTGAGATTTTTTGATACATAAGGTTATTCGTGCTCATTAGAGATATCACAAGGGGGCTGCGAGCATTAATCCTAATATGCAGTATAACATGAGTTTAGAATTAATGAAATGCGCAATTTAGGAAGAAAAAGAGAAAAAATGGATTGTGTCCAAAATTTCATAAAATTTGGGAGTGAACTTGCACAGCTTCTATTTAATTAATTGTGAAGAGTATTAAAAATGCAATTTTACCAAAATCCATAAAGATTTATAATTCCCTAAGGAGAAATAATTAACTTGTCCCGCAATATACGACTATTATATATACATATAATATATATGTGTATATATATAGATATCATAAAGAACAAAGAATTACACCGAAAAAATTGTGTTAAGAAAGATTTGGGACCCAAAAAGAAAAAAGAAAGAAAATCAAGAATCATAGTACTGCGTGTGATGTAATATGGCATGCATTAGAGTCTCAGTTCAGTGAATCATTTCCTGAATCCAGACAGAAAACGCATCACTCACCTCAGCAGCCTAGAGAGAGAGAGAGAGAGATGCAAAGAAACTTGATCTACAATATTGTATATATGTGTAGGTAGGTGTTTGTTGCTGGCTTTTCGATGTGATTAAGAGTTCGTTTTGCCTCGGAAAGGAGCTAACTTCAATACCCTGCACGTGTACTAACCCCTCCACTAGCCCAATATATTCATGTCCCCCACCCCCAAAAGAAAAAAAAACAAACTAAAAACAAGAAAATTACAGTCAAAAAAGAAATTAAAGCCCATACCTCATCAGATTGAATCCATTGACTTGCATGAACTGATGATGATCAAGAAAAAGCTTGAAATCTTGAAATTTCTGCTCATATATATGGCATTAATATATGTGTGATGTGTGATGAACTTGAACAATATATATTAAATTATCTGGATTTATCTAATTATGCATGTGAGAAATAGAACTACTAGTTATAAAGCATGAAATATACAAGAAAAGATGTCTAAATAGGTAAGTAATTTTATGGTTGGATAATATTTGATAGGAAACAACTCTTCAACAAAAGGGAACCTAAATTAATTAAAAACAATAGCTATTATTTTACATTTTCCAAAATTTCAAACCACCTTTTTTATATATTAATTGTAACAATTCAATTTTTGTCTGTATATTAATTAAAACTTCTAACTCAATATATATAGGGATAAGAAGAAAGATTTGTAATTTAAGGAGGGATCAAATAAATCACAAATTAAAGTTTCTAATTAACTTCGAAAATATAAAAAAAAAATGAATATGAAGAAGCTATTTATCATAAAATGAAACCACAAAAGAATTCATGAATTTGTACATCCCTCTTCAAATATTTAACTAAAGACATGCTTAATAATTTATATCCATGAACTCAAGATTTAATAAGAAAGAAAAATTAAAAAAAAAAGGAAGGAAACCCTACTTTTAGAAAGAAATTAAATTTGCAAGAACTTAGGGAAAATCAAGAAAATTAATTAAAATCAAAAAGGAGGGCGACCTGTGCCCCAATAACCCTCCGCTGGCAATTGCAATGAACTCATCATATTTTGATTCATCATATTAGGATCGTTCATCACTTGTTGACCCCCAATCCCCGGTGGCGACCCCACCGGCACCGCCGGGGGCGGCTGCGGAGGCGCAGCTTCCTCATCTTCCAGCGGCAGCCGCTCGTACGCAGCGTTACCGAACGACGCGGCCATGATCACCACCGGCCCGGAGGCCAAGAGCGGCCCCGCCACAGTCCCACCCACCACCTGCCCTTGAGTTCCGGCGAGATATATGGTCAGCCCCGACGCCGCGGGCGGCGCCGGCGGAGGGAGGAACGAGCCCGAGAGGGACAGGATCTCGAACCGGCCGTGCAGGGTGAGGACCGCCCCGGGCGCAGCCGGCTGGCGGAGGGCGACGTTGGTGACGGTGCCGCCGCCGCTGAGGATGCAGACGCCCCTCTGCCGCCTCGTGGCGAAGGCGGAGATGCTCTCCATGATGTCGCAGCCGTTGGCGACCTCCATGACGTGGGATCTGAGGGCGTTGGCGCTGTCGCGCGTGATGATGATCGGCGGCTTGGGCTTGTTCTTGGACCCGGCGGGTCGGCCGCGGGGCCTCCGCGTGACCTCGCCGTGATCGCCGGGGACGAGGTCCTTGCAGTCGGTGGAGGCGGCGGCGGTGGTGTGGAGGCCGTAATTGTTGTTATTGTTGTTATCCTCGTCGCGGTCCCTCTTTACGCCTCCGCCGTGGGCGACGGCGCTGTTCCCGCTTTGTTCGTCGTCTTGGCGGTGCTGCTGGAACTGGTGGTGGTGGAGCTGAAGATCTCTGCCGTGGAACGGCGGCGGAAGATGGCGGCCGTGAGCTAGCTGATCCATCACTCTATGATTTCTTGCAACAAAATTCTATATAATTACACAAAATCTTGATGAAATTGAGGATTCTTGCTAGATTGTTGGCGGTAATAATCTGAGGCAAGAATCAAATGAAACTAACTAATAGCCAAGAAATGGAGAGGGTTGATTGTGAAGTCTCCATTATTCGCCAAGATTTGAGCTGAATTGACCATCCCTTTTCGCCTTCTTGGTGAGTTCTGAAGAGATGTTCACTAAAGAGGGGAGAGAGAGAGAGAGAGAGAGAAGCGAGTAGAGAGAGGAAGAGAGGATTTGGAAGTTGAAAGTTTTTATGTTTGGGGACTTTAGTTGAGGAGCTAAGTATTTTTTGGGTTAGGGTTCGGTCAATAGAAGAGAGGGGGTGGGTGGGTCGGTGGGGGTGGGGTGGGGTAGGGCTCAGCTTGGTAAAAGTGACAGCGTGCGCATGGCCACAAGGGCGGTGGGAAATGGGACCCTTTTCTCTCTCCTTTGTCTCTTCAAACCTCAGAGGCCCACACACAAAACAGGGATGAAAATTGCCACACCAAGAAAAACACACTTCACACACTGAAACCCAAGACACACACACACACACACACACACACACATATATATATATATACATTTGTTTATATGTTACATTATTAGGGGTTCAGAATTTCTTCTCTAGTCTCCTCTCTCTCTCTCTCTCTCTCTCTCTCTCTCTTCAAGAATGAAAAGAAATGCTCAAGAAATCAAGAAATACATTGAAAAACTATAGATATTCTAGTATAATTGTTCATGGTTTTGAACATGAATTAATATGGAACCGTTGCAGATGCTTCACTCTCTAGTTCCTTAATTTACGTGGGATGGGTGGGACAATATATTTTTAGTTGTAATATGAGACATAATATCATGTTTTGTTATATTTAATAGTAATAACATATAATATGCATTAGATTGGTTGGCGGTATTCTCCATTTTTGTTTTTTCTCCATGTCTCAATTTCTCTTTTGTTGTCTTCAAGTAATTAATTTTACATCCCTAGCTAGCTCGTCCATTGAAGAATATAAAAGAAGAGAACACCATTTCAATTCCACAAATTTAAGTACAATCATTCAATATTCCTTTTCAACAAATTGTTTACAACTTGGTTTCAGGACTCACTTGATGGCTTCAGAAGAAACTCTTGAGTCCAACAGTTCGCCGGCTAGGGCATACAACATCAGAGTCGGTCAATCGAAATATCGAGAACTTAGCGCCATGTTGGATAAAGTATTATATTCGCGAGAGCCACCTCTTAAGTTTAAAGGACATATATAGTGTTACATGCACGGAATTTACCTCTGTAGCCCATAAAGGATCCAACGATCTGAGCCCGCAGAATCTACCACGTACAATATATTCAATGAATGTCGGTGGATCTTGTATTGTGTCATGTCACGAAATCATCGTTGCATTTTTTATTTTTGGTAAATTATTCGTAGTATAATTTTAGGATGTATTCGATAAAATTTGATGCAACTCTCACATCTAACGGGTTAAATATAAAAAAGAAAGTGAAAAAGAAAGAAAAGATAGAAGAAGCTGGAGGAGTTAAGATGAGGACAAGAACAGAGGTAAAAAGAGTAGAGCACATGTGGGTCATGGGAAATTGAAATAGGGCAAATGAGCAATGGGTCCCACACAAAACCATGGGGTCTGTCCACTCCAGACCGTGTCTCAAGGGCGCTCCACCCAACCCCCACCCCCAAAAAACACACACACACATACACACTTAATACTTTATTTATTAGCACTTGTAATTTTGTTTGTGTTTAAGAGGATAAACATATTGCAAATTAATAAAATTCTGGGTTTTTTGAAAGTGAGATTTTGGCCGATAGGATTTCAAGTGGAATTAAAGTGCATCAAGTTAATTAGGATCAAGAAAGAGGTGGATTTAATTATAATATAATGGAGCAATAAATAGAATTCTTAAAAATTTCGTAATCTCGTGATCGATTAATGGGGTTAATTTTTTTAAAAATTTTATGGGGTGATATTAAATTTCATAAAATATACTTAAAAGAGCAATACTTTTAATAAACACACACATACATATACATATATATATATATATATATATATTATAAATTAATTTTTATATAAATTTGAAAGAATCAGATGACTTTTTTAGGGGGGGATATAATTTAAATCAAAACTTACAACTTACATCAATAATTATTTTGATAAAACACATCGTAAATCTCTAATAAATATAAAATCTATTATAACATTTTATTAATGTTCATATCATTAATTAGTCGAATTAATTTAAATTAAAGAGGTAATTTTAGTTATGGTGCTCGCCCTCTTTCATTCTTTAATTTACATGTGTTCACCACAAAAATATCGCTGAAATTCCGCTAAAAATGCAAAGCGAGGAAATGAAAAAGTCATGAAAACATCCCAGAATAAATCTTTCTCGCTTTTTATTTTTGGCAAAATTTCGGTGGATTTTTTTCCGTCGAGATTTTTTTCGACGGAATTTCGAAGATGCGTTTTTGAATGATTTTTTAAAAATTAAATTAATTTTAATGGAAAATTCGGCCAAATAACTATTTTTATTTTTTAAATATTATAGTATTATACAAAATGTCTCGTGCTTATAAGTCAAAAATTGATCATTTAAGAAAGGAAGGTAATATGCATTGAGTCCGATGACAATTATTTTCCATACATACTTTTTAACATGTCGCCATGATTATAAACTTTATTGACCTAAGTTATGATTTTACTTAAATTTCATCTATTTTGTCTTGAAAGTAATTATGTGTCGTACATGACTTCTTTCATCTTTTTTTTTTTTTGCTTTTTTTTCCCTTTCAAACATAATAAGGGATGTCGGCGTCTAATTATATATTAGACAAATTAATCACATCAATTGGTCAACATTTTGTCAAAAAATGCCTTACATTGCCACCAAAAATTGTTACATTCTTATCAAATGTCATTATATTTGTTTGTGATTGGACATTTTTTAAGAAGAGTTCAAATTAACAATCTAAACTAAGTATAATTATTATGATATATCATAATCGAATATCAATTAAAAAAATGATCAAACGATATAAAGGAATTAACTATTATAAAATAGAAAAACAAATTATTGTATCAAAAAACATGCAATATATGTAGAAATTGAACCCATAATCGAAAAAGTCAAATGATAGAAAGATACTAACCTTTAGTTGTGATTATTTCTAAGCTCAAACAGTTAAAGTTCATATACTGACTAAAACGTGGCCAAAATTAAATTAACAGCAGACCTCCTTTTAAGACTTTGCTTTATGCATTTTTGAAAAAGGACAAATTTTAGAAGACCCTCATGTATTATAAAAAAATAGTAAAAAATTCTTTATGATTGAAAAATAGGCTACCTCACGTGTTAATAATTTATATAGCATAAAATTTCACTTTAGTTCAAATTGACGGTGTTGATAGTACATGACCTTGTGTGCATTTGTTGGTTGTGTTTATGTATTTTTGATTATTAATTGACCAAATTTTTGATT
Source organism: Petrea volubilis (assembly GCA_026212405.1). Classification (NCBI taxonomy): domain Eukaryota; kingdom Viridiplantae; phylum Streptophyta; class Magnoliopsida; order Lamiales; family Verbenaceae; genus Petrea; species Petrea volubilis. The sequence continues at coordinate 1,848,835 of CM047878.1, forward strand.
GAAATACCCCTCTTATCTTTTTTAATTTTTTGATTTCTACCCAACTACCATCAAACACTAAACAAAGAATAATACTAACTTTTCTAAATCTATTATAAATTGAGCACTAAAATAACTAAAATTAAATTCTGAGATAAATATTAAAATACTAAAAATAATTATATTTATTTATTAAAATATTTAAATTAGTATAAAGTATTTTATATTTATTGTATTAATTAATTAAACTTCGTTAACAAATTAAAAATATACAAATATTTTTATACTTTTAGTTACTTGTCAAAAAATATATTATTTATTATGACAAGAAAATGCTGTAAAAAAAACTAATAACTTTTCTAATTTTATTTTGAAAAAATTAAGAACAAAACCATCGAAATTCAAAATTCTCAAAAAAAATATTAAGACATTAAATAAAATAATTATAGATAAACAGTTTAATTTGAAAGAAACCATGTATAAATAATTAAACTAATTAAGGTTCATTGTAAAATAAAAATATACCCACATCTGTTTAATTTAAATTTATTTTTTTGTTGAAACATTAACCAAACATAATTTTTTAGAAATAATGAAAATTCTTGTTTATGTATTTTAAAATAAAAAAATAAAGAAAGAATTATTTATTTTATTTTTTTGGCAAAAATAAAATTTTAGGACAATAACTTACACATTCTGTGATTTTAAGACATTAATTTTACCCGTCTCAATTTTAGGACATGAATTTGATAATTTTTGACACATTTAGGATAATTTGCATCGTAATTTGCAATTTCGCTGGAAATTGACTGTTGCCGGTTGAAAAATTAGTAAAGTTAGACACGTAATATATGACATGTTGCTTATTTGGCATTCTTGTGTATAAATACAATACACATATATATATATAAATGCATATATACATACACACACAATACATATATACATATTACATACATACACAACTATGATATATATACACACAAACCACCGCCACCAACGCCGCCGCCAGCCGACGGCCAAACCCACCAAGAGAGAGAGAGAGTAAGCTAGGAAGAGAGAGAGAGAGTCGAGAGGGAGGGTTGGGGCCAGATCTAGAGAGATCAATTAAAAGAGAGAGTAAGCCAGGGAGAGAGAGAGAGGTTCGAGAAGGAGGGGTGGGGGCGGGGGCGATAGGAGGGGAGGGATGGGGGGAAGGCACTGTGAGGGTGGTCGTGGGCGGCGACGATGGGAGGGGAGGGGTTGGATGGGGCAACGGTGCTGGGAGGGTGGGTTGGGGGCTGCAGCGCTGAATGGGCGGCAGCGCTGGATAGGAGGCCTGGTCGTGGGCAACGACGCTAGATGGGGAGGGGTGGGGGTGAATGGCGGGGCTGAGGGGTGGGGGGCGGAGGCGATAAGAAAGGTGGGGTGGGGGGATTGCCCTGTGAGGGTGGTTGTGGGCGGTGGCTATAGGAGGGGTGGGATGGGAGGACGACGCTATGAGGGTGGTTGTGGGCGACAGCGATGGGAGGGGAAGGGTGGGGTAGGGCGACGATGGGGCCGGGACTGATGGCGAGGCTGAGGAGGGCTGGGTTGGGGGTTGGGGGGGGGTTCAATTGGATTTTTATTTATTTATTTTCACATTAAAAAATAACTAAACAAATAAATAAAATTATAATGGTAAATCAAATTTTGAAAAAAATATAAAACATTGCCACCTAAGTTTTATTTTTAAAATTTATTTTCCATTAAATCAAAATATTTCCACCTCAATTTACCACCAATGCATTAATATGCCACGTGTATTTTTCGGCCATTTGTCCTAAATGTGTCAAAAATTGTCAAATTCATGTCCTAAAATTGAAACGGGTAAAGTTAATGTCCTAAAATTACAGAACGTGTAAGTTATTGTTCTAAAATTGTATTTTTACCTATTTTTTCCCCTCATCTTCCTTTACTCTTCTTCTTCACCACGCCTCCTTTTCCCCCACTCACCCATCCACGCATTAGCACAAAACCTAGCTCACCCACGATGTTGCCTACCACTGCCAACCCTTTTCAAGATCTTCTCCTCAATGCTCCCTCTTCAAATCTATTCTTCATCTCCATCAACACCCCAAAACCTTCCATCCATGGCCAAATCCCTAAAACCTCTTCAGATCTTCAGATCCGTTGTGCATGTGAGAGAGAGAGTAAGAAGGGGTGGAAGGAGGGACGAAGGCGGTGAAGATAGAGAGAGAGTGAAAGTGAGAGAGAGAGAGAGAGAGGATGGGGGAAGAAGACGTGTGTGTGTGTGTGTGTTAGAGAGAGAGAGAGAGAGAGAAAGAGAAACGATGTGAGAGAGAAAAGTTGGGGATGAGATTTTTATTTAATTTATTTTTATATTTATCTAATTATAATTTCTAAATATTATATTTTTTTATTTCATGATCAATCATGACCGTTCTTTTTCTACAATTAAGATCTAATGGCTATTCATAAGAGGGGAATAATAGGTATTTTAGAAAAATTAACGTTGTTAAGTTAAAGTTGACAAAGAAAGCATGTGTGCTAAAATTTTCATAACATGGAGGGGTTTTAGCCTATTTTCCGATCACAAAGGGTTTTTTGTTATTTCGCGATAACACGGGGGGTCTTCTGGAATTTGTCCATTGAAAAATTAAGAACCTCATTTTACTATTTAGTTACATATTAACAGTTCATGATCAATTATCCAAAATCAAATAAAACTACAATGTAATCAATGGATATCAAATTCAATGCGAAAAAAATAATATAACTCGTCACCAAGTGTATATAAATATAAAAATTAGACTATCACCTATACTAATAGAATTTAAAATTTCTAATCTTTTTTAATATATACAAAGCCTATATCTTACCTATAGAACAAGGGCTCTTTAGCCAAATTTGTAATTTACATATAAACCCCATTTCATTACAAGAGAACACCCTGACCATTAACAGAAATTTCGTAACAAATAGAATTCCGTTATCATGAGACGAATTTGCAATAATGGAATTCTAACAAAATTAAACTGGTAGTTGAAATGTAATTGATCAGGGATAAAATGTATACTAATAAATTTGTGCTGAAAAAAATATTATTACAAAACTATATTATGTGACGAATTTCGTTACTTTCATGATAAATTTCGCCGTTAGTGAAGAGATTTTTTTTTTTTAAGTGTTTTGTGGAAGTTAATGTTGGTTGGTTGGATTGATGGCTGAAACTACTGGAATTGGAATTAAGGAGAAACATGAGGGAGTGGGCATGAATAAGAGAACACGCGTGGGACGTGCAGCTGACACACGGACAAAATCATTTAAGTTTCTCAAAAAAAAATTAATGTACAGTTCGAACTTTTTTTTTTCTTGATAAAAATTGTTTAAACTATATGTGTGTGTGTGTGTGTGTGTGTATAAAGTTTTAAATCTTGGATGAAGTTAGCAATATTGATATAGTATTATGTACATTTCATGAAGCATTGTTTTGAAATAATTCCATACATACATATATATTTTAAGTACAATAAAGGGAAAATTGCAAATTTTGTCCTGTAAATTAACTCATTTTAGGATTTAGTTTTTCAATTTACATTATTTGAGTTTTTGTTTTATAAGCTTTTAAAATTTGTAGTTTTGGTTATATTTTTTTATGAAATCTCAATTTTTCGATAGGACATTGTTGATGTTAATGTGAAAATATTGCTAAAGTGTCCTACCAAACAATTGAGATCCCGGTAAAATTAGGACCAAAATTGCCGATTTTGATAACTTATAGAACGCACATACAGTAGATGGCTTGAACCCTATACGTTTTCAGTATATATCAAGTTCAACCCCTCATTATTGGATGCATAGCGGTATTTGGTTGAGTTTAGACAGTTTAAAAGGTTTGTATAGGCATTTTAAGATGTTATAATCTGTTCATAGTACTGGGCAAAAGTTTAGAAAAACCTGGCTAATAAATTCCAGAACCAAAAAAAAAGAGATGAGTATAAAGTTGTTAAAAAATGGTAAAGAGTTCATAACTTATTTATTGATCTAATTAAACTTCAACATAAATCTACTGCACCTTATTGAGGGCATTTTTTATAACGATGTCACAAACAATGTTTTAAAACTCAGATCGTTCATTGGACCGGAAAATCAACCGGTTCACGGATCATTGGTTCAACCATTGGACCAATCGCAGTCAGACCGGCGACATCATAATTATATTAAAAATAATTATTAATATATAAAAAATAATTAAAATATTCAATAATGAAAATACTCTTAAAATCTAACCTTTTTTTTTTCATTTTTCATGTTCACTCTTCCTATTTAAATAAAATATATTTGTAAATTATTTAAATCTAATATATTTATATGAAATAATAAACCTTAAAAATTTAAAAAGAAAAGATCAATAGTCAACAAAAAAACCCTTTCTAAATACTAAATCTCTCAAGCCTACCATTCCCATTACATTATTAGGAAAATTGAATAATTATTAAGAAAAATTGAAAAGTAAAAGGAAAAGGGACAAATATTAAATTACCAGGAGAGAAATATATAGATGCGGAATGAAGTTTAGCTTTAAAGAAAATTTTGAATTATTTACATGTGAATAGCAGAGAAGAACAAATAAGAGAGAAAATGAAGAAACATACAAGATATGAAAGAGAAATAAGAAAAATGCAAGATTATATCCCTCGGTTTTGAAGTTTCAGTGACCCAATCGATTTAAGTGGCCCAATACTGGTTCTCACGGGTCAGCAATCCAACTGCAATTTTTAACGATTTTCAAAAAATAAAGCAATTTTTCAATTTTTCCAATTTTTAGGTTCAACTCGGAGCTTTGGGACTGGCCGGTGGTCCAATCGATCCGACTGTCCAATCCGATTCGATTTTTAAAACCTTGGTTACAGACTCACAATATATGTATAAATGTGACACTATAACATCGTATTATCTATTAGGTAAGTGAATAATAGTGGAGATTGAGAATCGTAGTTAGCGGGCCCTGCACTGGCCCGACCATCCCGCAATTTCTTCGACACTTGTGTGTGTCTCTCTCTCACTCACACACAACCCTAATAAACAAATAATGCATTTGGTATAAACAAGAACAAAACATCATTTTCCATTGGAGGGCGGTCTACCCTAACCCCACACCCCATCCCACCCCCTCTCAATTTCATTAAATTTTCACCATAAACAATTTTTAAAAATATAAAATAAAAAAAGGTCCGTATTATTCTGTTGTGATTTCCATATGCAACTCATGGTTGCAATTGTTTTTCAAATGATTGGGCTGTTTTGTAACCTTTGTTTCACGTCTACGTCACTTTGCTTTTAAACCCCCACCCCCAGTAAAAGAACCATAAAAAGAAACACACAAAATATGAATTTAGAAAAACAAAATTTTGGTCACAATTCCCATCCCCCCCCCCCCCTTTTGCCTCTTTAATTCTTTAATTTTGGGATGCTCGATGTGAATTATTGCAACAAATGATTATTTATCTTTAAATGTTATAAAAAGGCCTCTATATATTAACTAATTATGTCGGCACACTTCATACGTGTATAAAATTAAAAAAAGTATATATAATTTTTAGTTATATGTTTAAGTTTTGATAAGTTAAATTTTAAATATTTATCAATTTTTTATATGAATCAAAGTTTTTATTATTTATTGAATTGAAGATATGTGAAAAGTAAAAGAAATTAAAAATAATATTTAAAAAAGAAAATAATTATAAAGAAATTTAAAAACAATGATATATTGAAGAATACTTAGAGATAAAAGAAGATAGAGAGAAGAGAGAGGGAGGGGAAGAAAAAAAAAAGGGTGAGAAAATAAAATTCATGTGTAAAGGGAGGGAAAAAGTGAAAAAAGAAAAAAAAAATTAGAGGGGAAAAAAATAAAGAGATCAAAAATAGTTATTAAAAGGTGTTGTCCCTTTATATAATAGTACTAGTATGTACCCCGTGCTACGCACATATATCATAATTTATTATACTGCTTAAAAAGATAAAAATAAAATATTCTATTTATGTAAAATAACATTTAATCTATATAATTTTCAATGCAGTTCAATAATTAAATAAGTAATATTTTACTTATATTGGAAGCTTTTAATTATTTTAAAAGAGAAAAGTATTGTCATTCCAAAAAAATTAAAATCTAAATATGTTATCAAAACTAAAGTAATAAATAATATTTTTAAATATATTAAAGTTATATATGAATGATAAATTATGAGCTACTCTAAGTTAATAGACCACAAAATAATAGATTATTATTCACATTGGAATACGTGACACTATATTTTTTTTGACGCACATAAAATAAATTAAAATTAAAATTTAGTTTACAAAAAAGAATAATAACATTTCCAAATACTCTTAATGTAATTTGAATGTTGTGAATCTCCTTTTACAATCTCCGAATAAACATTTCGCCCTAAACTTGAGTCATATGTATTTTAAATATTGTAAATATTTTAAATTTCCTTCCACATCTTTCTCTTTTTTTTTTTTTTTTGATAAATAACTTCCTTCCGTATATCAATTCATTGTTTGATGGGTATTTTAATTATAAAATCTCTGTACTTGGTGGAAATCAAAAATCATAGAAAATAGGGTAAGTAAGTGGATGAGTGGGATGATGAAGTTTTTAATTATTGTTATTATTATTATTTAAAAGACCTAGCCAATCAATCTTTTTAATTAAAAAATTTAAAAATTTGAGAAAATTCTATTTTGTCAAAATTAATCAAATTACAGTCAAAAACCCCTGTCAAAATCATTTTGTGATTTATTAGATAATTTTGGTTATCAAAATCTATTTGTGGTTTGTTGGACGTAAACATTTTATCATGTACATATAAAAAGTTTATACATCTCATGAACCACATAATGATATAATACAGTCCATAAAGGGGCAAATAACAATATAAAAAGTTTATACATCTCATTAATTAATTTCTTTTTTCTTGGTCCCTTCAATTTAGGGGTCATATATCAATAGAACTTTTATTTTATCTCAAAATTTGATATGAAATAGAAAATTAATAATTATATAACTCACGTAAAAAAATGTTAAAAAATAAATAAACACCATTGTAACCATGTAATTGTATCTCAAAATAATAAGTATTCTTTGTGCCAATATTATATCTCATAGATAAATGATAATTACATGACTCATAGAAATACATACATATATACATATATAATATCATAACGAAAAAAGAAATCTAATATCAAAAGTAAAAGATAAAATCACGTCTATGTACCAATAAAAAAATAAACATTAAGGGTAGTAATTGGATAATTTCCAAGCACTTTGGGGCCGAAAGAAAAAATAAAAAATAAAAGAAATTTTGATGAAAAAAAGTGTAAATAAAATGAAGATAACTAAAAATAAATTAGAGGAAGTAAGAATTGGGCAAAAAAGAATCAAAAATTCCTAAAATATAATATTAAAAGAAAAAAAAAAACTACCAAATTCTTAGGGGGGAAAATTCCACATAGTGTAAAATAACAACCGTAGTAAAATTTAAAAAAAAACGAAAACAAGTGAAAATATTAGATATATCAACTTTTTCCAAATAGATTTTTATAGAAAAAAAGAAAGAAGAAGAAAAATGCAAACCTAAAAAACGAAAACAGGCGAAAATATTAAGTGTGTCAACTTTACCAAATAGATTTTTATACAAAAAACAAAGAAAAAAAGAAGAAGAATACAAACCAATAAATTCGTATAAATTTTTAAAATGTAAAAAAGTCAAATACAATAAACCTCAAATAAACTAATGATAAAGTAAAAAAGAAAGCAAATTAAGTGAAATTCAAAAGCACAAATCTATAAATAAGAAATAATATCCAATATGAATAATTCCACAATGTGAACATAAAATGGTGCTAAAGTACTTGTAAGATGGAGAATGATACCGAAATTAAAAAAAAATCTAAAACTATGAGAAACAAATAGTAATAGGATAACAAAGATAAAATAAGTCATAAAGTTGAATAACCAATGAGAAAAAAATAGTAAAAATGTAGGAAAAAACGACAATTCAAGATCAATAAAAAATAAAATTACATACCTATAAAATCGAAAGGAGAAAAGGAATGGATGATAAGTGCAGGAATGTAGATTTTTGTACATAGTTGAGGAATTATAATGGAAAAAGTCTTATTAAAGTTGTTTTAAATTTGGGGGGGGGGGGGGTAGAGAAAGGGGAAGGAAACGATATTTTTTGGGGAAGAGTTATAGATTAATTAATAATTAATACACATTAAGAGATCTAATAGATTCAATTTTTGAATTTTTAGGAAACCAAGAAACTCCATTAGATAACTAATGATATTTTTTTTAATTAAAAAATTCAAAATTCTAGAAAATTAGGATTTTGTCAAAATTAAAAGATTTTTGGCCAAATACCTTTCTCAAATATATAATAGTATAGATAGATAATATAAATAACGTTACTCATAGTTGCGGTTGTGAAATATACATTTGAAGATTTAATTAAATTTGCGTTAAAAAATTCTCAATTTCTAAGAGGGATATATAAAATTAAGAGTTCTGGTAACTCGTTTTTTGGGACTAGTCTGTACTTGTTTCTAATTAATAAGCTTCTAACACATTTATAGCAATTCCAACTAGGCTATATTCTATCAAAATACACATCTTTGAAACATAGTCGAGAACGTGAATTAGTCGATGTACAATTAGACAGAAAATTAAACAATATGGATATCAGCTGAGAATTAAAAAAGAAATAATAATAATAATAATAATAATAATAATAATATATTATAAGTGATTAAAAAATGTTGTAGCATATATGGGGAAATTAAAAGAATGCCCAGTTGAGATATTTTCCCAATATCAGAAGATTAATTGGTTGAAATATTTATTCCATTAATTCAAAAAAAAATAGAAATTCCTTAAATAATATCATCCACTACCAATAGATATAATTATTTCCTTTCGGTGCATTAATTTGATTATATATAGACAAAGTTCTGATCTGGAGACAGCTTATAATGGATTATTACATATAAATATACTACTACTATATATTTGATGTGGCACAATCCCCTTCAAAGATATCTACGTCATCATTTCACATGAGGGATAACAACAAATGTGAGGACAAATGTCCTCGATAATATAGATTGTCCTTAAAAGAGGTTTAAGCCGTCATCCCCCTCAGAGATAGCCACATCATCATTTCACACAAGAGATAAAGACAAATGTCCTCGATAACATAGGTTGTCATCGAAAGAGGTTTAAGCCGTCATCCCCCTTAGGGATAAGCACGTCATCATTTCGCAGGAGGGACAAGTATGAGAACGGACGTCCTCAATAACATAAGCTGCCCTCGATAGAGGTTTTAAGCCACTAAAAGGAGGCTTTTGAGCGGGGTAAAACCCACAAGAGGGTACCATTCACCAAGTCTACCCCATTAACCCGACGAAAATTTCCTCGATGGAAGGTCTAATAAGATCCTTTAGGTGTCCAGCTTACTGGTCCAAGGCCTAGGTGTGATGGGTCAACTCGAAGAATCCGACAAGGCAAGGCATGCACCAAGGGAAAACATTCTATTCAAGGACAGAGTCATATGGTCCCGAGTGACAACCGTTGGCTTGCCAGCTGGGGATCCCCCTGCCACCTTGTTAGACGTGGACAACCACTATCGCCAAACACGTACTGACAGTGTATAGGCAGTCTCCCTCAATCCCAGGTGTCCTTAAATACTCTCTCATAAAAGCAATTCAATGCATTTAATGTTAAGGATATGTATGCATTAATTATCAAAGTCAAGCCTCATTAATGAAGGAGTGGCCTAGCCACCATAAGGGGTCCCAAAAAGAACAAAAAATATGCCCACTTGTACTTTGTCTGTCAATCAGTAGACTAACCTCCATTAATCAGGTTACATCAAGGTTCCACTCATATAAAAGCACTCCAAATCTCTAGAAAAATTGGTAAGGCTACTATTCTTAACTCCTATGAAAGAGTATTATTCTTCTTCTTACTCTCAAAATCCCATTCCTAGCTTACATTGCTAACTTGAGTGTCGAAGAGCCTACACCGGGGCAAAATCGGCTCATTTCACGTTAACTCCTCCCTCTTGACAGGTCGGCCGCCAACAATATCATCGGAGTCGCGAAGCTCCGCCACGTGATCAACCTAAAACGACCCGCATCAATATTCTATATATATATATATATATATACACATGTGTGTGTGTGTCCCCTTAATTGATATTATCATAGTTTTGATTGATCACGAAGCATAAATAAAAAAAAAAGGCAAAATTGTATTTTTCGTCCTGTAACTATGGGTGTTTGGAATTTTTGATCCTGTCCAAATTGAAATTCGCAATGTCATCCTGTATCTTTAAATATCCAAAAATTTAGTCCTTTTCTAGCCTGAGATTGCGAATTTTTTAAAGATATAGGACAACATTGCGAATTTCAATTTGGACAGGACCAAAAATGATGAGCACTCATAGTTACAAGACAAAAAATGCAATTTTTCCAAATTAATGTCTCTATTTTCTATTATCTTCATTTTTTGTTCTCTTCTTTAATTTTCGTCAAATCAAAACTTTGTTTATACTAGAGTTGAACCTTCTAATGATGAACGGTAAGAACATTATTATTTATTTATTTATTTATTAAGTAACAGATTATGTGTTGAATTTAACGCAAGAGTCCCCATTGAGAGTTTGTTTATATATATTGCCCACCACTATTTTAGTCGACTAGTATTATTTTAATTTGATTTCATAAGAGATTAAAAACACTAATTAAATAATGTCGTATATTTTAATTACATCTTTTTTTACAATTAAAAAGGATGCTTAAAATCTCTATTCGTGCAGACCACGAGGTTTATCAAAATTCATCAAAAATAAATTAGCATAGTAAACCTTGTGAGAATTATAAAGTGATCATAGTAAACCATGTAGCCCTCTGCCCTCCGGTGATTGACAGCTTTTGAAAATTGATAGGATTTTGGTTCTTAAATATCTAATTTGTCCAATTTTTACCAAATAAATTAGCAAGGAGAATTGGTATGAGGAGCTTTGCATAAGAAAAGAATTAGCAGCATAAACCTTGGAAGAGAACTGGAACAGAATTTGGGACAATTATCTTGAATTATGGTGAGCAAGAAAATACAGAAATGAGGTTAAATTAGGAAATTCATTATATTTGTAAGATAAATATGTTTGGTCCTTGATGGTGCAACGTTGATGAAACCAGTATTTGTGCTGGCTATTCAAATTTTTGATACATTCATAGTTAAATACTAAAGGTCGGATATGTCGTAGCTAAAGAAGACAAAGGTTGCCACTACTGTTTTCTGTTTTTTTATAGCTTATTAAAAAAAAAAGAAAAGAAAAGCTCATATATATATATATATATATTAAAAAATTTAATATTTGTTCCCTTTAAAATTAAAAAAAATTATCTTTTGAATTTTATAAAACACAAATTTCGAAATTTTATTTTTCGTCCTATAACTATGGGTGTTTGCCATTTTTGGTCCTGTCTAAATTGAAATTCGCAATGTCATCCTATATCTTTAAAAAATTCGCAATCTTCGACCAGAAAAGGACTAAATTTTCAGATGTTTTAAAGATACAAGACGACATTGCAAATTTTAATTTGGACAGGATCAAAACTATCAAACACCCATAATTACAGGACGAAAATGCAATTTTACCAATAAAAAATTATACAGCCACAATACAAGAATGGCACATGAAAATTAAATAATTTGTTACTTTATTACTTTGTGGATTTTGTACTTGAAACTTAGTTAATAATTCACACACACACACACACACACATATATAAAAGATTATTGGATTGGCAATATTTCAAAAGAATAACCATAGTTTGATTGCATCTTGTCCTTTCGAGACGGACAAAGAGATGGTGTCATTCATTCTTTTTCTAATGAAACCCATAAAAAAAATTTCTATTACTAATTAAATTCTCAGCAAACTGAAAAATGGCGATGATTGGTCATTGTATAATGAATAAGCAAATTAAAAACACCCAACCCAATATATATCATAGATCATTTGATTATATGTGTGTTTTCAAGACTAGCTCATTTAATTTTTTCTATAATCCAGTGACTAATTGATCTTGGAACGTTCAAAAGAATTACTTAATTTGAATGATTAATTCCATCCGAATATTAAGATAAACAATATATATATATATATATATATATATCACTTAGAATATTATTGCAAATTTTTATTTTTCTTGCAGTGATTTCAATTTTAGTTGCAAGGGTGTTTTAGGCCAATTTTTGTCATTAATTTTAGGCTAGTTGGTTGACAAAACAATTATGCTCTAGTATTTGTGCCCTAATTACTTTTCTATATATATTATTAATTTTTTGAATAACATTTTTTATATCTACATTTTTTTTTCTTTTAGTAAAAGAATAACTTCATCAAAATTCATTATGGACTCAAACTTTTTCGCGACAAAATAGGCACATTTTGAATCTTGGTGTAAAACTTGATGTGGGGTCTTCCCTTTAGATGGAAGTAAAAAATTGCAGGAGAAGATAAATGCTAATTAATAATTAATTTAATTAAAGCAACTTTGGACCTTGTGTGACAAGATTAATTAATTGTAATGGTTATCTTAATCAACTCTTTATGCAATTAATCTAATATAATAGATTCCCATTTACCTTAAACAATTGTCTTAAGCTAGCTAATCCATGGACCACTTGAAACATCACTATTACTTTCATGTGATGTGCACCTACGATTTGGAATCTATCACAATGTTGCATGTTCTCCAGAAATTTTACTGTACAAATCGATTCACTTCTCATCCATGTACGTCTAATTTATCGATTTAATGAAAATTAGTGCACATTTTCAAATATTCAATGAATATGATCACCAGTCAAAAATTTTCATTTTTCATCCCAAATATATGAGTGTTAATGTTCAATGTTACTCATACTGAATTCAAATGTCTTACATATATCTCGTAACTTTCAAAAGTTCTCAAGTAAAGTCCGAAATCTCTGACTTCCGTCTAATATCAATTGGAAACACCCTATTCACTAAAGAAGAAGTTGTGAAGGACAGAATTCGTAATAGATGTAAGACATTTGTAATGAATTTATTACGAAATTTTATTAAGAAATTGAAATAACAATTAGTAACCAGATTTTTATTAACAGATTTGTAATGATTTCGTACATTCATTATGAAATATATTTTATAATGAACTATTTTCCCCTCCTAGAGTACTAGTCATGCCTTATGCCATTGAAAAAGTTGAACAAAGTTAGTTATTTGAACTTCATTAATCGACAAACTTCTAAATTTATAAAATAAAATATGAGATATTCTGATATTCATATTAAATGACACCAAAATCGAAAATGGCTGAATATATGAGATCAAAAATGAGATTTTTTTTGGATCATCAATCCATCTAACGATCAAAATCAAATGTACAAATGTTGCTAGCCACATATTGGTAGCCCACGTTCTAACTTTCTTGGAAGTCGCTTTTGGATTGAAGACCATTGATTTAAATAATCCCTAAGTTTAGGATTAATTAATGCAAATTGCATCTGTAATGGAAAAAATATTTAAATTAATTAGAGATAGCCGACCAAAGTTGAGGTCAGCACGTGATAGATGGTGATCTGTTTGGAATCGTTTTAATTAGTCACCTCGATCTCCACCTGCTAACTTAATCACCACAACTTAGTGCTCTCTCTCTCTCTCTCTCTCTCTCTCTCTCTCTCTCTCTCTCTCTCTCTCTCTCTCTCTCTCTCTCTCTCTCTCTCTCTCTCTCTCTCCACACACACACACACATATATATATATATATGTATGTATATGTCAACGGTTTCTTTCTTCATGGATTGGCCAGGAATTAGGGTTTATATGTGTACAACATGGATGACTAAGAATATTTGCGGCTCCACTATACATAATATCATTATTATTTGGAAACGACAAGATTTTTGCACTATGGTTCAAAAGTTTTGGTGGGGTAAGAAAAATGTCTAAGATGAAGAAAAAGATTTTAAACAAAAAAAACAAACCCTAATCTTGTTAATTTGTTGGTTGTTAAGAAAAATCGTGAGAAAATTGATCAATGGCAACGGAATTATAGAGTAGTGAAACAATAATATCCCAAGTGAGTGGATTAGTTATAGAGATTAGAGATGTAAGCTGTGGAGAAAAATTAAGGATAGAAAACACTCTGATCTCAAACTATGATCGTTTATATACTTTTTTATATAATATTTTTTATTAAATTTTATTATATAAATTATTCAATTTTTATACTTTATCCATTAGGATTTATTTTCGGGCCACAAACTCATCAAAAAAAGTAGAAACTAGCTAGTATTAATTAAAAAGAATTAAAAGCACAAAAGTAATTTTTAACATTTACAAACACCCCCCAATGATCATTTGTATTCATGATTTCCACTTTTGGAACCATTATAAAAATATACCACGGTTTTGAAAAGAAATTTTGAAAATTAAAGAGTAAATAGAAGTGTTTTATGGTTTTTGTCAGTGAATTAGTGTTTTATTGATTTTGTTACTGGTGGGGGTTCGAATCCGGAATCTTGTCCTCTTCCTTTTTCCTTTGTGTGAGTGTGAGTGTGTGTGTGTATGATGTTCTGATTGATATTTCTAATGTGTTCCAAATTAATTGTATCAAAAAAAAAAAAAGAATTAACTTGAAACATTATATTATAGTTTCAACGGTGATGAATAAATAATTTACGAAGATATCAACCATCAATAATTAACTACAATTGTTATAACAATATACAAATGTGCACATATCTAGTAAAATTCAAATCTGAAATCTCATAATATGCCATATATATATATATATATATATATAAGCAATGTTCCAACCTAATCGGAAGAGCCGATAATTAAATTTTAAATTACATGAACTTACTGTATCGGGAATTGATTAATCAACCTGTGCTATATATTTAATTAAATTCTCAAACCATTTTTTTTTTTTTTTGGTAAATAATAACAAAAGCACTTTGAGATGTGAGTAAATAAATATATTTATAAATATAAAAATTAAGTTTCCAATCTTGAAGCTCGTTAAATCTTTTCCAACATAGTAGGGGATAGTTTATCAATATAATAATTAATTAAAGCAATCTTTTAAAAGATTGTTAATGATAACAAAACATTCTAAGTAAAAGTGTTGTCACATTGAAGAAATCTTTATGTCTTCTAAAGTAGCCAGTTTGAAGACCATAGAATATTATAAAACATTAATATTTAAATAGACAAAAGAAAGCAAAATGATTGCTATGAACATGATTACTATTAACAATGAATTAAATAAAAATCAACAAATTAATTTATTAATGAATTAATTAAAGTAAAACTAAGAAACAGTTTTTGGTAAATATTATAGAGCAAGCAACTTGATTTGCATACATATATATTTGTGTAAATATCGGAAACATGCCCTTAGGTTGATTCCTAAAACACTGCAAAAATATACCACCTTCACTAAGGAACAATTCGCCACAAATTTAATAAAATTTGTCACAAAAATATTAACAGAATAATACATCACAAATCTAATAAAATATATTTCGCAACAAATGTTGCTCGTTACAAATTTGTTGGTAAATGTCTCGTTCTAATTGATGCTTTAGTTTTATTTTTATTGAAGAATTTCATTACAATTTCATCACGAATATTTTATATTTGTAACAAAATCTTTCCATTATAAATTTTCATTAATAAAAAGGAGTGCTTTCTTATAATAAAATATTGGAACAAATTTTGCTAGAACATATATTGTTGAAACACACCTACACAGACGAAGAAGCATATATACATGTGTGTGTGTGTATTTACATTCCGTACATTGCCATATAAATATATGAAATGAAAAATAAATAAAAGAAAAAGAGGATTAGGGATATATATTTTCCCGAAATAAGCTACGGATAAGGAGCTAGATGTTGATTGTGATCATATAATATATATATATATAGAAAATATATTAAAAAATATATTAGTTAAATTGCACTCTCATGTTGATTTTTATTAGTTAAATTGATTATCAAGATATTTTAGGGGGCTGTTTGAAAAATATTTAAGCTACTCAGGGGAACATATTGTATTTTAATTAAACTATTAAAATAAAGACCGTGTTTTTGTAACTAATAAAGAATTCTGGAGGGGGAAAAAAAAAAAGTAGCATGCGGCGGTAGCCTCTTAGGGTTCGTTGGATAAGTTTCAAAAGTACTTTTCAGATCATATTTTTAACCGTAGAGGTTGTTTTTCTTTTAATGAAACAAATCATCATTTGGATGTAGTAATTAAAAATATTTTTATTTGAAGTTATTTTTAAAAATATTATTTTTGGATTTTTTTTTTTAAAAAAAAAGAAAAGCCCAGCTAAATATATATATATATATTTTACTGAAGTGTTTTTTCTTGCAAATAAGTGCTTCTCTTCTTAAAGACAACTCATCCATATGGACTCCTAATATATCATTAATAAAGTTATCGCCCTCTTAGCTTCATTGAATCTTCTTGACTTCTCTTCTTACACTATATTTTCAAAATTCCTTTTTCTTTTTTAACTTTCTTAATTATTATTTTTAACTTATATAATTTTATTTTTATACAAAGAAATATATTTAAAATTAATTAAAAAATGTTTTCATGCAGAAAATTTTGTAAACTTTTATGATTTTATAATATTAAGATTCAAACTCATAGCTAAATTACATTTTACTCTTATTCGTACACAAATTGCGTGTGCCTTACTTATAATTAAGGTTCTATTTTCAAAGTATTTATTATTTCTTTAAAAGATATGCAGTAATCTATTATAAATAATTATATGAAGTAAAAGCAGTTGAAATATATTAATGAACTATATGATGTTCAAAAAAAACAAAAATAATTTTTGTTTACAAAGTAAAATAATGTAAGAATAGTTTGAGTCTGCACTTGAATGAGCTCTAATTAAAATCTTGATTCTAGTAATACAACATCTACGAGTCCTGTGCCTGGGCCCGGACCCTGTGAGAGTTTTTGTTTTTGGACTATAAGCTCGTTTGGATGAACTTTTATAGATGAGAAGTACTTATTTTTTGAGAAAAAAAATATTTCAATAAAAAAAATTGTGTTTGGATGAATTTTTTGGAAAAAAGTAGAAACCAAAAAAAAAGGGGCAAAATGTGGCTTTTTTAGAAGCTATCCAAAGCAAATTTAAATAAAAGAACCTTTTAAAGCATTTTTCATTATTGGATCAAAATGCAAAACTAGTTGGATTAAAAAAAAGCTTCACTAAAAAAAGTATAGCTCATGAAGTTCTTTTTTAAGCTCATCCAAACTGGCCCTATGCTTGTTTTTGCAGTTTTTTACATAAATTTTTTTATGTAATTTTTTTTTTTTTGGTTACACTTTGTTATATAAACTATTCAATATTGACACTTTACCCACTAAAATCAATTTTCATTCCAAAAAATTATCGCAAAATGAACAATATCAAATTGTAATTCAACCTTGAAACCAATAGTACCATCAAAACAAAGAGTCATGTGTCTATTTTTCGATGAATATTTGGGTCGAAAATAGATTTTAGTGGGTACAGTGTAGAAATTAAATAGTACATATGATAAAATATAACCAAAAAAATATATAGAAAAATGCAAAAACAAACGTATTTCGAGGAGCAAAGTCTTTTTTTTGGCCTTTTTAAATTTTGTGATAGTTTAATCATCACTCAGAGAAGGCGAAAACAAAGAAACATTTTTCTTCAAACAAAGCCCAAATTAATTTTCCTTTGGGCCATGGAAACTAGAAAACGGCTTCTGTTCTTGTGTTACAAGGCCCAAGCGAATATTACTTTGGGCCTGATATGACAATAAAATATAAATATATACCTTGGGGCGTCTTAGGAAATTTTCACGAAGAGGAAGGCCTTTTATGGAATTTTCAAGATCCCGAGGGACCAATATAGAATTTAAGAAACAATTGTTTCACAACCAGAGGACTTAAAGGTAATTTCAAAATATTGTTATTGAATTTGTCTGATTATTTAGTAAATAGTTACTTCCCGACCAAACAGTTTGGCTTAAAGTAAGAATGCAAACGAATCGAATCTACTCGTAACTTTGACAAGTTGGCTTGATAAAGGTTCAAACTCAAATTCGAATAATTCAAGCTGCCTCGAGCTAGAGCCAACTGGTTCTTGTTTTTAGGCTTGTGAGCTTCCTTTTTAATATTTATTTTTATATAGTTTATATATATAAATACAAATAATATATTGATTTTCAAACTCGAACTCAAACATATAATTTATTCATAAATTCAAGCCAAACGAGAGCTCAAGTCCCTTTTTTTTCCTAGCTCATCGAGCTTGAACTCAAGCTCAATTTATTTGATTTGAAATCAAACTCAAGCCTAAAAAAAAAGCCAAAACTTGACTCGATTAAAGTCATAGCGCCAATTTTAAGGAACTTGTTTTGCATACCACCTGTTTGATAATTTGATTGAATGAAAAATGATCATATTTTGTCGAGTAATTTACGTTAAGCACCCTAATTTTTTAGGTGTTCTGCATTTTAATATTCATTTTTGGTAAATGTACGCTTTGATACCAAAATTTCCAAGCCAGAGTACAAAGAAATGTTAATCGTTCGAAGATGAACTTAATAACCAAGGAATAGCACCTCCAAAAATATTACCAAAATGGACAACTTTTCTCGTGCAAAAGTATTCTAAACACAACCTGTAGGGGCTCCTTATAACAGGACATTCTAAATTTAAAACCCCAGAATTAACTGCTAAAAAGTTTTCCAAAGATGGAAAGCCATTACCAACTCTACACTATCACTCCTATATTTCTAAAAAATAACATACAGATAAATAAAAGAATTGAAAAAATTTAGATAAAAAACTATGATACATCTCCCAAAAAATAAATGCGAAGGTCAGATCAAGAAGATCGAAGCAAAATGGGACCCACCGACGAGCTCAATATATCGCTCAGTGCCTGTTCAACCTCGCTCGACCCATGCTCACATCTGATCAAACTGGTAATCAGGGAAAAGAAGCAGGACAAGTTCGCCTCGAATGAAGAATCTCCTAAGCTACCTAGAGCATGTAGAGCTGTAACAACAAGAGGGGCACGCGTGGACAATTCTCTCCGTCTCCAGGTACCAAGGGGTATCCTCCACAGGGGCAGCCTGTCGAGGGGCATATCGGTCATTTGACCCGAACATGATGTGACTTCGACATAAGATTGCAAGACCTCCAAGCAGAGTTCGGCAAGGTGAGGCTCCACTTCTGTCTCTAGTTGATGACTAGGTGGTAGGTCATGTACAAGATTCTGTAGAAATGTGAGGCAAATTTGATAAGATTCGTTCTCGAGGCGGAGAAGAGGGGGGTCCTGAATTTGTGTCATGGACCCGAGTTCTTGCAGCTTCAAACGTAGGGACAAGTCTGTGTTTATTTTGTGCGCGTTAAATGCGATGGTATGAACTCCGTCGAAGAGGATAATGATGTTCTGAATAGATAGTTGAGGTCTGTATGTGTCGTATATCTCCATGACAGCCTGCCACATCTCATCGAAAAGCCATTGTCAGTTTGAAACATTTTTATTTCATAACATGACTTATTTGAAGAAAGGATAACTAAACCTACACACCCTGAGGTTTTGGTGTAAATACACTTGAGCTATAGAGGTTTGTATAATTACAAGAACCACCCCTGATGTCAACTTTTGTCTTTCAGTTAAACCCTGAGGTCCGCATACTTACAGATATCACCCCTGCCGATAACTTTCATCTTACACTTTGACCCCTTAAAAGAATTGACGGTGAGGGTAGTTTCTGTCGTCATGCAAACCTCATGAGATTTAAGTGTATGTACTCCAAACTTAAGGGGTTGTAGGTGTAATTATCCCAAAACTTTAATGATAAATCTTGGCGGTTGGCAACCATTTCCAGACAAGAAAAAGCCCAGTTCCATAGGGGGAAATATCGGCAACAAATTAAGAAAAAACATAATTACCAGTTAGAAGACCTAAACCTAAGCAAAGATCCACCAAATAAAAACACGTAATGTAACTCACCTGTATTAATAATAGCTGAATGGCAGCTCGACATTTAACTTCCGATACGGCTGCATACAGACGATGTCTCCTCAAGTCATCTGAATCATGATTTGGTGTAATTGTCCTGGTAGATTCGCCATGGATGTTTCCTTCCGAATGTTCTGCATGGACCAAGTTTTTAGCGTCTGTCTTGAGCAGAAAAGAAAAATCAGGAAGTGTTTCCCTAGCAGCTTCTTTGAGAGATGAAACCACATCAAACCACATGTCTTCAGAAAAAAGTTCCCCAGCATTGCTCACTAATCGAACAAAAGCAGCAATACCAACACCACTTAGGCTTTGATGAGGACGTTGAATAAAATTAACCAATAACATGAGCACTTTCATCAAAAGGGGATTCACGGTGTCATAGAAATTAATGAAAAGATCTACAATCAGCTGTAGAGCCAATCTACACATCTCATTAACCCATGATTCTTGATAATTTTCCTCCATGTTGTCATCGGCTGTGGTCGCCAGGGAGATATCACTGGATGGATCAATAGCACGTCGAGCATCATCAAAGATTCTAAATAGGACGGACTCAAACACCTTTTCCCACAAGGGCAGCGGAAAATGTTGGCCGTAGTTGCGTAAACTTTCAAAGAGTACTTGCAGGGCACTCTGCCTGATTTCAGGCCTTGGGTCAAAGCTCAGTTCAGATAATCCTAGGGGGGGTGAGAGAGAGAGAGAAAGAGAGAAGAGAGTAAGAACACTAGTTTGCTTAAGTTGCATTAAAATTCTGAATGAAGGAGAAACTATGAAGACAAAACAAGTGAAAATCTTGATCAGCTAACAGATAAACATCATTGTAGAAGATAATGGACTTGAGCCAAACTCAACCCCAAAACCTAGCTCATGAATGGAGGATCGCCCAAGCCAATTATAAAGACTGCCATAGTCATACAGTTTAACCAATGTAGGATACTTAACACACCCCTTTCATGCCCAATCCCAAATATTGCAGGCAACAACCTGGGGTGGAGAGTGAAATTAGCACAGCAGGAGGCCCAACATTGCAAGAGCAGTTGCTCTAATACCATGTAAAAGATGATGGACTTGGGCCTAACTCATCCCCAAAAACTAGCTCAAGAGAGAAGGGTTGCCCATCATTATAAAGAGCACCACAGTCATACAAATAACCGATATGGGATACTCAATAATCATAAAAAACAAGAAGTATTTGCTTTACCTGCCAGCAAAGGATACCATAAATAGAGATGATCCACCTTATCAGTGGATTCCTCATCTTTTCCTTTATGCAGTGTAGATGGAGCATCTTTTCCTTTATGCAGCATAGAGGGAGCATCTTTGCCTTTATGAGGTGTAGAGGGAGCATCTCTTCCTTTATGCGGTGTAGAGGGAGCATCTCTTCCTTTAAGCGGTGTCGATGGAGCACCCTTTCCAGAAGTTTTGTTGCCCAGGTCTCCTTCAGCAAGTTTTGCAGCACAGAAACGGAGGAAACCAATGGCACTAAGACTAGTGTCGTTGCTGAGTCTGCTATTGGTGAATGCGAGCAGACAATTAACGCAGTCTGCGAAAGTGGTGGTCTCAGTTTCAGTGATACATGGGAAATAGTCCCGCATGATCTTCTCAACCATTTCAAAGGCCAGGAGGACGATGTTCTTGTGGTCATCATAAGCTGCTGTTGTGAAGACCTGCACGCTTGGAGATAATCAGAAGATAAAATGAGAGGAAAAAAGAAAACACTACCATGAATAGAAGAAACACTATAGCTCACCAATGAAGAATACACATAAGCAATATTAATTGAATAAATCGAACAGCAGAACAATTGTAGCATAGTACTACCATGAGCATGCTCTTCCATCCTGACTTGACATTGTTGACACGAGATAAAACCATCTGAGAGACACACCTAATAATCAATTCTCTGATTTCAACAGCAGTACCCTTGCGCATCACAATTACAAAAGGCTTAATAAACTCATTCTGAAAATTATAATTAGCCAATTCTTCCCTCTCCAAGAATTTCATAGACAATTGGCGCAAAGAGTCCATCCCAAATATCGCTACAGAAAGATTTTCTGAACAGCCAATGGTCACAAAGAAATCAGAGAGAACTTGCCAAATTTTTGACCAGACAAGCCTAATGCGGCTCATGTTGTAGTGCCTGTTAAGAAGTAAAACATATTTTTAACACCTTATTGGGCCAGCAAAGAAGACAGTAAAGTAAGGTGATCACAAAGTTTTGCCAGAAAAAAAGAAAAATATGTGAAAAGAGTGAAGCAAAACAGCAGCAACATACGCAATCTCGACTATCTTTGTAAGGCTGAAAATCCGTGGATGAGATGTGGATCGCAATTCATCCATGGATACCTTGCAAAGGGCCTTGACAAAATCAATTATTGCCTCACTATTTAGGTTTTGGCTCTGTATGAATATCCGGTTCAATTCACCAACTTGCTCCAAAATGTTTAAGGTGGAGACCAAAATATTCATCTGTTCAGATGTAATTCCAGCAACTACATTACCAGCAATACCAGCACTATCATATGAACCCCTCTTCACACCTGAAGCAGCATTCTGAACCTTCCCAGGTCCTTTCTTTCGTAGGACAGGAAGAACATTTGATTTGGCTTCGTTAGATTTGTCATGTTCATTCTGAGCATTTGCAAAGAATGTTGCATCAGGTGGAGCACCTTCACCCAAAAGATGCAAATGTTCAAACCGTGAAACACATGTTAAGACATGCTCCCAGGCCTCCTGCAAGTAATTCCCTTCCTCATTTGCTATTGTAATTATTGCCTGTAGATGGAAGCAAAAGCCATAGATCAGAGTTCTTCTTCAGTTCTCAAAGAATTTATAATTAATTTTTCTAGACTTTCAGTTAGTTCCATTTATTGACCTCTGGCTTCAAAGAATTAGGACCATCACTTTTTCACAACACAGATACACAATTTAATTAGCAGATATCCGGACTGCAGTGCATTTTAAACATGTTATGCTTGTAACCCAATAACAGCAGCATCAGATGACATTCTACCAACTTCTTGCCAAAGCATTCAGTTCAGAGGAATATGCTTAACAGTTCAGAGAAAAGCAGTGAACATAGATACTCCCTAATTTATTGGACATATTAAACCTGAAAATGGCCTCTAAGAACTCATTCTACATTCAGTTGCATCCTTGCATAAAAAGTAAGACTATTCAGTATCTACCGCTATTGTGTTTCATCTCCTATTTAAGTCAATAGTTGCCATGTGCGCTTCACAATTTTGCAACTTGCAAAATGCACCTGCAGTTGATATAGTAATGAAAAGTTTCTCTAGTAAAGATGATTTATGCTGGTAGTAGAATCTCACATCAAATCGACCATCTGAGAAACGAGATAAAAATCACTAACAAAAGAGGATCTTGGATCCATGAGAAGCAGGGATTCGGAAATGAACATAGTAGAGGGAATTTGCTCAATGATTGAGAAATGAACAGGAATTCATAAAAAAACAGAGCATGATTTAGCTGGGCATCTAGTTACAGAAGTTAGAGAAATTGGAAAAGGCTACAATTTCTGTTTGTATCACAACATCCATTTAGACCATTATTAGCTTAATGGTAGAAGCCATGATAAGCAGATAAGAAGTAACTACCAACCTTGATTGCATCAATGTTTTTCTGTTTAATATTTGCAGGTGAGTGGAGAGAAGTAAATTTTGCTAATGATGTCACAAAAGCATCTCTATGTGTTTTCATGGACATTCCAGCAGTAATGTGGATTGCACTACGAAAACCTTCCAAGCATAGAGCTGTTACAACTTCATCATCACTTTGGTCAAGAGGAACACTGAAGGCAGCCAGCATGGGCGCCCAACATGCTTCAATCATGAATCTGAGGATCACAATATGTGTTGCGGGATAATAAACTGACCTACAATTTCCCAATGCAAGAGGAACATCAAAAGGGTATCTGGGTATAAATATTCTAGAATAATAACAATCACAATTAGCCCAACCAACAAGAGAAATACTTAAAAGGATTATGCTGCTTTGACCAAACCAGTACTAATACAATTCAGACCGCCACCTTGCCTTGTTTACTTATCTGAAGTTTGCATGTGTCAGATGGGTATAACATTAGAGACGATTGTTTCTAGAAACTAACACTATGTTTGGTCCGAAGGTTTTGCCAAGGAAAGGAAAATGCTAAGGAAAAGAAAAGTTACAAAACTCCAAAATCCTCAACTTGTTTGGTTGTTAAGAAAAATCATGGGGAAAATATTTTCCCATACAGAGAAGATATAATGAGAATTGTTTAATATGAGTGAATAGAGTGATGGAATACAATGGAAATAAGGAGGTTAGTTGTTGACATGATGTTGTAAGCAGAGGAGCAAGCAAGGAACGTGCTTTTCCTTGTTTACTCTCCCTTTTTCTCACTCTTTTGTGAGGAAAGGGAAGTTAACATATATTTTTCTCCAAATTTTCCTTTCTTTTCTTTTCTTTCCTATTTCTTTAGCAACCAAACTCTCCTGTTCTTTACCTCATTGTTTTCTTTACCTCTCCTCCCTAAAATCCTAGAACCAAACAGTGTGAGCCTCCAAATAAAGATAATGAAAGAACATGACAAATATGGAAAAAAAAAGAAAAGGCTGGAAAATGAGGATTAAAGCATGGTCTGGTCATCAATTTCAGGTTTGGTCCCTAGCCTATGGTGCAAAAATTTCAAAGTAATTCTTACTCAGACTTGCGAGCCTTTTCTTTGAATTGTTCCTGCATGTTTTTCATAAGGTCATCACCAGTATCCACACTTTCTCCGCCTCGTTTGCCGATTACAATGTTCAGGATACTATCTAAGCCTAAAATTTTGTTAGAGTTCGCAGATTGCTTCTGCTGAATGGACAAATTATCTTCTTTCATTTTAATCTCATTTCGTGATATTCGTTCAAACAATGATCTCAAGTACTCCTCTGGTAGATCTTTCCCATCATCTATTCCGCGATTGTTCTTTATAAAGTCCTCAACTGACATCTGCATAATCAGAAAAAAATTGTAAGAAGGGAAAAATCAAATCAAATTTCTGCCCCAGAAGACCCATCATTGTGTTAAAACTTTACAGCTATACCTTGATTTTCACCATAGGATTATGAGCATCGGTGTTCAGCATTATAACAGAATAGGCAAGAACATAAGCTGTGTCAGCACTTATAAAGGCCTTTGGATTACACTCGCAGTAACGTGCAGCAAAATTTTCCATAATACGATCAATCTTCTGTGCCTCACCAGGCAGTCTAAAGCCCTGTAGGAACATTCTGATTGCCTCATCAAACTCCATATCTTCAAAATCAAAGGAATCCACATATGCGTGCATCACTTTTAGTGACAACTCTTCCCTTTCACCCAAATAGTCACCAATCAGAGTTTTATTTAAACCATATGCATTTTTAAGGAAATCTGCTATCTCTTCTGGCGAATCTCCCACCTTATTAGCATTTATCAGGAATTCAATACCTTTCTTGGGTTTTCGATTAAAAAGAGATATCCCTTCCTGCAATAAGTTATCCACTGTTACGCTCAGAAGTTACAATTATTTAACAGGGTAATAATCAAACAAATTTTACTTTATTGAACCTGAAGTTCAAGTTTATATGCACGACGCTGCTCAATTGTTGACACATCAGAAAATTCACTTGCTTCAGGGTAAGTATATGATGCTTCAGTGGGCTCATCTGCATTACCATTTACTAGAGGAACACTTCCAGGATCAGAGCTATTGTCCACAGCTGAAGAGTGAGAATCTGGCACCCGTAATTGTTTGTTCATCCAGTCACCCATGCACTTTAAAATAGCAATCAAGCATTTCATGGCTTCTAGCTTCATGGCAACTTCTTGAGGAGGCTGAAGTGTGGTTTCGACACCAGGTGGAACACCTTGTGCAGTTCGAAGTAATCCATTGACCATCCTGGAGTATCACACAAAAAAGAAGGGAGAAAAGAGAAACTTTAGATTCTTCATAACTAACTTTATACTAACATAATGCCATAAACTGAAGTATAGATACCGAGCCCTTCTGCAAACATCTCAAAAGCAATGATGAAAGACATTACTGCAATTTAAACAACATAAAAGCAATGAGCAAATTATACCTCTCAAATATATTTGGAGCATTAACATCACAGTCATAGTTAAGGAATATGTCCATCAATATCTGTGAATCAACACACAGCTTCTCCAGAAACCGAAGCACAGTCATTTTTTGCTGAACATTTGGTTGTGCAACATTTTCCAATATTCTGAGGACAATCATGGGGAAAAATACTCCAATTTCGGCCTTCAGGCCAGCTCTAAACCGTGAGACCAGACTAATAAATATTGAGCACGAAAGCTGGAAAATAATCATAAGGGTAGAGGCGCTGTTCTTCAACAGTGATAGACACAAGTACTGCTTTATAGCATCTAAAAATCTGTTCAAGAACAAAACCAGAGTATCAGTCATTAATCTATACTATATGTAAAGGTATGAATGTAGTAGTGGTTTTTACCTTTTATGTAAGTTAGATATACCCCTACCTAATAAGATGATAAATATATTTTACATGGTTTATTGGTGAATTCAACTGAATTCAATCCAAGTTTATGAAATTTGTAAACATGTAATTGGTCTTATAGAAAATAACAATCACATAAACTTTTCACTTATTTCATGAATGTATTAGATGTATCATTTACCGCATAGATTAACATTTCACATACATTGATAACTACAGATTATCAAAGGAACAAAACGGCACTCATCGCTCTTTTCAATTATATCAGGTAGATACCAAATATGCATTGAATACCTCTCACTTGTCCGAAATATTGCCCCAGCATTCTCCAACAAAATCTTTAGCAACTCCAATGCAACAATCTTCCCCTTCATAGCCTGAGGATCGGCTATGGCATCTTTAGGTGGAGTTTTCATCGAGAGCTTACACAAAGCTCGGAAGACCAAAAACGCATCCCTTCTCAACTTATTCCCAATCTGGACTTCCAAATCATCTTCCCCTTCCCCATCCACCAATTCTCCTTTTCTTCCCTCCAATGCTGTCTTATACATACTGACCTCCCAGTACTTTGCATCCAACATATCCTTATCTGTCGAGTCCAACAAATCTGCTGGATTAGTGCCCTCCACTGTGGCGGCCTTAGTCTCAAACGCCCCGTCGTGAGCCCCAAACCCCGTGCCCACAGCCGGTTTCTGTGTAGCAGGACTAAGAACCCCATCAATTTCATGCACTATCTTACTAACAAAACCTTGAACAAACCTCGTCATTGAAGCATCAGCTTCTGCCTTATCAGTCGCTTCTATCACCTCTGCTACCACAATCGGTTGCAACGGCACGGTTGATGAATCAGCCTCCATTCTCCTAAACACAATAACAAGCATCTGCACTAACGACGCCTTCGCAGTATTCTGATTAACAACATTCTTACCACTCAAGTAAATATCGTAACAAGTCCTCACCACCTGCAACAAACTGTCCCCGTGTATTCGGAGCGAGCCCGAGGTCACAGCCGAAAGAAGGGTCTTGATCACCTGCAGCTCCACACTCTCATCCCCTAAATCGCGGCATTTGCACGTAAAGTCGATCAATTTCGCCAGCAATTTCGCGTCGGGGCCTCCAGTGTTGTCCGCCTCGCCGTGCAGGTACCCATGCGAAATCAATTTCTGCAGAGCGCTTAGAGCAGCTTCGAAAACTTTGACGTGATTAGAGGACAGGGCATTGAGAATGGGGCTGAGAACGAGCTCGGAATCCGAAAACGCCAGGTCGAGGATAACACCTGGCTGGGGCGGCGCGTCGGCATCGGATTGGTCGTCGGAGGGGGAGGCCGGGGTGGAGCTCCGGTTGGGCGAGCTGATGTATTCGATGACGGATTTACACTCGGCGGCGAGCTTGGAATGCTTGCGCCAGGAGGCGCTCTTGATGATCTTGTCGAGGGCGGGGATTAGGACTTTGGCTAAGCGGGAATCGGCTTCCGAAGAAGCCATTCCCGGAGCTTGAAGGTCGGCGGTGGCGGAGCGGTGGATCGCGTGGGTGGAGGTGGTGGCGGCGGCGAGGGTGTTCTGCAGCGGAGGTGGCGGTGGCGGTGGTCGCCGTTGTGGCAGTTGAGAGAAATGAGAGAAGTTGAGAGGAGCCGCTGGAGCAGTGGATCATCTGTGGGGATCGCAGAATTCGGATATGATGCGTTGAAGTCTAAAATTTTACGCCATGTGAAATGACCATAATGCCCTCCAGGTTGACTGTTTTAAACTTTTTAATCCTATGACTATGAATCTCTCACTCCATTGATCAATGATCATTCTAAGGTCTTGATAGTTTACATAATATTTTTTTTTTTTTTGGTCAAAGGTTTACATAATATTTGAAAAAACAAAAAGAAGAAATATAGTTTACAAGATAATTCTATCCAAAAAAGAAAAAAAGAAAAAAAAATATATATATATATAGTTCACAAGATAGATCTTCAAAAAATTGGGCAAATTACATCTACATATCTTTAGATATAATGTAATTATAAATTAATTTCTCGTATTTGAAAATTACAAATACGCTTTTGAGATTTAGGAGCTTATTGTAAATATTAGTAAAGATATTTAAATGATAACTTTCCAATGACTATAGTAAACAACCCAACCATCAATATATGCACATCATCGAGCTTGATGAAATCTATCGTTCATTTTTGTTATTCAACAAACTTTTGTAAAGTAATTTTGTTGTATGTAATCACAACCACTAACAGACATCATCATTTATAATTTGAGACTGCCACTGCATTTTTAAAAAAAAAATTGACTTCATATATAATTTCTACATATTTTACTTGTCAAAATTATGAAAATTTCATATCAAAAACCCGCTGAAAACAACAGAAATATAACTTGCAATTATGTATCGCCTTGGTGAATGATGAATTTTATTATATTGATATATACTTTAGGATTATTTGTAATTTTTTAAACTACAAAAAAAAATTATAATTGTATTGTATCTTAAAGAGTGTAAATGTAATTTCACTTAAGAAAAAAAATATTAGATAAGGCCTTTAAGGAGGGCACGATTAGTTTGGAGCTTAATATTGACTTTGTTAGCCTTTTTTTTAAAGTTTATAACTTGAATTTATCATAACAACAGCGATATTTTTGGTAATATCTGAATAAGTTGTAGATAATAAGGCTCACTTCTGAAATAAAAGAGTGTTAGTCGTGCCTAATTGATTTTTCAAAATTATTTTTTCCTTTTCATTTATACGTTTTTTTATTCATCATATAATTTTTTTTTAAAACAATCAACTCAGAATATCGTGTGTGTGTGTGTGTGTGTGTGTGTGTGTGTGTGTACACAATCAACTCGAGATATTTTATAAACGTTAATCGAAACGCCATACACACACATACTCAGAGAGAAAGGAAAGAGAATAAAAGAATTCGAACTCAAGACCTTAACAATACCAGATTCAAACCGCAATCATTAGGCCACAACCCTATGGCTTGTTTATATGTTTCTTAATAAATGATTGTTGATCTATATATTAGTACATTTGGTTGTTTAACCCAAAAAACATGAAAATAGAAAAGCAAAAGATGATGATGGATATTAATTGGGTTTAATGCCAAATTACGTAACCATATTTTGAGTTAAAATTCCAACATTCTTTTGGCAAATTACCATTAATCAAAAAATACCTATATTTTAATTTGTTTGGGGTGCTAATAATAATTTTCTTTTTCCAATTAGTTGACGGGCTATTTGGGCTATTTCATTTTATGATAAATGAACATTTAATTTCACAATATTCAAAATCTCGACATTTTTGGTTCTTCTATTACTAAATTACGATGGTTTATATGTTTGGACGGTCAAATTGCAATTAAATGTACCATTTTTATACAAACTATTAGATGTCCTAAACCAAATCAATAGATCACATCTAATTTGATAGTAATCAATGATGTACATTAAATGTAATAAATATGAAAGTTTCAATCTTCTAACACTAGTAATATCGCACACTCTACGTGTATGCACAATATAAAAAATATATATTTCAATTTAGTACTTAATTTTTTTTTAAGGATGCAAAAATATAGATATTACTAAATTTATTTTATAAGAATACTTTTTTAAGAATGATTTGAAATAATTTATTAAATTATGATAATTTATAAATAAAATAATTATATGAAACAAAATTACATAATAAAGAATAAACACAAAAAAAATCAAGTAATTGTAATTAGAGAAAGTGGTTTGTGGGCTGAGAATATGGATTTTTTAAATTAGATGTAATATTACAGTATTGACCTTTTTATTTGCTTGTTTATTGTATGTGTTTACTAATTAAAAGGATAAAATTGGTACATAAAAATTTGGTATCCGAATTGAATCAATTTTATGTGAATTTTCAATTTTAACCACAATTTTGCATATCTCTATTTATTGAACATAAAATTGAAGGGCAAATTTTGTAAAATCACATAAATAACCGTCATTTGTGAGATATATGTGTGTGTGTGTGTGTGTTGAATGAAATAATAATCAATAATTTAGATTTATCCTTATCAAGATCCAACGAATTTCTAAATCTTCGATATTATTATATCTAATGTGGATTGTTGATTACTATTAAACAAGATCCAAATCATTTATTTTTATCAGGACATCTAACAGTTTGTATAACGATATATTGCAATTCGCCCCTCCAAAATATCAACCATTGTGATTTAGTAATAGGAGCGCCAAAAGTGTGAAAAATTTGAGTTTCGTGGGACCAAATATACATTTATCATTAACTATGGGACTAAATGTGTTGAGAAGCCTATCCTATAGGACAAAATATATATAATTTTTCCATACTGAAATATATAATTACATCAAAAAGAACTTTTTTTTCCTTTCTGTTTTTTTTCTTGAAAAAAAAATGACCATAGTAAATATTGAGTTAAAAGCATCTTATTCAACAATAACAAAGGTCTTATTTATCATGTAAAGAGTTTGTTTTAATAAATTTTTGCTTTTTTTTTAATGACGTGACAAAGTAGCAACACAAGTTTCGTTACAACAAAAAGTAATATTAGAGATAAAATAGAAAAGTATTAATATAAAAGTTGCCAATGCAACAATAATTATATTCAGTGACATAATACCTTCTGTTTTGTCACTAATTAAATGTATTTAGTGATAACACTTTTTATTTTATCGCAATATTACTAAACGGTGACAAAAATTAATGTTAATTTTAGTTGTCAATTCTATCGACAATTGATGGCACCTCCAAAAATTATGGTCCTCAATCTCCCACATGTAACACAATTATTTACACATAATTGTATCAAATCCAATAATAAATTTACCATTTTTACTATATGCGTGTTCAAAGCACGCATGCACACACACATATATGCACACACTTAAATTTGAATCAATGAAAGTAAACACGAGGAGAAAAAAATGGCATCTATCAAATTATGTCACACAAGAAAACGAAAAAGAGGAACAAACTCAGAAATAAAAATTTAAAAGGCAAAAAATAATAATAAAAAAAAAGAAGTTAATTCCCTCGAGTTGTGCATCAATATTATACTTTGTTAAATCAATTTTTCAATATCAAGGTCATTTTTTTTTTGTTATTTTTTTTTCTTTTTTATTATTATCCAGAGTGTGGTGGCAAATTTGACCCCTGATTTCTACATGGCGCTATTGGAGGCGCGTGTCTGTTCAAAAGCTCACGAGCCAGTTCTTGAAGATCTCCGCCGCCGCCCGTGGCAGCGGATGAAGGTACTTCCGGCGGAGCTCTGGCGGCGCTGGTCGAAAAATGGCACGTGTCAAGGGTCCATGAGACCCCTTGATCAAATAGGGATGATAAATCATAGGCCGCTGAAGATGCCGGCAAGTCGGATATGGATAACAGTGGTGGTGCGATCAGCGGCGGCGGCGGCGGCTGTGGTGGCGCTGGCGGCGGAGATGGAAGCTCAAGGGTGGCGAGGTGGGCTTGTAAGTAGGAGAGTTCAGCTTGTAAATTCACCACCTGTGACATAAATGTTAGAAGAGTTTAAGACTACAAAGTGTTTATTTAAAGTTTTGGGTAATTAAGTAGGAATTAATTATAAATTAGCTATTAGGCACACAGTTCTGGAGGGTGGGCGTTCGGGTCGGGTAAAAGTCCGATACCCGACCCGATCTAATGAAAATGTTCGGATCGGGTACCCTATCCGACTAATGCAATTTAATTAAATTAATGGAGTACATATACATATATGTATTGTATAGAATGATAAAAATATTTTATTTTGATTTTGTCTAAATACTTGAGATATTCAATAACACCAAATTATTTTATCTAGTCATGAATATTATATCCATTTATGTGGAGCTAAAGTATTTAATTGTCTAATTAAGATAAAATGCTAGCAAATAAAAGTAGAGGTGTTATTTGTTTGTTGCTATTTAATTATTTTTTTTCTAAATATGACATACAATTAATATTTCTAAAATTGTTCTTACAATATGCCATGCATTTGTTATTTCATTTAAATTAATCGTAGCAAATTGGTACTACTTACTTTTCTTCCATAATTTCTAAATTAAAAAATATATTAATATTTCAAATAATTATATAACAATTATCTCTCTATATTTGCATATTTGAGGGTCCACAAGAACTATATACCTAGATTTAATTTATTTTATATATTAATTATGAAAAAAATTATTTTATCAAAAAAAAAATCACTGAAAAAAAAAAACAGCGGGTTTCGGGTACCCGAAAAAAGTTCGGGTTCAATTTGGGCAATTAGGCCGGGTACCCGACCCGATTAACCCAAACCTGACAAAAACCCGACCCGCGCCCACCCTAGGCACACTAGACGTGTGTGTGAAATAAGACAATAACAATAATTTAATTGTATATTTAAATTTTGATAAATTTTACTATAAATACTTTTATTTTTTTTTATATGGATGTAAATTTTTCAGTATTTATTAAATCTAAGACAAGTGAAAATTAAACTAATTTGATATAAGATAAAATTTTATGATTAAAAAATAATTATATAAGACAATTAAAATATATTTAAGAGTATGATACGAGAGAGGAGATGAATTAAAAAGAAAGGGAAAAAAAAAGGTGTAGTGAGAGGGGAGGAATAAATGAAGTTCCAAAAGCAATTATTTAAGGAATACTCACACTAAATATAAATAGATAGATATAGATAATAATATATATGGTATAGATGAATAATTGAAGTGCTAAAATCAGCAAATTATGAAGGAAAGAGTAAACAAGCAAAATAAGCAAAAGCTAATCTAGTTGACTTCTTTTATTTTTCCTTCCTAAAAAGTATTAAAAGTAGTTTTAATTGGAAGAAAATTTTAATACAGTAAAAATATATATTTTAAAAGGAATTGCAATAAATTTATTAATTTTTTGTTTTAAAAAAACCCAATATATACTTAATAGATGACATTTGTTCTTCCTCTTTCTATTAAATTTTAAAATTGAAGAAGCGAAAAAGGAATATTTCCCTCCTTACTTTTCTTGCTAGTTGCTAGCATGAATTCAAAATAAACATTTTGCTAGCACAAAAAATAAAGAAAAAGAAGAAAAAAATCACTCCATTTAATCTTTTTTATTTATTTTTATTATTCCTTTTTTCTACAATACATATTAAAAGAATACTATTTTTTAAAAAATATATTTTTTTCTCCAAAAGAATAACGTCTCTATCAGAACATTTATTATATACGTGACATTTCATACTTTCAACCACCGGTGCATGATTGTTTACTTTTATGATTAAAATTTGACTTGCTTGATTATAATTTCTTTTTTGAGTATTCAATTAAACCGTTCATAATCAAATCACTCAATTTTAATTATAAAAGTAAACGAGCTTACTGTTTAGAACAATAATGTACATACATAGGCACAATTTTTTTCTTTTTCTTTTTCAACTCTTACCTAGAGTTCTGTGCCTAGTCAAATTGAAATCTAAAGATTAATGAGAAAGGGATATCATTTAAGTCACTAATTAAAATATCAAAAGATTCAAAACACTTGATGCTATTATAGGTTTTGACATAAAAATTGAAATTCTTGTACTACTTTTTTTTTTCTGTTTGTGAAGGCAATCAAATCAAGCTGATTAGATAATTCTTATGCTGAAAGGAACTGAATTGTGACATTCAGACACAATCCACTGGTGAAGGCTGTTTAAGTCAATATGTTTCATGTTTAATTAATTTGTTATCAACATATAAATTATATTTTATATCGCATTTGTCCTTCTAATTTATAATATATATATATATATATATATATGTGTGTGTGTGTGTGTGTGTCGATAGATAATAATAAATTAGCTCCTAATGTATATATATGTCAGTGATTAATTTCTTACGTTTTTTTTTATCATTATAAAGGGCTGATTTGTTATATTTTGAGTTAGGATTCATTAATTCAGGAGCAAAGTGCAATTGAACCATTTGATTACATTTTCAAGCATATCTAATTTTCAATGTTTTGAAGTTTTGATGTCTTATAATAATTGATTTTTATAAGTTGTATGACAGTATAGAGACAAGAAAATTGAGAATATATTTTGTTTAGAGCACTTTTTGCATGAAAATACATATTTTTTTGATATAATAACATAGATAAATGCATATATTAATAGTTTTAAAGTAATTCATGGGTTTGATAGATAGAATGATAGGTATATATATATATATATATATATATATATTAATAAATAGGAGAAAAGCTCAAAACGAAAATAAATAGTATTTTTTATAAGAAAATAGGGTTATGAAATAAATAATTTTCCAAAGTGCAATTAATGAAAATTTGAAAAACAAACGAGCTCTGAAAACATGTTACAAAAAGCTGACATTAAAAAAAAAACCAAGAATTAAAATTTAAAAAAAATGATTTTAATTAAAATATGCTGCAACCCGAGCCTAAAATAATAAAAATAAAGTTTTCAAAATAAAAAATTAAAAAAAAATTATTCTAATCTCACAATAAAAAAAGTGAATTGGAGTATAATATTCGACCAAAAATTAAACAATACTACCCAAAAACCTGCAATTTGTAGCGATGATCCCTTTTTCTTTACACAAAAATAAAATAACCGACAAATTCCTTAATAACAGCAAAACCATGGAATTTTTGTAAGAAAAAAGTGGAGCCAAATAAGCCATAAGCTGGCAAATGTACTGCTGTTTTGTAGCACAAGCTGACCATATCATATATATATATATAACTTAATAATCAATCAGAATCAACAGTTATTCTTGATTTCAGCAAAGCATATTATAGCTTTAATTCTGTACTATTTAATATGAATTTTAAATTTAAAAGTACATTAATAGAAAAAGAAAACTATTTTCAAGTTCAATTAATTTGTGCACAAAATATTGCCTCTAAAAGCAAGGTACATTTTGCACACATGCACGTGCCTACTTAATTAACCTATATATATATATATATGATGGTCAATATATAAATAGGCGACTCGAATTCTAGCTCAAACTCGACAATTCTATATTTTAGTTATACGTTTGAAGGTTCTTGATATCCGTTTTCTATATAATACAATACCAACTCGATCAGTTTACGGAAAATTGCTAAAGTGTACCTACAAAACTTTGAGATTTCGGGGAAAAATAGAACCAGAATTGTCAATTTTAAAAATTTACGAAACAAAAATCCAAAATAGCATAAATAGAGAAACTAAAACACAAAACGTGTCAATTTACGAAATGAAAATTGCATTTTTCGCCGTGTATAACACAATGAAGCAACATACGTTTGTAACTGAAGAAGGAAAGAAGGGTTGTTTCTAATTCACCAACTCTGATAAGACTGATCCTTAAGGATGAACCATGAACAAGCTTTGTCTAATTCTTGGGAGGGACAATTAATAACTGATTAATCTTTCTTAATTAGCACTAAAAAAATTCAAGTTGCTCATGTTTGTACAGTGATATCAGAGTAACGGAGTTAAGGGGCAAGAAGGGACTGTCGTCCCGGTTTAAATATACATATAGATATATATATATATATTAAAATTCAAAATTATCCCACAATAATGAAAATGACATTTACGTATAATTGTAAACATTCAATATCATTCCCAAATAAAAATTTATGATTCCATTTTTAATTAAGTGATTAATTGAATGAGAATGATTGGTAACATATTTTGAGATGGAACCAAAGAGGCTAAAAGATGCAATCACCCACAAACACTATACATAACTTATATTTTATATGCTTATTTATTAAACTTCAAAATTTCGCCACCCAAAAATAGTAAAAATTTCTTCTATATGCTTTAAAATTTTGATCTCGTCCTCCAAATAAAATTTCTCCCTTGATAACATTAGTTTCTTTTTTCAGACTTATATAATGTTTAAATCCATTGTGTTCCAAACTAATAAATATAGTTTTGACTACCTATTATATTTTATAAAAATCCGATCTTGCCTCCCATCAAAATCAGACTAATCCCTATATGTATTATTTCACCAAGCAAAACCATCAAACAAACAAAAGTATAGTTAATTTTTATTAAAATTCCAAATTTTCATCTACCAAAACCAATGAAATTATCATCTTAAATTTGTGAAAATCAAATTTGATCTCAAAATAATAAAATTCATCATTCTATAAAAAGATAAATGGAGAGAGAGAGAGAGAGAAAGAGAGAAATTATTCACTCCATAAAAAGAAAAATAGAGAGAAAGAAATGCATTGATCACTCCATACAAAGAAGAGAGACAGAGAGAGAGAAATTATTCACTCCATAAAAAGAAAAATAGAGAGAGAGAAATTCATTGATCACTCCATACAAAGAAGAGAGAGAGAGAGAGAGAGAGAGATTATTGCAGTGGAACAACTTACCTGTTGTTGCAGAGCAAAGATATGTGCGACACAGCCGTAGACGGGGTCCCTGAGGCGGGCCTGAGCCTCGTAGCAGATGGTGACGACGGCGTCGAGGCGGCGGTTGTCGGGGATGTGGTGGAGGAGCTTGGAGACATTGCTGGCCCCGAACACCTTGTGCACCGCCGCAAAGTGAGCAGCGCCTTGCTCCGAGTCAAAATACGGCGCGAATATGCACCCCGCCACGCACTTCCTCCGCAAGAACTTGCATGCCCCGCACGGCCCCCCGCCACCGCCACCACCTCCGCCGCCGCTGCTGCTGCCGCTGCATCCTCCGCCGCCTGCCGCCGTGTTGCTGCTGCTGCTGCTGCTGCCGGGGACGTTTGGCGAAGTGCTCATCTTTAGACAGCCAGCTGCTCTGTCTGTCTCTCTCTTTCTCTCTCTCTCTCCCCCCCTTCTTTCTCTCTCTAGACGTGTGTTTATGTGTGTGTGTATATATATAGCTGCTGATCAACGGCAGTTACGGGATAACAACATGATTCTAGAAGCAGAATTTTTTGGGTTTTTTATTTTTTATTTTGTGTGTTGATCGAGAAGAACGTCTGAGATTGAAGGCAGTGGTTTAATTTTTATTTTGCTCTTATAATAATTTTCTTGCTTTTGTGTGTGTGTGTATGTGTTTAGGGTTTGGTAGAAATTATATGCGTGTGTGTGTGTGTTGTATGTGAGGGGTTTTAAAGACTAAAAAAAGACTTTGAAGCCACGCGACGAAGCAAACCCAATTAGCTGATTGCGTGAAGCAAACATGCGATAAAGCCATCTCCCTTTTTGTTTATCTCGTGAATTTGCCTTCACAAAACTCATGTTTTACTCTCTCTCTCTCTCTCTCTCTCTCTCTCTCTCTCTCATACACACACACACACACATATTATACAATATACATATACACACATATACCTACATATATATATTACAATGCATATACTATAATACAATAGAGAATCTTGAGTGTATATATACACAGGAATGAAATAAAAAAAAAAGGCGCGAGATCGAAGTTTTACAATATACCAAAGATATCTTTTTCATTTTGGGGCGACAAGCACTACTAGAAAAAACGGATTTAGCCACGGATTTTGGTAAAAATTCGTGGCCCAAAAAATTAGCCACGGATTAAATCCGTAGCTAAAAGTGGCGTGGCTAACATTAGCCACGGCCTCACTCAGCCACAGATTAGCCACAGCCTGGCCATGACTAATGGCCACCAATTTCTAGTCACGGTCAGGCCGTGGCCAATTTGGCCACAAAATTATGAAAAATATAAGGTCGTGGCTAATTTGAAAAAATAAATAAAAAATAAATAAATAAAAACTAACAAATGTGTGGAATTAGTTATTTAAATTAATTTTTGACAAGTTATATCAAATGATTTTTGATCACTAGTTAAATCAAACTCGCTTTACTTTTTTTGTTCATGAATGATTTTATTTTTTTTGTTCATAAATGTATTTAAGTAATAAATGCATAGCTAAAAATAATTACATAATGGAAATTTTTAACAAAGTACTAATACAAAAATTTTACTTCGAATCCGATTGGCTCCCGCACTCGATAGTTACAGAGTAAAACACTTGTTATATGATTAGTTATTCTTCTCAAATTATATATCAAATATACGATAAGTATAATTGCCTTACCATGTGTGTAGTGTCGGTACAACTGAACTTGTCTAGGATTGAAAATTCCAAGACCATTGTATACGTACCAATCTCACATTTATTGTGATTGTGCCACGTGGTTTTATCAAATGGTTTCCGAGGATGAACTTATATATATATATATATATATATATATATATATATGTATGTATATTTGTTTGTGTGTGTGTATGTGTTTGCGCGCGCCAAAATTAAGAAGTATTTGAGAGGAGGTAATTATGATTGTCCTCATCCTAACCACTTTTTTTATACATTTGAAAGGGGCAACTTCATCTTGGCAGTGCTACTTTACCAACTTAACAAATGAGGAAATCGAAGAAAAAATATTAGTGATCATTAATCAAACACTCACTTTCTAAGTATTAGATTAAGTAATTCGCACTATCTATGAAAATGACTTCATTTATTATCCACGAAACAACTAAGTTAACTATTTCATGAAGAAATTTTAGTCGGAATTGATTTCGACAGCATCGAGATTGATTATATAATAAGTAAAGTATATTTATTATATGAGTGTTGTATATTTTAGAGAGAATAAACCCATGAAATATTATTCATCAAAAGAACAAATTTCAATATATTATCACTACAAAAAAAAACACTCCTTTCATTAATATAATTTTTTTTTGGTCTTAATTAACTACTTGATGTCGATCCACTTGCTGATTAATTCGAATCGGGTACTGCGGAGGCCCATTATTGGGGCAATATTCCCAATCCACTTGCTCTATTCACAATTCCAAAATTCGAACCTTAGACATTGTTTAAGAAATCTAGCACATAATCCCGCTAAACCAGTTGGTAGAGGTAGTTGATATTAATGCCAAATTTGTGATAAAGAGAATTTGTCATAAATTTAAAGTATTTGTAATGTATTAATGATAAAATTCAATATAAACAGAACTAAAAAAATCATAGTGATAAAAATTTACTAACGAAATTGTTATAGATGAAATATATCATAGAAATTGAATTTATAATCCGCTATTAAAGAGGGCGTATTCTTGTAGCGTACATTAAATTTCGATGAATACAGACTAAATTTGCAAAATTTTTAAATATACCAAACTAAAAATTAAAATTTATGTTAAAAAATTATATAATTTATTCACTAGACGAACTTTTGCATTTTTTTTTCCCTTAACCCGCCATAGGATTTATTTCTAATCACACAAATTTTATTAGGCACTAAAAAGTTAATTTGACACATTAATGCGATACTCATTTTTAAATAGTGTCTCAATTACATATTTATTACATCATTATATAACAAATGTTTTAATAAATTAAACAAAATGTGACATTATAAAATATCAAATAAGATATTCGTATATACTAATTAAAATATCACATATTTGAGTATAATAAATAGTCTTCTTCATAATATTTAAATATCCAATTGTAATTATAATACGACTATATGAAGTCAATTAAGTCAAGATGATTGAAAATAGTCAATTAAGTCATCGCCGCGCCGTCCGGTTTCTGTCCAAAGCGTGTGCTTTGACTCGATGACTCCCTTTTTTTTTTTTTTACCCATAAAAAATAATTAAAATTAAAATTAGACAATTATTATAAATATTTTTAACAAAATATAAATTAATACCCAAATAATTCTTTAATTGATATAAAACCTTAAGATTTTCCACTCGTGTGGTCAAAACCTAGGAATTATAAAATCCTATTTAATTCAATTTAAAATTAATACAGAGTAGAAAGCTTTACGGAATCGGTTATTAGAAAAAATTATTGTTGAATTTTGTTCGGATGCATAGATTAAAAGAAAGCAAACGCATTAGTACTAGTGGAACAATTCATCGTAAATTTGGTAAATTTCATCATGTAATTATGTTTCGTGATGAATTTTATTTATCGCAAATTCATTAATAAATGTATCGGTACTTAAAAATTCGTCGATTATAAATTCATTATTAATATCTTATATTTCTAGTGAAATTCATCCGTCGTAATTCTGTCATTAATAAAAACGAATGCGATCTTACAGTGAAATTTGATATAACTCATCATTAAGACATAACTTGTGAAATTTTATAATTAATGTATAATGGATACACTATTTGAAAATTTCACGTTATGTATCAAATTATGAGCCTATTTGGGTAGGCTTTTCTCAGAGAAAAAATACTTATTTTTTTTAAAAAGAAAGCACTTCAGACAAAAAATATTATGTTTGGATGGATTTTTTAAAAAAAGCTGAAGTTATAGAGAAAGCCAAAAAAAGGTTTTTTCAGAAGCTATCCCACATTAAGTTTTAAATAAAAACACCTTTTAAAACACTTTTAACTATTATATCTAAACGCAAAACTGCTTGATTTAAAAAAAAAAGAAAAAAATCTACTATAAAAAATATCATTCAAAAAGTATTTATTTTTAAGCCCAACCAAACGGGTCGTTTATTGTTTTTAATTGTGACGTTTTAAAAACTAGAGGACGTTCCCCCCGACATCCTTGGGGCGTAATCCACTTGTTTCGCTTCAGTTAATTGAACAATAAAAGAATGTATATCCAATTATTTATTCAAAAAGTTATATATATATATATATATATATATAATTGGGAGTCAAAATAAATAGCTTTAGTGAAATTATATTATTTTCAAGAATAATTTCCACATTTGGATTACTTTGTTAAAGACTTTCAGTAAGAGAAATAATTTGGTAAACCACTCAAATTTGTTGAATAAGTAGTATTAATTATTTAATTATAGGGATAAAATTTTGAAATCTATACTATATATACTATTATATAAAGGAGGAGCCCTCAAAATAACTATCTTTTGGTCTGAATTTTTTTTTTCATTTGTCATATATTTTTTTTGTTTTTTTTTAATCCTACTCTCTCTCTCTCTCTCTCTCTCTCTCTCTCTCTCTCCTGTACACATTCCCTTCACTCTTTTTCTTTTTTACTTTTCCAATCTCACTCCTCTCTCATATTTCGTCCTATACCATTTTTAATTCATTTATGTATATAATTAATTCATTTTTAACAAATACTAAAATTTAAGTATATAATTAATTTAATTTTACATGCACATTATGTGTGCCCATCTTACTAGTGATCCTGATTTTATCGGAACGATAGGGCCGTTATGCTCGTTACTTCACTTATGTCTGAGGGTTGTGAGCCTTTTTGTAGAGCCCATTTGTGCATAATTGATTCAGTAAAAGGGTAGTTCAAAGCCTTTTAAGTATTGGTGGGCTTAACTTCGGGATGTAGAATTCCAATTAATATGAATTTTGATTTAGTAATTTAATACATTTTCCGAGTGATTATATATCACAAATTCTGTCCGGACCTTTTAGCTTAACGTATTCTACCTTTAAAAGCATAAAATGTATATAGAGTCAAGAGGTTGGAGGGTGCAATCGCTCTCTAAAATTTATACTGAGCTAAATTTTACATGTATTTTTTTTTAAATTAAATGCCCCCCCCCCACCACAATAATGAAAATATCTCAATAAAAGTTACAGACACCACTCCTAATGGCAAGGTTCGAATCCTGACGGTGCACGCGTGGGAATAGTGTGTGTGTATAATATAATATATATCATAAATATATATAGGTTTGAATAAATATTGCCTTTCAGTTTTTTCTTTTTTACATTTTTGCAATACATTCAATGTAAGGAGTAAAATTGCCATTTTAGATCCAAAGTTTCCATAAGATTATTGCTAAATATGACAATTATAAATTCTTTTATGTTACTTTTTTGGGGGGGTGGGGTGGGGTACGGTACAACGAGCAATTGGGTATGCGTGTAGTGCGACTTGTCAAATATATTGTGTCGTGTGAAATTTTCTTGTTCTCTTCTCGATTGAGATATTCTCTGTTTTGCCAAAGAAATAAAAATAAAACCATCAAAAATTTGGAGCGTGAAATCCAATTGAATGCATTGTTTAGGGAATTCATAGTTATGTTATTAGCTAGAATAATTTATGGTCAGCTACTCAGCTTTAATTGGACTAAAAAATGAAGTATTCAGGCTCTTTTTACAAAATAGGACAAATTATGTTTACACCTATTGAGGTATGATATAATTATAAATTAGTTTATTTTTATTTCAAAAATTACAAATATCCCATGTCTGCTTAACAGAATTCATCATTCATTAATACAGGATATAATTGCTAGTTGTAGTTATATTATTTTAGGCTGGATTTTAATATGAGAGTCGCATGTTCTTGATAAGTCCAAGATGTGGAAGTTATATATGAAATCAATTTCAATAAAAAAAGTAGCGTTGGCATTGGATTATATATGGTGATGCACAATGGTGGTTATGGTAGTATAAAACAAAATTATTTTACGAATGTTGGTGGAATAACAAAATTGATTGAGGGATATTGTCAAGTTCGACGAGACACATCTCTTGGTGATTGGGTTAACTACTATGATTATAGAAAATTTATTTTTATATATTTTACAAAAAGGTCATAAATCTCGATAGGGTATTTGTAATTTTTAAAATAAGATGAACTAATTTATAACTATACCATACTTCAATAAATGTAAATGTAATTTCCCCTATAAAATATCCATTGATAATTTATCTATTCAATCAATTATCCATGTATCAAATTTAGTGCAAATATTTACTTCAAATTCAACTGATAATCAAATATAAATGAAACTACTATTCACTGGGATATAAAATAGCATTCCGTAGGCAAAGATCGGGGGTGTTTGTAAATGCTTGTACTTTTGAAAAAGATAAATTAGTAGATAAAGTTATAAAAAATTATAGTAGTAAAAGTAAGTAGCGTTTAAAACTAAAAAATGAAAAAGTAGTGATTGAATATTAAAAAAATAATTAGAACTTGTCAAAAAAAAGTTTGAAATGTGCTTCAAACTTTTAACATTTTTTTAGTAAAAACAGTGAAACAAAATATTGCATTTTTATTTATTTTTTAATTGGGGGGGGGGGCACTTCTTTACTTTGATTGCAAACAACCCCAAATTCAAAAATGAAAAAACTGAACTTGTTAACCTTATTTGTCAAAGAGCCTTCAACTTACCATGCAATTAAGGCCTCATATGCTATGCTTATTTGTTACTTCTCCAAATGCAAGGGACCATAATAACTAATGAACACTAGGATATATTTTCCAATTTTAGTAAAATATTGATTTCATTGATAATCTTACCTCAATCCACTTCATATTACCTTAAAAAAGTGATATTTATAATATTACTAAAGAGTTCTCAAATGTAGTTAAATTCATGCATTTTTATATGAGAGATAAACAGAACGATACAGATAATTGATCGGATTATAATAACAAAAAAGATGAAAATAACCTACCATATTTGATTGTTCAACTTAGAAACAAAGCCAAGAACATAACTAAAAAACAATTAGAATTTCACTAGATTCTCTTGATGTACAAAGATGTGCCAATTACAAACACAAAAGTTATTAGTCAGACATTAATACGAGATATGTTTTTTTGGTCTCAGACGCTCGATTTTGTTTCATCAGCCAATTAATTCGAATTAGGTAATGTAGAGACTTGTTATGGGGCAACTCTTTTATCCCAATTGCTCAATTCACAACTTCATAATTTGAATATCGAACACTGTTTAAAGGGATATGAGATGCAGATATATAAGAATGAAACGAAATAGATAATATCAACAACAATGTCAAATTAAAGAAAATTAATTTTTGATCCTCCTAAATAT
The DNA here is from genome assembly GCA_026212405.1 of Petrea volubilis. NCBI lineage: Eukaryota > Viridiplantae > Streptophyta > Magnoliopsida > Lamiales > Verbenaceae > Petrea > Petrea volubilis. The sequence continues at coordinate 1,893,288 of CM047878.1, forward strand.
TAATGAATGACATTTTTATACTTTATTAAAAATTTAATATTGATTTAAAAAAAATAAAATTAGCTTAATATAAATAGTCTTGTGGGTGTTGGGACATGAGTCAAAAGATCCCAACTTCACACTTGTATTAGTTATTAGTCCTATTCCAGTCTATGTCCCACCCCCACCCTCAAAAAGCCCAATTTAAACCCCTTCGAGTATTTAATATTATATTCAATTCATACATCTGTGCTTGCACATTCTATATATATATATATATATACACACACACAATATTTATACGTATATATTACTGTGTGTGTTAGTTTAGAGAGAGAAAACTTAGAGAGAGAGAGACAGAGAGCCCCACTCGAACCCCCCTCTCGCCTAATGTCAGTGCCACTGACCAGAGAGCTTCCATTGACAAACTCAACTACTAGAGTGCTGTGAATCGGAGATTTTGTTTGCTTTGCCGCAGATGAATCCAAGCAAAATTGAGGAGGATCTGTTCCACCATCTGGGGCCACCGCCGCCCCACCATGAGCAGTTCATGGACCCCCACCACCACCACCACCACGCCCAATCCCAGCCCTCCATTGACGACGACGCCTTCTCGCTCGCCGAAATCGACCTCTTCCGCGACGATGAGGACGACGACGTCAGCCACACGTCGTCCGACGCCGAAATCTCCCTTCCGCCATCGAACGGAGCGGTTCAGTTTCAGAACCCTAATTTGCCGAATCCGCCGTTAATCAACCATAACAAGAGGCCAATTCATCACCCGCCGCTGTGCATTAGCCCCGAGCCGCATATTTCCTCTCAATTCTACACCTTCAATAAGGAATCGCATGCTCTAATGATTCAGTGCTTGATTGAGGCCCGATTAGCGACACCGGAGGAGATCCGGGTGGCGACTCCGCCGGCGGTGCTCTCCAGCTGGCGCTTGGTGTGGAAGGATCGGAACGAGGATACAGCGTATTTGACGGCGTGGAAGCGCATCCAGGATAAACTCACTGTCCACATGTCGGAATCCGCTGCCAGCATCACCGGTAATAATAGCCATTTCCTTTGTTTCAAGAACAATTCCAGTCAGTTTGTTTCGCATGTTGATCAGTGGCAGGACATAGTCATGTCGTTCCATGGGGATGCGGATTTTAAACACTTAGGGTTGAAAGAGACTATAGAGAGAATTAAGCAGGTGTGGATTGTAGGGGCGAAGTTTTATGGCATACCCGAGAGTTATATTAGGACTTGTGTGGCTGCTTGCCCTGTTTGCTCAGACGAGTCGTCCGGGTGTGCACCAAGGTCGAAGAGGCGTAGGTTCGAATATACGGAATCTTTTGATGTGCCCGCCAAGGAAGTGCCTGTAAAATTGCAACAATTGGCTGCGAAGCACAAAGTCGTGTTGTGCATACGACAGAAATATATTAGGTATAAGCCATTTATGGCTGAGGTCAAGGATTACGCGTGTCATAGGGCTGGGGAGCCGGCCTCCTCGAAAAAATCGCGGATTCTGAAGAGAGAGCCGTATACGTCAAAAAGGTGTGGTTGTGGGTTTCGCATACGGGCAATAGTTCCAATATCAAATTATAATGAGAAGGATAAGACATTCGTCTATGAGGAAGAGGGGACAGCTGTGTTTAAGCTTTATGCGGTGCATTCAGGACATGAGCCTGGGCCATTGGATGGGAATGCAAGGATCATGCATCGGATGGTTGGTCATAAAGGGGGTTTTCTGATGGATCACGAGACTGTGTATGGAATGGCTGAGGATGGGGAAAATGACGGTTTTGGGTTCTTGGGGAAGGATTCTGGAGACCTACAGCATTCAGTTTTGCAGCAGGTGCAGGAATTGAGGAACGAGTTGGGGTTGCTTGAGGGTAGGATTGGGAAAATCCCACCTCCATTGTTGGGTTCAGTGTCACGTGAGCTCTTTGACATCGTGAATAAGCTTAGAAATGTTGCAGACGATGGGTCAAAATCTATTGGTTTGTTGTCAGAGAAGCAGCATTTGGATGATGTGTTGGTGGTGGAGCATGATTTGCCGGATTGGGGTGATGACCATCACTCAAGGATCTATGGGGATGGCAAGGATGCAGATGTTATAGAAGATGATGAGGACAGCTTTGGGAGAACTCTTGGCGAGGTTGCTTCTTGGGATCAGATGAGGACAGGATGCAGGAATGAGAAGTATCTGCTTGGTGATAGTTGTAAAGAGGAGAAATGGTTGAAATGCGGCGAGTTTGATCAGAAGGAAATTCTTGGCAGCAGTAACCCTAAGCTGATCAAGCCCTTAAGGCATGATGAGGCAATCGATCCAGATGTAGGTCTTGCTGGTATACAGGTAGATGGCTTTTACCCAGAAAATCCAAAATGGTTTGACTCTCCTTGTGGACTGGATCCGGGAGCGGATTGTGGTGATGGTGGATTCAGGCATGGGGAGATGGTGTAGGGACCATTTATCGCGGTGAACCCACTCTAACTTAATTCTGAGTTTTTTTTGGCGTCATTCATCTTAATTCACTGTTGGAAGTGGGTTGTACATTTCTGTACACAGCTTGAAGGCTCTCATAATCACAGTCATAGTCCTTTAGGTGTATTTATTGCATGTAATTGTGTAAAGTATAGCCATTCTGGCATCTCTGATATACCTTAAACGGCTCTGTGTTGACCTTGTTTGATTTTGAATTCAAACTTGAAGTTGCTAATATGTTATGCTTAGTGTCCTTGCAATTTTCCCCCTTCAGCGTTCGTTGATTTTTGTATAGTTTTCCTAGATTTGTATGCATTGTTCTGATGCATGTTATGCATTATTGCTTTAAAGCTAGTTTAACATCATCCATTCCTCACTTAAAGAAAGTTTCACTTAATGAATATTAACTTGTTACTGTTTGCCAGTTAATTTATTTCAAATTCCATTGTTGCTATCAAAATACGTAAATTGATAGCTAGAACGTTAACCCCTATGCTAACCTTTCTGGTCGTTTGATTAAATCTGCATAATTCTGTAGATCTAGCATTGCAGATCCCAAAAAACATATGCGCCCACACTCTCTGTGGTGTACAAATTTGTATGCTATATGTGTGGTACGTCAATAGTGTTTTTGATCTTTCCCATAACCTGCTTTTATATTGTTTAAGATGTGCCTGCCTTAGGTTCCATGTCTGGACTTGGTGCTCAAGGCCATCTAAGACATCACTTTGGAAAAGAGGATTGTTTGTGTTTCCGCATCTGACTTATTTGCATCAGAAATTGGCTCCTGAAACTGTACGTTATGTTTCTGACTCTTCGTAGTAGATAATCTTAGTCAATATCTTATACTGTGATAGGCGGATTTTTGGGTCCTAGTCCAATATTATGTTTTGCCTTTTGTTCTCGGGGAGATAATTGTTTATATTATGTTTGCTAGTTTGGAAAATAGACATTGTATTGAAGTTGTAATGGGCAATTCATTCCTCATTTCTTAGCTTCTGGATTTAAGCTCTTTCCGGGATTTCTTGTTCTTTTTCCACTCTCTCTCTCTCTCTCAATATAAAAACTCTGGTTCTCTCAGATGGCCCATCATGTGCATACCCACTACCCAAAGGTGTGATTTGTCTGGCTTACCCTTGTCCTACACTGAGGTTTTGTGTAAGTGCAATCTAGATCTAATCCTGTGGCGAAGAAATTGGGACGTTATAAATAATTTAGTTTATACACAAAAATTACTCTTTTAACTTTTATGACTTCATGAAACTGAATCTCTTCTACTTTATAAAACTTTGATTAAGGAATTTTTTGGTTCTTATTAATGATTGACCATTTTACCAGAAGCTAATACCTGGAGTATGCATGATAGGCTTTTTATCATTGCTTAACTATGGGAACTAATGAATTCTGAAGATGAATTTACGAAGCTGTTAATTTGATATAAATGTATGAGCAGATGGCAGTGATGATGTCCAAACTGTCTATAACCATGGATTATGTAGTCAGGATAATTAGCCAGCAGAGACTGGTGAATTCTACCAATCTCTCACTGGGATTCTGACATTGACATTGTTTCAGTCCCCCAGATGACTGAATTTGTGCACTTTTGTTCCATAAAGTTTGCAATGGTTGCCTTCTTTAGGTCAGTCAGGCTATTCTCTTGAGCAATATCACATGTTATAATTCAGTTTCTGATATTGTAGTATTTGGTCAAAGGCTTATTAGTGATATTTTCAACTTTTTCCTCAAGTAAATTTCCGTGAAATTTTGTTCATTCTCAATGTTTATAGACTTGAAGCCTCGAAGGGGTAAAAGTAAGTGGTAAGTCTGCACCAGACTGCTCTTACCAGTGTATTATATACTAATATTCCAGAAATAGTAGAGAATTTAAGTTCATTTGGATGAGTAACAATGCTAAGAAGAAAATATTCCCTTAAGTCCTGGCTTTATTACTGTATAATAATGGCACTTCCTTGGCATCTTACCATTTGTATTTTCACTTTTGCTAGGACAATTCAACCTACAATGGTTGGCTCTTGGCCTTTCCATTAAGAAGTTTCTGCCTTTTAATATTTTCATTGTTAAGTAAATTTGCAGATAATGTCATATCCCTTATGCCCTCCAGAAACTGAACTAATATTAAAGAATGTTATCTTTGGAAGAATGGATAATGAAACTATAATGAAGAGGTGTCCCTTTTGTTTATGAGATTTTGAGTTTAAACCTTGTCGATGTGTAATAAATGTGTGCTAACATTTGATGAGTTGGATCTTGGCAATTTGCTCTGTGTTCTTGCTCATTAACATGTATCATTTATGTGTGTTTTCACCATCATTCATTATTTGTTCTCAGAGTTAGTTCTGGCCCTGGAGGAATGAAAAGGTTAAATTAAATACATGCTGAAAATGTTAAATAGTCTTAGTTTGAAGGTTTAAACTGGTTATTTCACCTTTCAGCGTTCGAGCTGGCATATAAATTAGATATGCCACATATAGGAGTTGATTATAATATATGGATATAAAGCATGTTCATTTTTTTATGGGTGTCAATTAAAGATATCCACTCTTTATGAGATAACTGCTGAGATTCTGTTAGATGCGGGATGGACAATCTATTGGAGAAGCCAAACTGATGGCTACACACCACATATGTCATTTTGGAGAATAGTTGGTAAATTTATGCCAACTAATTGACAACTGTGGACTTTGTATGCGGAAATCTTACAATCAATATTTGATTCAATAGTCGCTCGCCACTGCTCTCAAACCATTTTCTCCCTCCTGGTGATATCTTATTATGCACAATTATAGTCATATATACTCCATCTGTTTTGCTTGAATACCTCACTGCTCAAACAGTATTTGGAACTTCAAGATATGCTAGGACTTTTTGATGCGTGATTAAGATTGAATTAATCGAGGTGGTACTCAGATGCCTCGGCTATATTTTCATTTATGATGTGGAACATGTGTGCTCCACCATATAATTTAGTGCCACCATATAATTTAGTGCTTCATCTTTGCTTGTATTTTCTAATTGATTCTCAGACAAGCAATTGATGCCAAGCTATTTTAGGATATCTCAGTGTTTAGGAATTGATTGACCAAAAATCAGAATCTTGTTAAAGTTGTTTAGCTGATAATAATTCCTACTTGATAGTTTTTTTAAGGTATCAGGATTTGATCATTCTGTTTGAGAGCCAGCTCTGTGCTGTGCCTACTGGTGATGAACATGCTGCTTGATGTAATTTGGAAAGTTTGAGAATACAACAGCTGCTTGATGAGATCCATTGGACAAGTGCTGCAAAACTTGTTTCGGACAGCAAGAAAATCTCCAGAGTGTTGCCTGTGGAACTAGACATATGACAGGTTTGAGATCTTTGGAGAGTATTCAGGTGTGAACCAGTATGGAGTCTTCTACCAAGTGTGCCTCTAAGTTGTTTGTAAGTCACAAAGCTGAATGCTCCATTAAGATTCACATTTTATTGTTAGTGGATCTTTCATGGTCCCTCTTATCCTTGTCACAAAAAGACATTATGCTTAATACTTCTGCTGATTTTTGACGATTGCGGTTGTTGCGAATGTTTTCACATTGATAAATGCACACATAAGCTGTATTTGACTCCCATGATTGTTGATCTTGTTTGGAACTCTTTCATCTTGCCTCTCCTAGATAAACTTGGCAGTTTGTACAGAGATTTTCGCTGGGTAGTTTCCAGTTGAAAGCATCAAAAACCTTTTCAAAGTGATGTTTTAGGATTTTCCCAGTCGATGGTCGTTGATCCTTGCTTCAGGCTTGGCAGGTATGATTTCATGCACTTCACCTCTTGGGCTGTATTCTATCTGCGGTGCAGCATGCTCAGTCTTTGCAGTAACTGGCATGCTTGACATATGGTGACTTGCCATGGGTTTCTATCTCAATATCAGGATACAACACCAAGATTTGTTCAGGCTACAGCATATCAAGGGATCAAGTTCATCGAGCTTTCGTAAGGTGTATTGTCATGAAGGATATGCATAAGTGCCTGATATAGACCGGGATGAAGCCAGGGTCTTAATTGAAGGGCTGGGGCTAAAGGAAAGCTCACAAATATATGAAAGGTAAATTTATCACTTTACGGTGAGTAGAATGTTTACTTTTAATGATAATAATACGTTCCCGAATGCGCGCGCGCGCACACACACACACACACACGCAGGTAACTATAAACTATGAATTACCCTGTATACAACTCGGTTTTTATGAGCTGTTATTGATTTGAAGGTTGTCGATCTGGATACCGTTGTTTCTTTCCGGTATTGGTAGATATTGCTCGAAATCCATAGATGGCAGAGTTATTTTCAGTGTCTTAATCTGAAACACCAATTGCATATATACATCTTACTACCGATGTTTCAAATTGTTAGTTTCGTCGGAGTGATCTAATCCCGACTTTCGCTAATGAAGTTATGCATGGTTTGCCATTAACAGCTGCTTTTAATGGAGCGGGTTTAGCATTATAACGCTAATGATGGTTTTTAGCGGCCCCTAAAGTTAATTTGCGACCTTTTTGGTATGTAATCTATCCAAGTGCGTTTATAATTTGTGGCACTACATGAGAAGTGGGAAGTCGTGTTGTTCATTTGAAGTGACCTGAAAATGATCTGTGGGTCAGAAAATCATTATTGTGTTGCATGCCTTATAAGGCTCCATCTCTTTGATATTGCTTTTCGTTTATTAATCTGAATCAACACCCCCCCGCCAACCACCCCCAACCCCAACCCCAACCCCAACCCCAACCCCAAAACAAAAATTATAATGCTTTGTGAAATCACCATGAACATGGTAGTCTAATCGTTACAATCCATTTACTATGATTTTGAATACTCAAGTTCGAACCGTATTGAGGACATGTCAATTATTTAGGGTATTATGGGCTAGCGATGGTCTGCATATAATGCCTAGTTTGATAAGCAGTAGGCCTAACTCGTTAGTGTATTGGTGGGGTTGCGCCACTGCGGTAACTAAGTTGGATTTAGTCTTAACGAGTTTGGCGAAAGGAACATTTTGTAGTGATTAGGTTCTCTCAATTTGGGGAACCACATTGGTTTTCTCGACTTGGACTTTAAATTATCAAAAAAAGAAAAAAGGATGGATGATGCGTTGCGAAATCAATCGTAGGATAGTCACTTTTTAATTAACAAATTTTGCAATATGATGCTTGGTTGTACATTTGAAAAATGATGCCTCTTACCTAAAGAAGTCACATCCCTGGTGGCCTACTCTTTAGGCACTCATTACACTTGGTTATGGCAACTCGGGCTGTAAGACTTTAGACGAGTAGATTAATCCTATTGCAATAACTAAGAACTTCGAGTTTAAGTAACAACGCTCTCAAATCATTTTCGAACAACTTCAATATCTCCTTTTCTTTTTCGTTTTTATTATTAACGCTTTGTGAGTCCATAGAATTTGCGAAATTTTATCTGGGCCCGAATTGTTATTTCAATTCGTTCATCTCATCTTGATTTTATTCAATAATTTGCAGTCACAACGATAAGAAAGGATTTCAATTGGAACCCACCTCTCGTAAAAATCAATCGTAGAACAATCATTTTGTACTTGGTAAATTTTACAAAAACAATGCTTGGTTATAGATGTGAAATTTGATGCATTTAACTGCAAAAGTCTTCTCACATTGTTATGATTGGCGAGAGATATGTTAAACTTTTATCTTTCCCGTCTTCATCAATTTCAATTTTGAATTATGTGAAATTTAATTTATTTAATCAACAATATGTAACTTTATTGAAACAATTAATTGACCATAAAAGTCATTTAATCAATTTTTTGTGTTAATTAAAAATAAAATCAAGCGCACACATAATAGGATTGCAGTACAACAATAACTAATTTGTCCCGACGAAAATAGCAACATTAATTGCATATGGTGATATATTATTTTATTTATTTATTTATTGGTACAAAGTGATATAATGGTCTTTTTAATTGTGTAGCAGACTTTTTTTTTTGTGATAAGTTAAAAAGTCAAGTCGAGAGATCTAATGCGCATTCTCTAACTAAGAGAATCTAAGTCGAGAGATCTGATGCGCGTTCTCTAACTAAGAGATTATAGTTGTTACATAATGTTTCTTTCGTCAAAACTTATTGGGACTCCCAACCTGGTTACTGTAGCCCCTCAAATGTCGTAGTCATTAGTGAATTAAGCTTTTCCGCCCTCATCGAACCAAACATTATAAACATGCTACCATTAACTTATAATACCTTCAAATAATTGACAAGTTTTATGTTTTCAATGAGATTCAAACTTAAACACCAAAGATAGGTGTAATAACACTTAACAATTAGACTATTATTTGTATGAGGAGAAGTATCGAAAAAGGTCACGTAATAAAAAATTCACCAATGGAGAAGAAAAATAAGTTAGAGGAGGAAAAAGGAAAAGTCATGTAGACCAAAAAGAGGAAAACCAATTACACCACCATACAATATATACACCAATTATAATTACTTAATAGTACAAATATTTTCTTTGTAGCATGTAACTTAACCCAATTTGACTCAATGCACTTGGATATCCTGGTTGAATTGCGACAGTAAATTAAAAATCTTACTATAATTTAAATGACAATATTATTTAAATATCATAATGGCAATGGAATGAGATTTTTTTTTTTGGTACAAATATAATGAGATAACCGCAAGATAACAAGTTACAAGTAAATAAAATGCAAAGTTGAAATTAAAAATGCAAATTAATGTAATTGTGCGTGCTTCGCTATATTGTAAATTTTGAAGCAGACAAATTATGTTTATAAATTAGTTTTTTTATTTTTAAAATTATAAATAATTCCTTGGAGGTTTAAGATATTCTTATAAACTAATAGAAATGTACAAAAAGATGAACTTTCCTCCAATTATAGAAATCAACCTGGCTATTAAAATACAATCTCGTCAATTTTGATAAAAATTATCAATTAATTTTGCTATTTCACTAACCTTTATGAAATAATTTCAATTCATACTATCATAACCATTATCGAGCATAACCGCTATAATTCGACACCGCGATTACCTTTTTTCAAAATTGGCTTCATATATAATTTGTACATCTTGAATTTATCAAGACCATGTGAATCCTATCTTAAAATCCCAACGAAAACATCAGAAAAACACGACTTACAATTACATTCTACCTTAATAAAAAATAAACTTTTTAAAGTTGATATTTACTCAAGGGGGCTATTTATAATTTTTAAAATTATAAAAATTAATCTCTAATTATACTATATTTGAAAGAGTGTAGACGTAAATTATATAGAGTTAATTACATATTGCCACCCGAACTATGCATGTTTTTACATATTATGCAAACTTCAAGTTTTAAGTGTTATTGATTGTCATCTAATATTTGTATTTTTTTTTACTGATTTTCACTTAATTGTATTTTTTGTCGAAAAATCTTACTTCGAGCAGCGACACGTGTTGATGCTCCGGCTGACTTTTTTGATTGAAAAATGCAATTAGGCGACAATTAGTAAAAAAAAAAAATACAAACTTTAAATAATAATCGATAATAGTTAATATTTGAGATTATAAAATATAAAAACACACATTATAACGTGTAACTAATTCAATTATATAAAGAAGGGGGTGGGGGAGGTGTTGAGAATGAAACGAGGACAAAACAGAAAATCCATTTTGAAATTCAAAAAACAAACCGTACGGAAAAGCGGGCCCCACAAGACCTTCTTAACGACAAAAAACGCCCGCATGAGCGCCTCCTTTTTTATTTTTTATTTTTTTAAAAATTATTATTTATCTTTTTCTCTTTTGAAAAAATAGGATTCAATTTCATAATCATTTCCCTCCCAATATAATTTGATTCAAAACAGTGAGCGTTACAAAATTCCCATTCATTTTCCTTTTAGGGTTTCTTGCGGATCTATATATCCCCAGCAGTATAAACCTCTGATAATTCTCCAAGAATTGCGGAAGATAAAGTACGAAATTACGGCTTTGATCAGGCGATCAGGTATGGTTTTGAATTTTGATTAGTGTTTCTGTATGATCATCAGTGCTCTGTTTCTGCGTTTTTTTGTTGCAGAAAGAGACCGTGGAAATTGTGGTTTTGTTTTTGTGTGCGTGTGTGTGTGTGGGGGGGGGGGGGGGGGGGGAGTAGGAGCATTAGCTTGATTGAGATTACCGCGGCGACGTTGGGTGAAATGCATGTTGTTTTAGATGAAGTTTTGATCAGGGGAAGTTTTGTTGATGGTGGGCTGATTGGTTAAAATGAGTGTCTCAAAGTTTCTATAATGGAGACTCAATTTGTGGAAATGGACTGTAATTTATGGATTTTGTGCCATTTTCTTCAAGGCTTGTTCTTTTTTTTTTTTTTTTTTTAATTTTTCGTGTTTTGTGTTTCACAATTTTGGGTATTTGGTGTTCGTGGCGGATGTTTCATGCAAATTATGGGTAGTGATTTTTGTCTTTATTCGCCATGGCTGCTTTTGATATCTGATGCTTTGTTTATTGTCACTCCTGGCACAGGTGGCTTCGCGTGTATTACCCCCCACTGCATTGATTAACTTTTGCAAATGGAAACAACTTGTGCTTCTCTTTTATCTGAGCTACAGGTGATATTTGATTATACATATAATATATTTTCAAATGTACCATTGTCTTGTATGCATATGCAGAGTACCTCATAAATGTATATTTTCTTCTATTTCTCAATGCTACTGGAATCAGAAACTATGGGATGAAATTGGAGAGGTTGATAACGAAAGGGACAAAATGCTTTATGAACTTGAACAAGAGTGTTTGGATGCATACAGAAGGAAAGTAGATCAGGCGAACCGCTCCCGAGCTCAGCTGAGGCAAGCAGTTGCTGATGCTGAAGCACAGCTAGCAGATATGTGCGCCGCTTTGGGAGACCGACCAGCTCATATAAAGAAGGTCTAAACAAATTAAAAAAAAAAAAAACAGAAATTGGAATAAAGAACCCTGCTATATTTACCATCTTTAGTATTTACTCTATATGATTCTTCAATAGTGCCAAGTTTGCTGTATGAAACAGGGTTCTGGGAGCTTGAAGAAAGAGCTTCGGGCAATTATGCCTCAACTAGAAGAAATGAGAAAGAAACGAAATGAGAGGAAGAGCCAATTTGCAGAGATACTGAAACAAATAAATAGCATCTTTAAGGAGCTTTCAGGGTCAACAGAAGACAACCTTAACACAATGGTCATTGATGAGAGTGATTTGTCAATGAAAAGATTAGAGGATTTACAAAATCAGTTACTGTTACTGCAGAAAGAGAAGGTGCTATTTTCCTCCTTCAGTTCATCTTGTTGATCTCACTTAGATTGATGTTGATGCTAGCTGCCACTTAATAGAAAAATACACGATAATACGAAGATGTTAGAACTATGTTTACAACACTATACGGGATACTCAATGACTTGGTCCCAAGAAATGTGAAAGAGTCATCTTTGGGTCAAAAAAGCAACATCAAGAAAATAAAAGTTTCAGTTCCGAATTTAAAGCATATAATGGTCATCTTATTTGGAAGCTCTCTGCTTCTATTTAGTAGTTGACTCTTAACTTTTACTTTTCCTAATCAAACTCACTGAATCCACAGGGTGAGCGCCTGAAGCAGGTGCTCGACTTATTGAATGTTCTTAAAGATCTGTGCATGGTGCTCGGGATGGACTTCAAATTAACTGTTCGTGGTGTTCATCCAACTTTGGATGACTCATGTAGCACAAAAAGTATAAGTACAGATACAATAGAGAGTTTATCTGCTACAATATCTAGGCTGAAGGATATTAAGTTGCAGCGCATGCGAAGGGTACACGGGTTTTCTAGTCAAGTTTCTTCATAGCAATCTTTCTTCTTTCTCTTATCTGTTTCATTTTCAGCTTCAAGATCTTGCAATGACCATGGTAGAGCTCTGGAATCTGATGGATACACCAGTTCACGAGCAACAGATGTTCCAAAATGTCACACGTACTATTGCTGCTGCAGAAATTGAAATAACAGGGCCCAACAGTCTATCTTTGGAATTCATAAATAATGTACTTTCTCAATATTATCCTCACACTAAGTAGTATTCATTCAGTTTATCCCTTCATCTCTTTCGTCTTTCCCTGTTTCCTAAATGCTAATGTTCTATGCATGTAATGCTTCTTGTTCTCAGGCTGAGGCAGAAGTAATGAGGCTGCAAGAAATGAAAACAACTAAAATTAAGGAGGTCTTGTTGAAAAAGAGGTTGATTTTAGAGGAAATATGCGGAGAAGCACACATGGTTGTTGAAGGACAATACGGAATTGATACTTTTGTTGAATCTATAGAGTCTGGTATGGCTGCTGTTCCCTTATCCTGCAAATGAATTATAGATTTCTTCTTCTTTTTAAACGAAAAAGAAAAAAACAGTTTAGAGGCAGCAAACTTTGAAGAAGGGGAATCGCCTTTGACCTTGTGTACTGAAAAGGATATTAGGCACTGGCTAATTTCTATCTATCCTGCCTCAATCTTGTTACAATCTCACAGGGGCAATTGATCCGGCCTATCTACTAGAACAATTGGAGGTCCAGATTTCGAAGGTTAAAGAGGAAGCTTTCTGTAGAAAAGAGATTCTTGAAAAGGTTCAAAAATGGTTGGCTGCTTGTGAAGAGGAATGCTGGCTGGAAGAGTACAACAGGGTTGGTCATAGTGTTGCTTTTGTCATTGAATTTATTTTGCTTATTTACATATACTCTTCCCACTTTCCTCCTTCCTCTCTCTAAGTGTAATTCTAAATCAGGATGACAATCGTTACAATGCTGGGAGAGGCACACATCTGATGCTAAAGCGTGCTGAGAAAGCTCGTGTGATTGTCAACAAAATTCCAGGTACATGGTTTATTTTTCAGCATAATAATTGAGACTCTACCTGAAACAATTGTGTTGAATTCTATTGGGGGTCCATTAAATCAGTTGTTTAGTGGTTGATGCAATCCCTGTTACAATCGAGTTAAATCTGATGTTAATTGTTTTTACCTAAACTTGTAACAGGTTGATTTAGCTTTCATACACTTAAGCAAGTAGATGATCGCTGAAGTAACTTTTAGAACTTTCTTTTTGTACTGCAAAGAAATAAGAATGAATGATGGCCATCTCTTTCTTTTTCTTTTTGATTCTTTTTTCCAGCCCAAAAACATTTTTCAAAGCTGCTTATTTTGAAACAGAGAATTCATTCCCAACATCGTCAAAGTAGACGTTTGAAACAAATTGTATATATGCTTTTCATCTAAAATGTCATAAACTTGTGTTTGCAGTTGCTGATTTTCACATTCTTGAAGCATTTGACAAACGAAAGATTATTTTACCCATTTTGGGGCTCTATTATATTTGCTTTCTGGAATCCTGAGTAACATGTCCCTGTTTTAGCATTTCGTACTGGGGTTTGCCTTTATATTTATTCATCTCATTTTATTTTGCGTCATCAAAGCAATGGTGGAGACACTGAAATCAAAAGCAAAAGCTTGGGAGAAAGAAAGAGAAGTCGAGTTCCTATACGATGGTGTAAGCACTTCTCTTCGACTATCCCAATATGCCTTAAACCTATCAACTTGAACCTCGGCCTGCTTTTTCTTTGGGCAAAATTATATATTTATATTCTCCTTGTTATTTATTGTGCTGCTTCCGAATACATCCATGATGCAATCACTATGTTAATCTCATTTTTTCTGTCTAGGTTGGTCTTATGTCCATGATTGATCAGTACTGTGAGTTAAAGCACGTGAAAGAACAAGAGCGTCAAAGGCAGAGGGTATGCTTTCTATTTGATTAAACACCCATGTTGAATTAGTGTGCACATTCTGAAAGTAAATATTAATAAATTTTATGCTCATAACTATTACATCAGGATCAGAAGAAGCTTCAGGGACAGTTAATGGCAGAGCAAGAAGCGATTTATGGGTCGAAACCTAGTCCATCCAAGAGTGGGAGCAAGAATTTTAGACCTTCAACTGGTGGTGCGGGTAATAAGAGGTTTTCATTAGGAGGGGCAGTGCTTCAAAATACACTTGCAGACAAAGCTTCTCGTTCTCACCTCAAGAATAACTCTGTAAAGAGGCAGACTTCTTACGGCCACAACCAAAGTGCTTTCGCAGCTCATTCTTCCGGTAAAAATGTTCACATTTTTGAGTTCAATTGTTAGAGAATTTGTTTCAATTGATTATTGAGAAAGTTTTGCATAATGATGGATTCTAAAGCAACATAATGCTAAGCACTAATCACGATGCCCGCTGCTGTAATTATATAACATTACACAAGTGCCCCCTCTTCGTTTGAAAATTACGCATAACCCCCTTGTAACTTATTTTCCCCTACAGTTATCCCTTTTTGTTTGTTCATACTCATAGTTAAATTATGTTATTATTCAAATTTTAATAAACTTCTTAAACTGTTCTCGCATGTATGGATGCTGTTAATCAAGTTTCTTTATAATTTTTGTTTCCCAATTTTGATGAAATCCCGATAATCAAAAGGGGGTATTTGTAATTTTGGAAAAAGAGGATAAGTTTGTGTAATTACATATAGCTACAGGGAGGTCAGTGAGATTGAGCCATAATACTGTCTTGCTAATTGGCCTCGTACTTCTACATGTTATGCCTGTACTACGTTACTTTATCGTTGACATTGTTAATGAAAATATACGGTGTTTATCGTGTGATGTATGCAGGTAAGAGAAACAAGTCTGGTGACCCAGTTAAACAACACTCCAGCAATGCACCGAACTCGCAGCACAATGTGCCGTCAACATTGCGAAAGGCCCTCTCTCCCATATCTTCATTATGTTCCAACATCATTTCTTGCAATCTTCAGGAACAGAACACCAGAACCAGTGAGTTCCACGACACAAACACCACCACAATTTTTAAAACTCCTGCAGCAACGCCAACAAAAAACGTGTCTTCTGCTAATGATGAGAACAGAACTCCAAAGACAATGCCGATTCCGGTGCCGGCCACTCCTCCAACTGTGTCTGCTGTCATGCAGACAGCGACAACCCCTTTCACACCAGGTAGACGTTGTAATGAAGAAGTTGAGTATTCATACGAGGAGAGACGAGCTGGTTTTGTCGTTCCATAGGAACATTGTAAGCTAGGCTCTCTCTCTCTCTCTCTCCTCTCCCTCTCCCTAGTTTGAGATTTGTGGACATCTGGGCTTGTTTAGGTTTTTAGTTTGCTGTCCGATTCTCGTTCCGCACAGGTCATTGATTTATGGCTTCTATTGTTGATGTGTATAGGATTAGGTCAACTTACTGTACATCTTGTGATGTTTGAAGTGGTACTTCACTACTTCTTTTGTTTACTGGAAAGCGAAGCTATGTTTGGTGTTATTTCTAATGTTTTGGATCTTCTACCTGGAGGAAATGCATTTTTTGGATTGAATTTTCATTTCTGAAATAAATTAAGGAGGTGCTCGCAAATACTTCTATTTTTAAAAAAGTTAAAGTTGCAAAAAAAATTGAATAATAAAAGTTGGTACTTGGTAGTGTTTGGAAAGAAAAAGTGCAAAGCAGTGGTTGAATTTCGAAAAGATGACTAGAAGCTTTTTTAAGTAGAAGCAAGAGAACTACTTCTTTTCGCCACTTGCACACCCCGTAAGAATATGTTGGGATGAAGTGTTCCGTGCATAAAAAAATATTGAAAATGTGTAATTGTATTTGGATTAAGTGTCTTTGTTTTTGAAAAATATGAAACTCTATAAGCTTGTTGCCGAGTTTATCGTTTAGTTACTTTTTCGGGTTGATTGGACTAATACAGGGCGCATTGATACTGTTAAAATTTTGTGACTCAAGGCTTCTTAGGTCGAAATTTTTTTGTTGGAATTTGATTGGACTATTATAGGGCGCATTGGACTTATTGAATAAATTGGTAAGTTTTATTTATTACATTTGTCTAATCATTTGTAGCTTTTTTTTAGATATACATTAATCATATATTTGTTGCATGATTAGTTTTGATATAGTTGAATTCAGTGCAAACTAAAAGCGATGTGACTAATTTTGATATGATCCAACCCAAAGCGAACTAGGATTTCCAAGTTTTGCACCGCTTACCGATGAATGGATTTGCATGGCAAGTTTGATAGCCATAAGGGTCCCCCAAAAAGAAGAGTTGTCCAATTTGAATACAAAAAAGGATCCACATAGAATTTTTCATGATTATCACCGGAGACGATAATAGCAATTTTTTTCCTGATATATATATATATATATATATATATATATATATTAAATCAGCTTAACCAAAATCAAAGAGCATTGTAAAATGTGTTTAGCACGGCAGGCCATTAAAATCAATGAAATATTTAAATCAATTGGTGCGTTGTAAAAGAGTCAATAAATTCACTCAATATTAATAATACTATATGTATATATAATTTAGAGAATTACGAACCCCTCGCTTCATATATATATATATATATATATATATATATTCTACCACTAATGGGACTCGAATAATGAGAAACTTCCAGAATGTGGCATGTTTTTGTATTCGATAATGTTTTTTGATTTTTTAAAGCTCAAACATATGCAGAAAAGTATTCTTTTGAATAGTCGAAGTTGATGGAATTCGAATCACCTCAGTTAAAGGTTAGAACATTTGGACGTACGAGCAATAACTACAGATTAGATCATCTATTCACTCTGAACGGGAGACAGGTATATAAAAAACAACTATGTCTTATGCATCAAATCTAGTGAAATATATGCAACGAAGAGGGGAAATAGAACACATAATTCGATATCCAATAATTAATATCGTCGCTCAAATTAGATAAATAATTATGTTACGAAAGTTGAGGATCCAAATGCATGATGGATAATTTAATATACTAAAAGAAATAAACAATAAAGTTTTAAACATGTTCATATTATATTAATAGGAATTTGTGTTAATTTTAAATATCATATTTTCGATTAGTTAATACTTACTAAAAACAATTCTAATGCTGTCATTAAAGACCTTTTAATCATGGCTTAAACCTTAATTAATCCCATCATGTCACAATTTGCTGTCAACCTCTAAATTCCCCTTCCCCTGCATGTAAGCAAACTGCCAAGTGTAATAACAACCTCTTTTTTTCACTTTCCCAAAAAGGACATATAATTATATTACATAAATCTCTTCAAGAAAACATTCTTAATCATTGTCCTAATTTTCCTAGATTACCTTAATCATCATCATCATCTCCAAAACACACACACACAGAGTGGCATGCTCAGTAGTTTTGGCCAACTTCCATGGCATTTTCACCTCAACTTTCTGAGAAAAAAAAAATGTAGAAATGACAGGGCCAGCAAGCAAAGAAAAGAGGTTGACCAAAAGATATACTATCAGGGCTTTGGTCCCCTACTTGGAATTATTTATTCCTTTAAATGGAAAAACTATTGTCCTGTAATTTCTAAAAGAGATTTTTCACTTTTTCCCCATTAAGGAACTCGTAATTTTTCACTGTTTTTATTTATTTTTTTTACCCATATTACCTGTACTGGTATAGCTTTTTCTAGTTCTTGAAAATGAAACCCGGATTTCAAAATTTTTCTTAATCACCTTTTTTTTTTGTTTTCTTGGCCTTCTGTTTAAGAAAATCAAGTTTAGTCTTTTTTGTGGGCATTCAGAGGAATTCACCAAGGTATAGTTGTGTAAGTATGAATTCTTGTTTTTTTTTATTTCATTTAATTTTTGTTTATTTTTCTCCATTGGAGTTCTTGATACAAGTTTGGTAGTAGTGTGAACATTTTGTTCTATTAATTCTGTCACCTTTTGAGTGTGTGTGTGTGTTTTTTTGAGATGGGTTTTGCATGGATTGATGATGTTCATAAGTTGGAGAAATTCTTTAGTTCCGTTACGATTTTCCGTTGTGATCACATACAAGATTGAACTTTTGTGTGTGTGTGTGTGTGTGTGTTTGGGGTCTGAGTGTAAAGGTCCGAGCTTTTAACATTCAAGAAGATGCGGTTTTTAGCGCATTTGCTGTTAAATTTAGTCAGATTTTTAATTATTCTGCCTGGTTAGTGTATTTGAATTTCTGGGATTTTGTAATGCTTTTGATTAACTCTTCTTTTTCAAGCTCTCATTTTCTAAGGAAAAATGATCCTTGCTGTCTGAATTTGTTATATCTTTCCCCTTTCTGGATATCTTTCTACCTTTAGCATCTGCATTTGTTGTTAGCATTTTATTCAGATTAAATCCCCACACACACCCACACACACACGTATACATACATGCATATATATGATTGAATTCTTCAGAGTCATTCTAGTTTTCTTGCATTTGTAGCATAGAGATCTCTATTAGCAAGCACCATGGATTCTGCAAAAGCAATGTCATCTGGGGTGACTGTTGTTTCCCCTGGAGCTTCGTCAAGCTACCATGTGGCCCCACGGGCTGAGATTGTGGGACATGGAATATTGCAAACTGGCTTGCCTGTGATGTGCTCGACTTCGGAAAGGAAGAAGAGAGGTAGACCTAGGAAATATAAGCCTGATGACTCTATGAGCCGGGTCTTTTCGCCTATGCCAATATCATCATCGGCTCCACCGGCCACCGGGAAGACCTATGTGGAGGAGAAGAAAGCGGCCCTTGCACGACCAATCAAGTCAGAGAAAAAACTTAGAAATAAAATCGGAGCTGAAAAATTAGGTAATATTGAATCATGTCCTGTTTTTTCTGTGGTAAGAATGTGTAAATATGAATAGTCGAAGTGTGCTTAGTTGAAATGGTGGGGTTTATTTAATGTGTTTCTATTTGAAATGTGTTATTGTTTGTCAATCTGTGTTAGTCATTGGATATATTACTATGTCTGGGGCTTGTTTTATACAGTTGTAGTATCTAATGATTGGAGGCAAATTCGGATGTTTTTCTTTGTGCTTTGGTACTAATTTTGGAACGTGTATTGGTTAGTCTCATCTAGTTTCTTAGATGTGCATTTTGGGATATTTTATACCATTCACTTCTATATATAACCAAGGGGCTTATGAATTGTCAGATAGGCATATCATGACAACATAAAGTGAAATTCTGACATACATCATGCATCATGTAACGGTTCGTTACCAAATTAGGTTTTTACCCAAACGGGTGGCATTACATGAGCAGTGGCCTTCACGGGTCAGACTTTCCTTGACTTAGTAATGCTTTGTGATTAATCAAGTTTTTCAGATGTGTGTGTGTGTGTGTGTGAGAGAGAGAGAGAGAGAGAGAGAGAGGGAGGGAGGGAGGGGGGGGGGGGGGGGGAGGACATGAACTCATAGTCGGTATGCAAGATGGAAAAAAGCAGTTGAACGGAGCTCATAATTGTTGCACGTACCGACATATTAATGCTTTCGAAGGTGCTGAATTCCTGTGCATGTATAGACTTCTGCTCTTGAACATATCACAATATTTCAAGTCGTGTCTTATTGAGAAGGGGAGGAAAAGAGAATTGATTTAATACTGTAAATAAGTATCCTTTTTATTTAATTTGTCAGTTAATGTCTCATATTGTTCCTTTTTTGTTCTGTAGATGGCTGGATTGACTGTTTTACGGGTTCGAGTTTTATGCCACATGTGCTCACTGTTAATACTGGCGAGGTATATACATATATATATATAGATTAGTGATTTTCTTTTTTAAACTTTGGCCGTTAATATCGTTTCGTATAATTGATTTAGTACTGCTCATTCTATCATTGTGTATTTCCTTCATAGTCATAGTTTTCCATGTACTTTCTTTGAAAGGCTGTGAAAGTATTTCCTAGTTTAATCAGAACATTTAATTCAAGGATAAACAATATATTCTGAATCCATTTTGATTAAGTTACCCGAATAATCATGACGTGCTCAAATGATATAGAACGCAACACGACATATTAGGACAAATGTCTAGCAATCGTTGATGTTGGAACTTTACTCATGATTTATAAATACGAAAGTCGTCAGCGGCATATGTTCTTTCGAACAGATAAATTGCCTATTTAAGATGCCTCAACTTCGTCCTGTTGGGTGGTTTTCGTATTTTCAGCATTTCGAGTGTTTTTATCATAAATGAGCCGAACATTGGGGTGTGTGGCAATAAATGCAAAATATTATTAACTGTTTGTGACCGATTCCTTTTGTTGCAGGATATCTCCACAAAGATAATGCAGTTTTCTCTACATGGGCCACGGACCGTTTGCATAATATCTGGAAGTGGGGCCGTGTCAAATGTCACAATCCGACATCCTAAATCGTCTGGCGGCACTGTAACCTATGAGGTCTGTTTTTGAAGCGTCGAGTACTTTGATTAGCCTTATGTTAAGACATAAATCATTCTCCTCGTATTTATAGCATCCATTACTTCGTACTGATTTGTTGAGAAACGGCAATGTCTGCTTAGACACGTTACCACGTTACCGAAAAATAGAATCATTTAATCATGTGTCTCGACCGATTGAAAGAGGTTATTATAAGGTAAAGATAAGTTACAGGGAGGTATCTGTAATTTTGAAACCAAGTGGGGACATTTGTATATTTACAAGTAACTACAGGGAAGTGTGCTTAAATTGTAATATTGTTCTAATACTTGAAGATACCTATTCTCGCATAGAATCGAAATTTCAAGTTAAATACATCATTTGATTCGCTATGCAAATTTTAGTGTCTAGCTTGGTTTAATTGAATTTGATACTCCTTTCTAAAATTTTTCGATCTTCGGTAGACCTAAATTCTTCTTCCAAACAATTCATTTGTAGGGTCTATTCGAAATCCTCTCTTTCACGGGATCCTTTACTCCGGTGGAGATGGCAGGCTCCGAGTTCGGGAGATCCGGCATGATGAGCATAAGTTTGTCGGATGCCGACGGCCGTGTTGTCGGAGGCTTAATTGCTGGACTTACTATAGCTGCCACTCCCGTGAAGGTACATTTTTTTAAGCTCCACTCTTTAGATATCGATTCCATTCTTGTTCAAGAAAATAACATTTCTGAGGCTGAAACCGAGTTGACTTGATTTTCGTGTAGAAACAAAAATAATTTTTGGATTACTTAAAACATTGATTATATAGGTATGAAAATGAAAATGTGTTTACTTAAGATGTTCCCCTTTTCAACATTAAAAGATGTGATTGATTGTGAAAATTGTGTACCATGAGGTGATTTTTGGGGGCCTGCTTGCTACTTTATGTTAAATCTAAATAATTTTATTTGTAACAATGATAATGGGGTCATCTAGGTCTATAGACTTCAGTCAAAAAAATAAAATAAAATAAAAATCTAGGTATATAGATAATTAAAGAAATGAGTAGAAAGCAAATCGTTTTCGTATTTTCAAATAGTTGTGAATTGGAGGAATTCCCTGTAGGAATACAAAAAAAATAGAGCTCTAAGCACTGCAGGGCCAGGATCTAAGGTCGGGGTGTCAGAGGGTACACTATTCGACTAGTAGAAGGGTCACTAAAAATTTTAAATATTTGCGCCGGTGTGTGTGTGTGTGTGTGTGTGTGTGTGAGGGATAATTATTGTAGAACCCTTGAGGTCTACTTCAATTACAAAAAACTCCCTTTGCTTAACAAAATTATAATTGGCCCTCTGGCGCTAACAGATAGAAGGACTTTTGTAACTAGGACAACTATTGGTTGGTGTTATTTGTAAGAGATAAGCATACTTCAAAGGTGATGATTGTAATTTCAATAGATAATGGGTTTCTTTTGTAATTGGGAGAAATATCAAGGAGTTTTTGGTTATCATTCTTATATATGCATACAAATTTAGGTGTCGCTTCAAGGTAGTACGGCCCTAACCATTTCCCCCCTTGTTTCTTGTTGCTTCTCTCTCTCTCTCAGATCATCGTTGCGAGTTTTCTGCTTAGCAGTCTCCACGAGCTGAAACCTAAGAAGCCTAAGACAGACTCGGCTTACATGGTAGATGCATCGGATGGTCCGAGTGGTCGCCTCACTATCGTCGAGAAAAGGGGTTCCGGTAACATGCAAGGGCCTAGCTGCTCCACATCGAACACCGGACCTAACTGGATGGCAACAGATATCGAAGAAAGATCAAGGAACTCTATCGCTGCGGACATTAACATATCGTTGCAGGGATAGGTCTCGATAGGGGCCTAATTTACTATTTTCTTGCCTAACGATTCTAAGTTTTCTATCAGATGATGATGTTTGATGTTTGGGGACTAGAATTTGAAACTCACGTGAAAATTTGATGCAATTCTAAGTACTTAAAAAAGAGTTATCTAAATTTTCTTGATCTTGATTGGAAGACTGCATTGGGAAAGTGTGGAGTTAGGCAACCATGCTTTGGGGCCTATCACTATTGCCAGGATTTAAAGATGATAATTTATCGATGTGTATTCTGTTTCGTAGGTTCGATTATATTGGGATTAATCACGGGATGAGTGTTTTACACTTATTATGTAATTGATGTACAGTTTGAGGAGGATGATCAATTACATAACAAGTGTATTAACAATTGCTATATGATTGGTTGGATGCGGAATAAGAATTTTTCTGTCAATTAGTGACATTTGTTCTTCTGTTTCATTTTTCCATTCGATCCACGTATTTCATCAAGTTGATTGATGACACGTGTTGGGTTTTCTGTTTCCTTTTTTCTATTTTATCAGGTCGAATCATGACATATGTTAAGCGTGTCAGTAGGAAAATGTAGAATGATATGATTTCAAACACTTTTGAGAATGAAAATTTGTTCAGACTATGATTTTGGTGAAAATATAGATTTATAAGTGTGAAAATAAGAAAAAAAATGCGTGATTTGAAAGACATTAACGTGCATTTTAATACTTTTTCTAGTATTTTTGGATTAATTTGAAAGATGTGACTAAAATAAATAATCTTCGAATAACAAAACAATTGAAAAATGAAAAAAAAAAAAAAAGGAACACCAATACGTATAAATAAATAATGGCACATAGGTGTTTGCCCTAGTTATGGACTTCGATATGCTACATAAAGATAATAAAATGACGGAAAATAATAAAAAAGAAAAGGGGGTGAAAAGAATAAAACAAAGCTCACAATAATATCAAACTATTATTATTCATAGACTACATCTAAATTCATCTTTGGCAATGAAGCAACAATGAGAATGTTATCCACTATTTGCAAAATTGTAGGCGTGTTGCTAATTATCAATTCTTGAAAAGCTCCAAGCAGTGTTCGCGGTCCAAATTCCCGCTCCAGAATTGTTTGTAATACTCAGCGTATGTGAAATCTCTATAAATCACCGCATCTCCTTCGCTCGTAAGTTCCTTCGGAGCGCTAATTATCGCGCTATCACTGGGGCAAAGGAATGAAGCTACCGAGAGTCTTGGTGCATCGGAGTTGACAACAGCTCGATGCCACACGCTTTTGTACCTCCCGTTGCTCAGTGCCTGCCGTGTAATTTCATCGTAGAGTTCAATAAGCATTTTAATGAGAGACAACTTATGAAAACTGTATAAATAACTATAAAATTATAACATGTTCGAGAGTCTTACAATTCTCATAAAGTGTTTGATAATTTTTTGACAAACCTAAACAAGATATATTTAGAGGTTATAAGCTTCCAGAAAATAGATAAATAGATAAACTCCTTGCAACTTACTTTTATGAAACTCATAAGCTAAATAATATAACACAAATATCCTTATCATTTTCTAATATTGTAGTTCTATCATCTCAAAAAAATTTACACACATGATATTAATTTTAAAATATCTTGTCCATCATTATTATATTAGCAAGAACTTATGAACTTTTAGAACGTGTGACAAGTTGTCAGATCTTATTTTACATCAACAACTTATTCCCTAAAATAAGATTTACGAACTTATAAACTTCAAAAAAATGTTATGCCTTCTATAAACTTGTAAACACTTAAGCCAACCACCTCAACAAGATGGCCACAAATAACTACAAGAATAGCACTAGCATTTATGTGCTCCCAAGCTCCTCGGTTTACACACAATATATATATGTGTGTGTGTGTGTGTGTCTTAGATAAATTCATACGACATGTTTGGCTTGTACCTGGAGTTGATCACCGATGTTGATAACAAATGCATCCGCGTGTGGTTTTATCGCAAGCCACTTGCCATCCTTGAGAACTTGAAGTCCAGCTACTTGCAGATCTTGAAGAAGTATGGTGAGAGAGTTGGGATCCGTATGCGCTGGTAATCCGTAAGTCAGCTCCGGCTGTGGGCACGCCGGGTAATAGTTCATCGCCATATGTTGGCCTTGTTCGCCTAATATGTTCTTTGCGGCGTCTTTGTCTAATCCGAGGCTCTCGGATATGGCCTCCTCCAGTCTGAACCCGAGCTCTCGAACTTCCTTGCAGTAGTTGCTCACAATATCCCTGAAAAAATCGAGCATTTTGTTGCGTTGAATCAATTTGCTTTCATTTCCGGGACGATTACAAAAGACCTGCTGAGATTCGTTCCAATTAAAAAAGACCCCTCTATCTATAAAAATTACAATTACACCCCCCCTCCCCCCCCCCCCCCCCGACGCTGATAGGTATAGGGTTTTTTTTGTAATTTGGTCGATTGATTGCTAGTGCTGTCCGTAAGATGGAAGCAAAGCTCAAGGGTCGTAATTGTAATTTCAATAAATACAGGGGTTTCCTTGTAATTGGGACAAACCTTAAGGGATCTTTCGGTAATTATTTATTGGACATAATATATAGTTTACTCTTGCTCTGAACCCCAAAATACATGGCTTACTTACCAAAAATTCCTTAAAGTTAGTCCGTGTAGTATGAACAATTCCAAACACCCCCCCTCCCCCACCGCCCGGCCCCCTAATTTGTGGTTTCATAATATAAATCCCACCTACAGTCAGGAGGTATGTAAAATATGGAACGAAACACTAGGGGAGTATATGTAATTTCTCATACCGTACGAGTTTTTGTTAAAACGGGGCCAAACCTCAATGAATTTTTCATAATCAACCCGAAAAACATCGACTAATAATGTAAAAAGAACGACAATATAGTATGCTTACTTGAAATTAGATGGAATGGAAGGCCACTCGGGCACATATTTCTCCAAAGGATAACAGTGAAGCCTGAGATAATCTCTCCAGTTATGAACAGTCTCCTTCTTCACGTTGAAGCTCGTCGACAATCGCATTGTTTTGGATGGGTCATCAGAGTACAACTTCATCTTTTCTTCGATGGGTAAATTAAAGAACTCGTGAGCCACCCTTAGGATGTCATCGATCGCATGCTTCGACACCCCATGATTGATCACCTGATTACACAGACACATTCAAAAACGCGAAACAAGAATAAATAAATAAATAAATATACAATTCGTAGAAGCAGTGGCGGAGCCGCATATAGCTTAGGGGGCGCATGTGTACTTAAAAATTACTTTATTTGTATTTGATTTTCAATGATTATCTCAATTATTTTTTAGTGCACTCTTTGGTCATATTTTAGTGCACCCCTAATTTTGTAATTGAACTATTTGTGTTATCGACAATCTGTGACCGATTATGTACACCCCTAAACTCATGGTCCTAGCTCCGCTAACTAAGTTGTAGTACATATAATGTTGATGTGTACGATGGAGCACATGGAAGGTTGGTGAGGCGTAGCTACCCCTTTCAAGTACTAAAAAAAATTATTCTTGTACATATATTTATTTATATCTATATATATATATGTGTGTGTATTTATTATTTAAATAAAGGATGATTATGAAAACTTCTCCTGAAAATTAGTGAAATTACAGATTGCATGCTTTTTTTATATATAGGTTTGTTGTTTTGTTCAAACTAATCTCCTCAAATAAGAATTTCTAGCCCCGTTTCTGGCGACAAAGTTATTAATTACCTGAAAGAAGCCATATTCTTGACAGGCATGGCCTATTTGGCTGATTATGAGTTTTCTATCTCGACAGCATAAGTCAATCACCGGAATGTTATTACACTCAGCAACTTCAGACAGCCTCGGCCTGTCGGATTCTGGTCGGATAAAACTCGTCGGCAGGCTCGAGAACTGGACTCCACTTATCACCTTCGCTTCCATGGAGATCCAAATCCTAGAGAGAGAGAGAGAGAGAGAGAGAGAGAATGAGAAAGAGAAGTAATTCATGATATATATAGAGGATGTTTTTGATTTGGGTATATACACCATAATATGTATTTTTACCTACTTTCTATTCTCAATTGAGTATAAGCCTCTCAAATATACATATCGACCTGGTGCATTAACAAGTAATTCATGAGTTGGCAATCTCACCCTTGGGTTGAGATTGAAAATGACTAATTTGGAATTGGATTATTTTGATTGGTATTTTATTTTTATACCCCCAAAGTACAATCCTAGTTAAACAATTGAATGAACATTTAAGTAATTTTGTATTGATAACAATATAAATTATCGTAAATCGAACATATACAACGAAATAAATAGATGCTCATATTACAATATATTAACTTATTTCAAATATAAATAACTAGCTACCCAAAATATACTATCACCCCTAACATACCAAATATAATCCAATCCGGAACACCCAAACCAAAAACGCCCATATACTAACAATACTAAGAACTAATAGGAAAAAAAGCATGTTTAATGAAGATTCACAGTTTTGATGTCCTTATGATTTGTTGCTTTCCAAAATGGTTGCACAATACATGCAAGTTTATTTTCTTTTTTTGCCGATAAATATTTGAACAAAGCAATATCGATTTACATTAATATTTGATATTAATTACATTAATGTAAAATAATTAAAACCCACAAATGCATCTCACCAACATTCCAAAAAATCAAATTCTTTGACAAGAAAGTGTAAATTTTTGTTGTCCCCCTTGTTGTGACGTAAAAAATGCATTACGAGGAAAAATAATAATAAATAAAATAGAAAGACAAAAAAGGCCTGAACTTTTTGCTTTACACAACTTAAAAAGCACCACAACACTTTCATCGCCAGATCACTTTCACACACACACACACATATGTATGGCTATATCATCGTATTGAAAGAAAAGAACCAGTAGAACACATACTAAAGGGTGTTTGTGTGTGTGTTTATGAGCTCAAAGAAGAAAAAGCAAAGAGAGAGAGAGAGAGAGAGAACCCGGGCTTTGCCTCAAAGGAGCAACTTTATCTCGATTGATTCTACATGAAAAACAACGAGATGGGTTTCGAATTTATTTAAGTAAACGAGAGTGGAGCAAGCATGAATTATTTTAAAGAAAAAATAATTAAATAAAATAACGAGATAATTTATTTTATTAAGGAGCGTATTTAAAATAAAAAAAAAACAAAAAAGACAAAAATACTTCCTCACCAAAATGGCGTCATTATATTCGCGTCAACACGTAGAGATATGCGACATCATGGAAGTGCACGTGTCAAGAGGAGAGAAGAGTTGCTGGTGGAGGCTGAGATCAGATGGTGATGTCACCCCCTACGTCGTGGGGATGGAGGAATTTGGATCCACTATAATAAAACATGGATATATTTCGTTAAGCACCCAATGTTTGAGGTATTTTGTATTTTGCCCCTCAATTTTTTTAAATGTGCATTTTGTCCCACAATTTTTATTATTTGTACGTCGATGATACTTTTTACACTATTTTGATAGAATATTCCTTAATATTCTCTAGAATATGCCCGAATATTTCACAAAGATTTCATCAAAATAATGAAAAAGTAACATCGGCGCACAAATGATAAAAGTTGGGGGCAAAGTGCACATTTACAAATGTTGAGTGTTAAAGTACAAAATACTTCAAATATTGGGGTGCTGAACACAATATACCCATAAAACAATGATACATTTTCTCCTCATTTTAAAAAAGATCAAAACTGTCCATTGATACGCATGACAGGAAAGAGAACTATCTATCAATACACAGAACGTGTATTGATAAATGGAAGACTAACAATATATGTGACGTATTTTGATAAGTAGAGGAGAAGATATACAATTTTCCCCACTCATTAGACGATTAAAATACAGAAAGAGAACCGATAAAGAAAGAGACCTGTTTATCAATACTCATGATAAGAAAGAGAACTATTTATTAATACATGTGGCGTGCATTCATGATTTGAGGACCACCAATAGATATGGCAATGGGTCTGGGTTGGACCCGAATCCGGACCCACCCTATTAGGGGAGGGTTTTCAGACCCCCAACCACGTTCGGGACAGCTCCTGGGTCCTCATTTTAAACCCCGGACCCACCCTGCTAGGATTTTTTTATATATTTTTTATTTAATATTTTATATAAATTTATATGATATGTATCTATACTTTATATAAAAAAGTATATATTATATAAATAATTACATAAAAAAATTAAATATGCTATTTCTATATATAAAAATAATTATCTAACATTCGTAGTTATGTTAACAATATTTAACTTTTCAAAAATCAAAATATGTTCATAGAAAGTTATAAATAATTAACACTTTGGTAATAGTATTATTTTTTCATAATTAGAAAGTTATGATAATATAAATTTTTTTTAAAAAATATATTTTTTAATTATTTAAAAAAAAGTAACTGGGTCTACTAGGTTCGAGGCGGGTCTAGGCCGGGGTCTGAAAAATTTCAGGTGGGGTGGGTTCCAAGTTTGGCCAAACCCGCCCCAAATCCGCCTCGTTGCCATCCCTGACCACCAATATACGTGGCGTATATTAATAGGTGGAGTAGAAGATATAACACTGCTTTCGTAGTAGGAAATTCGAATTAGTGGGTGGGGTGAGGGTTTGAATGGTGTTGTATAAAAAAAAATTCTTATATGAACGCGATATTTGGTCTCCATGTATAGATTAGATTGTAGGAATTATGTTATATCTTTGTATGTTAATGTTTTTGGTAGGTGAACTAATGATATGATGTAATTTAAGTCGTTTGTTGCATTTATAGAAACAAAATCGGGTGCATAAAAAACTCCCGTTTTGTTTCCCAAGGAAAGTAGTAATAAAATCGGATAAAATTCTCTATTGTAAAAATTGTGTTTTATCTCCTCTTCAATCATAATTTACATTCGTATAAAATTATTTATTTAATTATACATTTGATATGAAATCTTTACATTTTACTTATATTTATGCATTGAGGATCTCGTGTGTAATAAAATTTGTAGGTTGGTTTTTTGTTGGAAAATTCGAAAAGGGTTAATTGTGGGCCTACGTGGGAGATTTTTAGGTTTGATTCTAAGGGCCCTTTTGGTTGTGGGGAAAGGGACATTGGTGGCATATAGGGTTGTCAACCGAATTTAATCTGAATTTTAGTATATTCGATCGATTAAAATATTTGACGGAACAAATCCTATTATGAATAACCGTAATCCGAAATAAATGGATAGAATCTGGAATCAAGCAGTCCGATCCGTTAAAAATTCGAATTCGAACTTTAATAATACTTTTTATTATATTAGCAACCTTACATATATAATGTTAGTGAAGAAGTTTAAATAAAATACAATATCCAAACGATTATAACTTATAATACATTTTTTTATATTTTTCAAAGTAATTTTTTTTCAAAAAAATAATGTATAGTTTTTATACATATTATAAAATAATTTTCTACTCATTTAAATTTTATTTTTTACATAAGCAATAATTTTTTATTGCTTATTTGATTTAAAATTTCAAATTTTTTAACAATGAATTGGGTTGAATGTTTCTGTCAGGTTGCGAATTTTTTCTCGAATTTGGATTCGGTTGAAATGAATATAAATTCTATAGGAATCGGGTTGAATTCGGATACTAAAGAGATTTATCAGATTCGAATTCAAATTTTTCAGATTTGATCCAAATCCGACCTGTTGACTATGATGCACGGACACAGATACGGATACGGATACGGGGACACAGACACGGCAACACGAAAAATCTCAAAATTTTAGGACACGACACGGTTCTGACACGGTTATTAAAAAATATTTTATATGATATTATATATTTATAATTTATTAAATTAAAATATGTGAAAGTTAAATAATAATATTCATCATTAAAACAAACAACTCTTAATTGGGTTATAAGATTTAAAGATTAAAAAAATTATTTGTTATTTTTAGTGTTTCCACTAAATTTTTTAAAATTTTTAAAAAGACCTCATTTAAATTTTGTAATATATCAAAAAAGCTCCAGCCGTGTCCTAGCCGTGTCCGACACCATGTCGGATTTTTTTCTTTTTTTTTTATAATTTTCGGACACGTTTTTGCCATGTCGGACACTTGTCGGGGTTGTGTCGGAACCGTATCCGTGTCCGACACGTGTCTGACACTGCACGAAATTATTTTTAAACGTGTCCGTACATCATAGCCTGTTGACAACCCTAGTGGCATATGGGGAATTGCATAAGGACACTTTTGGCCCCTATATTTTAACACAAGATATTTTTGGCTTAAATAGTTGAAAAGACTTTTGTATCCTCATTCCTCTGGTGTGGTTAAATGATCATTTCATCTCCAATGCACACTCGGTGGCATCGTATGTGTGGACAGACTTTTTCTTTTTTCTCTCTCTTTTGTTTTAATTTCAAACCCTGCACATGTATTTGAAACGTATAATCGAAAGTGTTAATGAACAATAAAGTGATAACGAAGATAAACAAATCACTCTTTCAGAAAATGACCAAATATCGATTTATTGTTGCCGATTTATTAATTTAATTATTTTAAGCTATGCTCTAAGCTTATGCTCCTTTCAAATATTTCAAGATTGATACTTTTGCTCCGGCAATAAGCAATGCATGACACGTTTATCAATAGATAGTTAAAATAATAATTAAAAAAAGAGAGAATTTGCAGCATTGGAAAAAAGAAATAAAAATCCGTCCACCATTATATGTTTTGTGTATTAATATATATAAAAGATGTCGTATTACATAATATTTATATTTTCCTGCATGCACTCTTGTTTTCACTTCTATGTGATTTAAAAACGAATATATATATATATATATATATATATATATATAAATAAGTGAAAATCGATCTTCATTTCCAATTCAAAAATGTATATCAATTCCATTAATTTAAAGGTATATATCTATTCTCCTCTCCCTCTTTTCAATATTTGTTTTACTTTCTCTTTTTATTGTTTTTATCATATAATTTTTTTTTAATTTCAAATTACATCTCCTTTCGCTCATAAATTCATTATATATCAACATTCATATGAAAAGTTAAATGAAAATCTAAAATTTTATTACTGAAATTTAAATATATAATAAAATTATATTTTATTTTTATTTTACACACATGTCCACGTCGGATTACCCTTTTCTTTGTTACTTCTTTTTCATAAATAAAAAGCAGCATAGCATTTAAGATGCAATTTTGGGAATGGGATTATAAAATTAATCACATGGTCGGTGACATCATAACACTATTCTTTTTTGTATTATTGTTCAATTATATTATATATGCAAATATTCGTTGCATGAAGGATTATAAATGATTCGAGAACCCTAATGTGGTCGGATAGTACAATAATGATGAAGAATCATAAAAGTGAGCACAATAGGAGAAAATGAATAATTAATATGATTAAGAAAAAGAAAATATCGTTTGGGATCAAGTTCCACTAGTCCACTACCAACAGCAAAAGAATAAAATTATACTTTGAACAAAAAAATGTGATTTTGCTGCAACTTAATTTAGTAATCTTCTACTGCTTATATATAAGGCTATTTTGAATATATATGTGTGTATATATATATACAAACTTATATATAATAGAATAAAAACATTTTTCCGGTTAAAATATGATTGCTTTTACACTTTAACGACTAAATTATCTTTTTACTACATTTCGTAATATAAAATGCATAAGTAAGATTTACACTTTGCCCCCTAAATTCAATTTTTGAGCCGAAAATGTTGTTGGACCTCCACTTCACCGGACCGGATCTCCTACCCCATAATAATGCCTCATCTTCTGTCCCACACTTTGAATGTGCGACATGTGTAAATCTTGAAAATTTACTTACCAAATTAGATAATTTAAAAAATATAATTAACAGGACTAAATATTCTTGTGGTAAGTAAATCTTCAAGATTTACACGTATCGCACATTCAGAGTGTGGGGCAGGAGATGGGGCACTATTATGGGGTAGGGGATCCGGTCCACCGCTTCACCTCTACTAGATACAGAGAGAGATTCCTCTAGTTCTCCAATAGACTCACACGCCTCAAATTTTTTGTGCAAAAATTTCAAAACAATTTTAAAATTCTTATTTATTAATAGTTCCTTTATCATTACTACATCACTATTAGTTACTTTCTGGTAGCATTTTTGACAAGAAAGCGTCTTTGGGGAGAAAGTTTAAATCTCGTATACTGTATATAACAAAATATGGTATAAAAATGACTGTTGTTTGAAGACAAATAGGTTCACTCCTATATAAACTATCGAAAAAGAAAATGGATTGTTGTGGTTAAGT
Source organism: Petrea volubilis (assembly GCA_026212405.1). Classification (NCBI taxonomy): domain Eukaryota; kingdom Viridiplantae; phylum Streptophyta; class Magnoliopsida; order Lamiales; family Verbenaceae; genus Petrea; species Petrea volubilis. Next base: position 1,926,191 of record CM047878.1, read on the forward strand.
GTTTTAACTTTCAAGTGATTTTATATTTGCATATGAGCGCCATGCTAATCTTTTTAGTATCTGTCGTGGGATGCTTTGGGATCACCCACCTAGATCAATCAAGGAATGCCATGTGTACAGTCTCTATCCTTGAGGGAGTCGTCCCTCGATGAGGGGCTTCTCCGACAACGGCTTGGCTACTACCCTTAGTCGAGGAGGCCATATCAAATAGGAAGTAAGACCCAATACCATTGCCACACTATCCTTTCTATTGTTCCCAATGGTCCTCTACAGTGTTGTGCTCCCTTGCACCCTGTCACCTGAGCATAACAGTTCTAACATCCTAGTATAATGGATCACCAGAGCTTAAGTGCTCCTAGACACTCCAAGTCAGGTATAATTTACCAAGATTAGTTCAACCCTCATTTATAAATACTCCAGTCAAGTAACTATTCAATATATACCAAAACTCTGCTCAAATAAATACTCGCATCTCATTTTTCATACACTTAATTGATTTAATCATCGAAGGATCTTTGTTGAAAATATTTCCAACTAACTTGCGTGTGTTCCACCGCCCACCATCATTTTCGTCAAGCTAGCCACATCACATCGAACCATTTGCCCCCATCAGAATTCGACCTCATCAATATCATTTCAATGTTTATCCAAAAAAAAAAAAGCCCTTTATCTCTAGTTTGTTATAGATATTGGTTGCTCGTGGTAGTAAAAATTAGTTTAGCAAACATTCAAGAAAACGTGCTAAACTCGCCTTTCCCCCATAGTGAAGGGTGATGTCATTGAAACGACAAGTATAATAGAGTCGTGTCTTAATCGTATGGCACTATTGTTTTTGCAGATAGCGTTACTTATCTACGTGATCAACGTGAGATGCCAACTTTAATTCATATACGTCAATTCGTAGATAAGGCATACACGTAAAAATAAATTTTATAGCCAATAATAATAATAATAATAATTAGCTAGCGGGTAGCAAGTATCAATCTATTTTACAAGAATTTTTTCGAACAAAATCAAGTTTGTAACTAGAATTTTTCTCAATTATATTTATCAAACCTTCTAGGCTTGGTCAGTATGTCCTCGTATGAGAGGTGATACATTAAAAAAATAATAGATTATAAAATCAACAACCAAACTGCCAGTTGGTCTAGTGGGACGAGGTGCTAAATTCCTTAAACAACGTTTATAGTTCGAATTTTAGAGTTATAAATAGAATCATTGGGTTGAGAGAGATCGCCCAAATAATGAACCTCTACAGTACTCAATCCATATTAATCGGCTAATAAATCAGAATTGAATAACTAAAAAGAAAAAAAAAGATAAAAACTATATTAAAAAGCACAACTTTATAAGCACTTATTTTTAAGTTTATCCAAAGACTCTTAACAGTTTGCATGACTTTTCACATTAAATAATTGATAGAGAGTGGTTGAAAGAAACAAATAGCCATAAACTAAACTAGATGTTAGAATTCCTAATTTAATAGAAATAAATTCAACAGAAAGCATAGAATCAGAGTACGATTTTTCCATGGTAAAAATGGAATTTTATTTTAAAAATTAAAGAAAGAATTTTTTTTTTTTAAAAAAAAAGAAAAACAAACGAGCAAATGTCCTTAAGTCCAAGAATATAAGGAGGGCCCACTCCAAAAGCAAAAAGAAAAAGGCCAAAAAAAAGCGAAAAAAAGAAGACATAAGAGCAACCATAAAAGTGTTGGGCCGGGCTGGGCCACGGGGTTTGATTATTTTTATCGTACGTTGAATTAGTGCTGTCGACAGGCCGGATTTGAATTGAATCGAGAAAATTCGAATTCAAATTCGATCAACTCTCTCAATATTTGAATTCAAATTGAATCCTATAAAATTTATATTCATTATTATTAAGTTCGAATCAGATAAAAATTTAAAATTCGATCGGACAATCCGACCCGACTAATAATTAAAAAAAATTAAAATTTCAAAATCAAGTAACCGATAAAAAATTTATCCCTTATGTTTGAGAAAATAGAGAAATGATTTAGAATATGTACGATAACTGTACATTGTTTTGTTAAAAACAAGGTGTCTTGGGAAGTAAAAAAAATGTGTTATTGATTATAATGTCTTATATATTACATTCTATTTAAATTTCTTTACTAATATCATATACATAACATCATTAATTCAATTAAAAAATATTATTAAAGTTCATATTTGAATTTTCAATAGATCGGACTGCTTGACTCAATGTATTATTCACTTATTTCGAATTATAAATATTCATAGTCGGGTCTAATTTATCAAATATCTTAATCAATCAAATATGTTAAAGTTCAAATCGGACTCAGATCGCGTTGGAATTATAATACGCTCCATCGACAGCCCTAATTAAATGCATCAATTCCATCATACAAATTACATACATATAGGATGATTTAGTCTATTTTTAATTAATTTATATCAAAAATCTCAAATTTAGAAGTAAATTATTTTATTGTTTCATCATTAAATATTAAACGTAAGAACAATTTATGATTATTATTATGTTATATTATTTGTAATCAATTATCAACTATCAAAAACTATTGTTCAAACATATGAATATTTACAATAGTGGAATTCACACAGTAAGGTTGAAATTTTACAACATATTCATGGGTAACGGATTCTAATTGTGGATACCAAACAACATAGAAGAAATTTAGAGTACGTAAGTTTGGCATCTAATTTCACGTACGGAACAAAAACGTCAATTTAAGGTAACTACATATCATCGTCAATCTTAAGACAATGTGCAATTCTGCAACAATGAAAAGTACTAATGAAAAGTAAACACGGTCGTAAGTCGTAGCATATATTGATATTTTTTATACAATCAACTTTGAACAACTTATAAATCTTAATCGCAACGTTACGCGCATACACACCCATCCAAAGGGAAAGGGAAAAGAATAAAAGAGTTCAAACTCAATATCTCAATGATACTAGCTTCGAACTTCACTACTAAATTATAATCCAATGACGCTTGATGGGATCAGATTTGGTAATCAATCAACTTTACTTCGAGCAAAGGTATAATCCGAGTAAAGGTGTCTGATTTTGTCCGATGGTCCAAGTAGAAAGGTGAACGAGTGCTGGTCAGGTCCTATTCTGTAAGGATGGAACACACGTGAGTCTAACCGAAAGTGTCTCCGGCGAATACCCTCTGACGCTCAAGTCAGTATTCGAGTAGGGATTCAGAAAGTAATATTATGTGTAAAGTGGATTTGGAAAGCCTATCCTTGTGAACAATAATGGTATGCTATTTATAGAAATCAAAGAGGGGTGGGCCGGACTAGGGTGGGACCGGCCCAGCCCTTCTTTTCGTACAGAGGATATTTTTCAGAACGTGCCGTGGATGCGTTGGGTACAACTATTGTCAGAAACGGTTATTCTTGGGACAACTTTCAAGGATGAAGGGGGGACCACTCAAGGAGGGTTGGGCCCCTTCGAAAAATAATCTAGTGAGGTTCGTGGAGACACGGGGGGTTGGGCGCGAAGTGAGCTATAGTCAGATTTCGAGAAGGCAGCAAATACATGGCAAGTAGAGGATCAATCACGTGTGAGACTTTTTCCCTCCACGTGCCCATCCGTTGTTGGTCTTATGCTTTGAGCTGGCACCGACATGATAAAATCGAATTCCACCACGTCAACGCCGTAACATATATTAATAAATGTATTAAGAAATGTAAAACTATTGTGTTATAAATAAAATATGCCCCTGTGATAATAACTCTGTCGACACTGAGTAGTCTTTTGGCCCAATTTTTGTATTAAGAAATGCAAAACTATTGTGTTATAAATAAAATATGCCCATGTGATAATAACTCTGTCGACACTGAGTAGTCTTTCGGCATCAAATTGGGCCGACTCACGACTTTTACAAAATTAGTTTGAAAACAGACTGGAATTATAGATGTCGGGTCATAATTTAATTTTGACAAAGAAGTGATATTAGTAGGCCTCATATTGGTCATGCTAATGGGGCATTTGACTTGGATTATAAAAAAATAGCAAGATTTCAAAGCGACACACCTAATGAAATATTATATATCACAGATAATTTTTGATGAACTGGCATTCTTATTAAGACTAGAATTCATTAAAAAAAAAATTATAAATGAATCAAATATACAGTATTTATAGATGAAAGTATTTGGTTATTGAGAAAAAAATCAATAATCCAACTTCGTATAGGCAGTCGGCCAGGTCTCGTCTCTTGTCTCGTAGGTTGGAGGAAAAGTCTATGCTTGCGAGCTAGTTCGAGTACGAAAAAGTTCTCGTTGAAGTACACTTTATGTAATAGTTTTTTGTTATATTCGATGTTGGCGATTAAAATTCGTCCAATCAAAAAATTAATAAATATAAATTAAAATATTAAATATTAATTAAATTTTTTATTTTACATTTTGAAATTCTCTAAATTTAATTCAAATATTCAATAGTTAATTTTAATTAATATTTTTTAATATTTATTTTATCGACGAATGAGGCATCGCCATGTATCGATATGAAATGTCTCGACCAATCAAATCAAGTCTCGCAATCCGAAAATCTAAAATCGATCAAATGGTGACAAGTGGTGCATTTGGCCATATGGGTCAATCAAATTATGACACACAAATAATATTTTTCTCTTTAATAATAATTTATATTAAAGAGATAAATATCGAATAAGTTGCTAACAATCCAAAGACTGTTCATAAACGCCTATGAATAGGGGTCATTTGGAGTTCAAAAGAACATCAAGAAGTTTTCAAGAGTAAGAGAAGTCAATAAAATCTCGAAGTTCTCTCAAGGCAAGCTCAAGAAGATTCATGAAGATCGAAGGCGAAATTCCGAGCGTTCTTCGCGAAAATCATCAAATCAAGGCATTCAATTCACGATCATGCTGTTAGCCTCGCGTTTTAGTATTTCTCCCAACTCAAATCCATGGTGATTAAGGCGACGTTCAAAACGTTCTTTGCGAAAATCATCCAAATAAAGCATTTGATCTGCAGTCAATGTGTCAAACCAGCAAATCGAAGTTTTTTTCTTCAAGTCAAAGTCAAAGTCAAGGTAAATCCATGGTGTTCTTCACGGCGTTCATCGAAGTTTTCAACGTTTGATTCGTAATCAAGCTACTCAGTCTACGAATCACGTTATTAGAGTAACAAATCAAATTCGGAGAATAGAATCAGGAGATTAATCTTTTAGGGATTATTTTCCACATAATTATATTCTTTTCAAATATTTGTCATGTATTATTTCTTGACTTGTAATTTACAAACTCGAAATTTTATGTGAACATTCACCAATACATATTATGTGTATTGAACTATTGTGAATGGTTGAAATTGAATAAGAGAAAAAAATCAAGAAAAAAATTTGTAGATTCTCTTTCTTAATTTCAATAGCTCATAATACACACTACATGTATAAATGAATAAAAATTGTAGATTATCTTTCCTAATTTCGACGGTTTATAATACACACTACCTGTATAAAAATTATAGATTCTCTTTCATAATTTCGAATGTGAACAACACTTGCCCATGGGTTAGTTGATCCTAAGGGTCGGGGGTAGCCCGACAGACAGTGCGTGCTCCAAAAGGGAGTCGGGTTAAAACTCCAGAATCGGGACGCAACTTCTACCGATAACGTTAGGATGTTGGCGGGGCCTCGTAAAGAGTTATTTTTTTTGTTTAATAGTTTGTCCACCCTAAACACAATTCAGTCGGAGGTAGGGTCCAACGACTGAAAGTGTTACACAAAAAATATTATAGAAAATTCGGACTAAATTTTTGAACTTTTTTCAATCTTAGAAAAACTCATTTCATTGTTCAAAAAGTATAAATTTGACTTTCTAGGTATATATGAAATTTTTTGTCATAAGGGACTAGGCAAGGGGGATTGATAGGTCAATGGTTCCTCCAAAAGTCAAATTTATACAAAACGATAGGGTTACTTACGGGCACTTCCTCTAGAAATCAATGAAATTATAGATTATATCCCTCTTTATTTTGAAATTACTAAAATCCCTCTTCTAAGTTTATATGGTGTATATTCGTTAAAATTTTTGAATGAAAATTGTTGATATGAGCCAAAAATTTAAATTGTTAAACATCCTTCGCGTGTCATCTTATTGTATTATTTTACACCAAAATGTGCTGCACTTGCTAAAATTGAAATTCGTTTAAACCTTTTGTTGTTTTTCATCTAAAATGTTAATTGATGTAAACTTTATAATTAGAGGGGAAGTTTTTGTGATTTCAAGCCGAAAAGGAGTGTAGTTTGTAATTTCTTTGATTTCCAATCGAGTTCCCCACAGTTAACCTTGATTGTATCTTCTTGGAACTGGACTTCGACCAGGCTTTATCTTTGAAAGAAGTTGCAGAAGATGCTACTTTGGGCTCTCAACCTGTTAGGAGGCAACCAAAAGTGAGTTTAGTCAAAAGTGTCTCTGATAAAGATCCTTTCATGGTTAGATCAAAATAGGTATATCGAGTAGAAGATCGAAAAGAAAATGCAGAAAAATGTAAGTACTGAAGAAGGAAATCGTACTCTTTGCACAATGTCCTTGCCGTCTATTTATAGTTGGTGGGTGGAATACATGGTATTAGGACTGATGTGGCATGTCATCAGGGTATATTTCCTAACATAGGTAGTGAAGACGTACGGATATAACACTATATCAAAAACTGTTATTAAGAGACCACATCGAAAAGAACTAAGAGATCACCTTTCAGTTGGAACCCCAGAAAATTGTCAATGTGGTATGGAGCAGGTCCTTGATCATCACTTCTTGGCTTGGTCGGGATCAAGCCATCGAGGAGCCATCCTCGATGCAAATGTACTATGTGGGTGCCACGTGCCCTTGTTGGGTTGGCTGCGTATTCACGCGAGCGCCATGTGGAAATTAAATATTTCCCCAACACCAAACCCAAAGCTATATTATGTTATATATGTTGTAAATTTAATATCAATATTTATTTTTAAATATAATCCATCAAATATTTAATCGAAGTAAAAATACTAAAATTGCGGTCGAATTCAAATTACAATAACTAAAAAAATTTGGAGTTTGATTATTGGCCCATTATGGAAATATTGGGCTTATACAAAAAAGCCCAATACTTAACAGTCCTTGCCAATCCAACAATGACAACCAGCTTATGGCGTCGTATAGACTCACTTGAAGCGGAAAATAAAATTGCGCACTTAATCCAATTCCTTTCTTGAGAAAAAAGACAGCGAGAGCTCAAAATCTCTCTCTCCCTCTCTCCCTCTCCCTCTCTCTCTCTCTCTCTCTCTCTCTCTCTCACACACACACACACACACACACACAGAGTGATTGTTTGTTTTTCTCTGATTTGAAATCGCCATGACGAAACAGCAAGCGAATTGGTCTCCTTACGACAACAATGGCGGGTAGGCATAAATCCTAATTCGATTTTTTTTTTGTTGGCAACTGAACAATCCAATATTAATGTTTGAGTGCTAATGTGTGTGTGTTATGCGCAGGACGTGTGTTGCGATTGCCGGAGCTGATTACTGTGTGATTGCGGCCGACACTCGGATGTCCACTGGCTATAGCATTCTTACTCGCGATTACTCCAAAATAATTCAGCTGTAAATATATGCTTTATATATATATATATATATATATATATATTGTCATTCTACTTGCTGCTTTATCGAGAACAGTTTTGTCGTTCTTTGTGGTGTTTTTTGATATTTAGTCTTCCATGGGTTATTTGGGTATGAGAGTAGTAAGCTGTTACATGGAACAAAGGATGGACATCAAAGAATTGGTTTTGAGGATGTGTGTGCGTGTGCGAAAATGTCAAGGAAAAAAAGAAATAGGATAAGTTTGTGTGCTTAGGGAATCAGGAAGAGAAAAGATCTAATTTTTCTCCATTTTAATAGGAGCCGATGTTTTTGTAGTCAAGCATTTTTGTGGGGCTTAAGTTCATATGCTCAGGGGACACTGGATCATAAGTTTCTCCTATGAATTTGTTTTGAAGGTGTCTAAGTCGGCCTGGAGGTGACTAGATAGATATCTAGCGGGTATCGGTATCATTATTGTGACTAAAAAAACGTGGACAAAGATTGTGACTCGAATTATTGTTTGACATTGGTGGTTTTATCGTCTTTGTGACTGAAAATATATTGAAAACTAAATTTTATTTGAATCAATTTTTAATCTGTTGTTGTTTTATTAGCGTAAATTATCTGAGGAATATGACATTGAGAAGTTCCACTCTCATGATGGAGTGTGGAGTTGGGCTCACTGCTCAGTGTGGTATTCTATCTGTTATCTGGTTTTGTACCAGTTTAAGTTCCTGTTTAAAATCAATGTCCATGACCACTTCCATTAACGTAAATGTTAGATTCATGAGAAATTGACTGGTTTTAAACCTAAGGATGTTTCATCGTTTTCATAGACCAATGCAGTTTGCTAAACAGTTAGCATGTTCTTCACCTCTTACATATAAAATTTGTCTCTTCTTCTCATCATTTCTTAAAATCCTACCTCGATTCCATCTCTGTTGTTCATATAGCCTTTACGGGGGAGAATTCATTATAACACTAGTACACCCTTGTTATGCTTGTGTTGTTTTATTCATTTCTTGGATTGTTGATAGATTCTTCCTGACCTTTTTTTGTCTGTCGGTAATGACAATGGCATAGGGATGCCTGGTTTGTGTTATACTAACATATCTTTCAAAGTTGTCAGTGGTGGATGTTATTGTTCTGTCGTAATGTATGTTACTTTTAATTTTACCATGTAGTGCGGACAAATCTGTGATGGCCTCTTCAGGTTTTCAGGCAGATGTAAGAGCTCTGCAAAAGGTCTTGTCAGCTAGACACTTGGTGAGTTATTGAAGCATGTTAGAGGCTATGTCATTTTCTTTTAGTATTCTCCTCTCTCTCTCTCTCTCCCTGTGAAGCTGTGTGCGTGTGCGGATGCGCGCGTGTGTGTGCATGCATGGGCTTCTATTTCGTCAGGACTGAAGCGTGCAATATCAATTTTGTTGCCTTCCAGATTTATCAGCACCAACATAACAAGGAAATGAGCTGCCCTGCAATGGCTCAATTGCTTTCTAATACCCTGTACTACAAACGTTTCTTCCCATATTATTCTTTCAATGTCTTGGGTGGCCTTGACAATGAAGGTAAGAAAGACTACAAGTTATTTCAGTTGGGTATTATTACAAATCTTTCTTCTAATTGTTGATCCTTCTCTTTGGCTTTCTAAACTTCGTGTGAAGGAAAGGGATGTGTCTTCACTTATGATGCTGTTGGGTCTTATGAACGGGTCGGATACAGCTCCCAAGGTTCTGGTTCTACGCTTATCACACCCTTCTTGGACAACCAACTGAAATCCCCAAGTCCTCTGTTGTTACCTGCAAAGGTTTGATCCGGACAACATTCTTTTGGGCAATTCATTTATGTGTGTATGTTTGTGTGTGTGGTTTGTTTTTCCCAAGAATATCTAGATAACCAGTGATCGCTGCAGGATGCGGTTACTCCACTCTCAGAGTCGGAAGCCATTGACTTGGTGAAAACTTGTTTTGCATCAGCAACAGAAAGAGATATATACACGGTAAGTTGGCGCTTTCCTTTCTCACATACAAACAAAATTCAATCTTTTTGTCTAAATTGTGGCTCTACAGAATACCCGAACTGTTTTTCTTATGCACTGGCTCTTTTGTTTTTACAGGGAGACAAACTGGAGATAGTCATATTGAATGCTAGTGGTATACGTCGTGAGTACATGGAGCTGAGGAAAGATTAAGCCAATTTCCCGGTTTATGAAGATGCTTGTTCGCAGGGTAATTTACTGGATAATTTGTGTTTCACATCGTGTCAAATCTCTGCTTATGTTTAAATCTCAATCTATGTTATATGTATCCATTGTTGACTGGTCTCAGATTTCCCGAGAAATTTTAATCCCCTTCTTCGCATAAAGAGTCTGTTTCAGATGCTTCATAGTACTCTACTACGTTTTAATCGTATTTGTTGGCTGCAAAATCATGTGTAGCTATATAGATGATGTTTTTGGTACGAACACTTCATAATTATTCTTGTATATAGGATCAGAATCTACAAACTGTTTTCTGATGCCCATCCCTTCTTCTCTAGCGCCACTCTCAGTGCCTGTATAATTCCACGAACAAATTCTTTGTTAGTTGTTATTGCTATCACCATGGTCTTTGTGTATTATAACAGAACAAAAATTTTCACCTTGATCCTCTTTCTGTTTATGTCAAAGTCGAAATTCCCCAGTCGCGAAGCTGACCGGTATTGCACGATGGATTTTGTGCCCGGTGGGAACCAAAACTCGACATCATCAACAAACTGCCCAGGTATAGAACAAGATGTTTGAGATTTATGTATGACAGAAGGATTAAACGAAAAAGATGAAACTTACCCCTAGGATTGGGCTTTCATATTCGATTCGCACATAGTCATCTCTTTTCTCTGTTATCTTTGGTGTGAAATTGTCTGGTTTTGTTGATTTTACCTATACCATGAAGGTTAAGATCAGCTTATTTGTCTATGAGAATGAAAGCATATTTAGATTATTTAAGATAAGTCATGTGGAAAATTAGATGAAACACTCTATTTCTGTAACTGGATTGAGAAATATAACCAAACTATCATAGGATTTTTTACCACATCAAGTAGCTCCTCCATTGCTTGTTCTTTGCTCACTGGTTTTTCACTTCCACGCCTTTCATCAGGATTATAGTTCCTGAAGAAATAATACAGTATTATTGCACCATGCAGAATATCATTCGATTATTCAGCGATACGAACATGATACGATATTTTGTTATTTTATTTCCGAGTATTATATATGACTACTAAAAAAAAATGGAAATACGATACATATGTTATTATATATTAATTTCCTCACACTCGACATAAAAAAAAAAAAAAAAAAAAAGTCAAAGTATGTCTACACCCTTTGAAGTATAGTGTAATTATAAATTAGTCTTTATAATTTCTAAAAATTACAAATACTTTCGTTGGGCACAAACTTAATAAAATTCGTGGTGAAATACTTTCGTGAATGTTGGTGTAATAATAAAATCGAGGGATTTCGTCAAACTCAATGAGATGGGTGCATTTTTTGGTGGCCGGTTGACTATTCTGATTGTAGGAAAATTATCTTTTTGATATCTTTATTAGTGTTTTTCTAAATTTTGAAAGGGTATTTAAAATAAGAGGGATTAATTTGTAATTATACTACCTCTCAATGGGTGCATATGTAATTTACACTAAAATAAAATAAATATCACGTGGTGATTAGCTAATTGGCTAGCTTAATTTGACCTTGGCTAGCAATTGATGGTCGCTTTGCGAAAAATAGTGGCCTAACTTGAGTTGAAAATCATAAAGTTATGATATTTTGTAGCTCTCACCGTCCAAACTTTTGAACCCCAAAACTTTTATATATATATATATATATAGAAGAGAGAGAGAGAGAGAGTATGTATATACCAAGGAGGGGCATAGTGTGTGAGATCACTAACATTCTCAGAAGTTGATACGCAGTTGTTGGTGGCAGGGCATAAAGCTAGACCAGGGGGACTCTTTTGCAGCCCCAAGTAATTTGGTTTTGGTCCACTGCACCATCAGCAATAAAAACAGTTTCCCAATAATTTAATCTAATTAATATATCTCAATACAAATAATTTAATTTATTGTAATAATTCTGTAGCCAATATATTTAAATAAAACTTGGTCAAAAAAGTCTCAAGAATCCCATGGAATTGAGAAAAAAAGAAACATTGAGAGAGAGAGAGAGAGAGAGAGAGGCACCTGAAGTGGAAAATGGTTCCAGCAAATTCACTGCTCCTCAAGATTATTTCCCTACATATATCACACTTTTTTTCTCTTAATTATCATCATAAGCGACTTGCTCTAAAGAACAAGAAATAGGTTGAAGAATATACATACAAATCATGAAACTAATCATGTTCGAGCCAAATATTCTAAGAGCGGGAGAATGAGATTGGATTTTTATAAAATATAGAAGGCGGACGACATTTGAACTTTAATCTTACACATTATATATATATATATATATATATATATATATAACTTTGTATAGAATTAAAGGAAGACGATTGTTCGGTCAGTCCTCCTCGACTCCATCCCTGTACGTATGTACGTACCTGCGACCCTTTTGGTGAGTGGTTTCATTGGTTGGTTGCTCTTCCTCCTGCTGATTCTGTTGAGATACAATAGAAAGTTTGATGTTGGGAGTTGGAGAAAATTTAACTTTTCTTTTGTAGCTCTTGTGACTATTGTAGAAATGAGAATTGGATGGTGCCATGGAAGCCATGTCTCTCTCTCTCTCTCTCTCTCTCTCTCTCTCTCTCTCTCACTTTGTGTGTGTGTGTCCAGGTGAGTGAATCTTGATCGTTTTGAACCAATTAAGCTGACTTTTTATAGCAGTACTAAAAAAGGGTAATGCTGTGCTTGGAGTGGGCCTCATTTTAATTTTTAATTTTCTGTGGGTGGTCGGTCGTGTTGGGTAATGTATTATACAGTCTATATGATAGCAATAGCCAATATGTGTTGGTGGTCGGTCGTAGTTATCAAAATGAATAATTTAAGGGTAGATTATGTCCACACTTCTTTAGAGATAGTGTAATTATAAATTAATTTTTTTATAATGTAATTATAATATTAATTATTCTTGTTTTACAAATTTCAGGTACACTTTTGAAATTTAGGACTTTCTTGTAGATATGTTTAAAAACTAACTTTTATACAGGCATAAGAATCGATCTAATCATCAAGAGATAAATCTCACTGAATCTGATAAAATCTTTCAATCAATCTTGTTATTCCACCAACTTCTACGAAATAATTTTATTTGATTCCGCTACAACTACCATCGCACGTCATTATTTATAATATGATATCATCGCAACACTTTTTTTTTATGAAATTAATTTCATATATACTTTCTACATTTTAAACTTGTTAATATCATACAAATCTCATCTTAAATTCTTGTCAAAAATAACATAAATACAATTCGCAATTACTTTCCATTTTGACAAGTGATGAATTTTGTTAAGTTAATACATATTTCAAGGGTATTTGTAATGCTTAAAATTATAGAAAATAATTTATAATTACACCAAACTGCAATCGTCATAAACGTAATTTGTCGAAAAGATTTAAAAGAAAAGAAAAAAAAGACTACATTTAGATTGCAATTTTAATGTCCAATATATTATACAATTTCAGCACGTCCTTTTTGGTAATATTCTTGCATTTGAAAATTCCCACTAATTCATTTTTTCAAACAAAAATTGAAAAGAAAAACAAAAAAATAAAAATAAAACTAGTATTTTTATACCCAACTCTCAGTCGTGCTTCTTTTTAACTTTCCCTTTTTTTCTCTGGGCTTTTTAGCAACTTTTATCCATCCAACAGTTCAAATAGAAAAGGTCATTATGTAATTTAGCAACCAAGTCTAAGATGGACTGTAAATCACTATCAAACTAAATCTGAACCATTGGTTTTTTTTCAAAAGATCCATCCAACGGTGCATATATAAAATTATATATAAAAGTGATCAATTACAATCTGACCCTCAAAATCTAAAATAAGGCAATTTAGTCCTTACGACCAACAATGTAAAAGTGATCAACAGTTTCTATTTTCACAAGCCCTAAACTCTTGTCCTAAAACATGCATGCACCATCTCGATTCATGATGCTCACGGTTACCATGAAAGATCGTTCCACCACCTTGTTTCTTCCGAGATATTTTAAGTGCGACAGTGTTGGGAGGAAAGGGTTCCAAGAAAAACGAAAGCCGGAGGTCATTTACGAACGCCAACCAATTCAACATCGTACACAAGCCACGAGTTTGGTGGCACATTTTCTCCGGCTCCATGCTTTCCGAAGCTGCAAGATCAAAAGGGAACCCTTGAGAATTGCAAGATATGAGACGAGGAGAAGTGACGATTTATTAGTATTTTGGAAGTTTCAAGGTGTACCCCATAGATGGTGGGATGGTGAGTTTCCTCTTGTCGCCAACACGCATACCTGCGAAACTCACATTTTTAAGATTGTGGTTCTAAGAAAAGAAGACATGGGAAAGAAATAAGAAAAAAAAAGATTATGTTTCAGTCTCAAAAAAATAGCTACCATCGATGCCAATGTTCCATCCGTCAATAATTTCTTCATCACCTGAATGAAAACTGGAAGATTGATGAAAAGTGAAATATTTCAACCAAAACCATATTTTGCTTTGGGGACTCTGAGAGAGAGGGAGGGAGGGGGAGAGAGAGAGAGAGAATGGTGGAGCCATGGAAATTGCATGAAAATGTAAGGTTGTACCTAACCGGAACTTGCAGGCAGTTTTGCCTACATTCGAGTCAAAAATATGACCATTCTCCTTCAACATAGCTGTGTAATAAATCTTGACCTGATGATCCAAGGTTCATTTATTCATTAGTAAGAGGCATGCGTAATCATAATACATAAAGCTAATCAATAAACACATTATCCACGACCAGATTGACTTAAATGTACCTTTTTCCCGGGAACAGCTACTTTCCCCTCCAGTGGTCCATTTGCAATCTCTTCGATTATCAACCCATTTGATAACGTCCTCTTTGGACTTGGCTTTGCATTCGTAGACTGATTTTCGAATTTCATGGGCTTGTTCGCTTGATTATCTGTCGTATTACGCAAACCCGTGTTCAAGTCTTCCTCACTTTGACTTTTCTTCTTAACTTTTTTCTTATTTTTCTTCTTGGGTTGATTGCCATTAGCAAGTAACTCGGGTTTCATGCTGGCATCGCTGCAAGTAGAAATTTCTGTTATAAAACCACATTATTGAAGTTTTTATAAAGCTGAAAAAGCAAGTAGTTACTGCTGCTGCTCAAAACTATCCACATTCATTGAGGAAGAGCTATGTGTCCTTAATTAACACAAATATCTTGCCCTTTTCCACCAATATTTCTACCATGACATATGAATAATTTTCTGTATCTTTTTTCAATATTTCCACCAATAGTGGTCCAAATTTTTGAAAGGTACATGAAATAGATGATAAATCAAAAACCTCAAAAACTGAAGAGCAGACAAGACTTGATACATTACCTGTCAATCTGTTTTTCTTGATCTTCATTTGCCAACTGAACTTTCCTTCTCTTCTTTGATTTTTTACTATTCCCAGAGGCTGATTCTGGTGAAGGCGACAAATTTTTATCTCCAACTTTCCTGCTTGAGTATGCATTAAAAGATGAAAAGTTAATTAATGTTTTATGATAAGAATTGCCAATGGAGCATAGACTTGTCACTAAACAAACAAAAGGATGCTCTATTGATTAGCCCATAACTAACAGGTCAAAGAAATAACATTCTTACAGATTCATGGAGGCTTCAACTTGATGATCTTTATCTTCCCCGAGATCATTATGATCCTTGTCAGTCTCAACTTCGCTCGTTTTCTCCTCCTTGGAACGTTCTTTTCTTTTCTTTTTCTGTTTTGGACTGATTCACACCCCAGAAAGGCAGAAAATAATATATGGTGAGTAGGATTTATGTAAGAGTGGTTTAGAAAATGAATGTAGGTAGGTACACACACACACTCATACTTCAAAGACGCGCAGGCGCGTTTAAGCCCGCATGCACTCGCACAAAAATATAAATATGCACACACAAATGTCGAAAAAGTGTGTGTGTACGTGATGGATGAGTACGCTCCTCCTTTACATTAGGATGCTGGGAGAAAAGACACACACACACATATGCCTGTGACAAGAATGAGCACACACACACAGGAGGCTGGAGGAAAATTGAACTAAAATGGCACATGAAAAGCCATTGCAAAGGATAATATTTCTGTCTTGATTACCCTTCTTGTTGGCCAGTTATATCTATGGGATCATCCTTTTTCTTTGAATTTTTGTGGTCAATCTTTTCTCCAGCATCAGTAGAAGTCTTCACAGCTTTTTTACTCTTAAATATGGATAAAAGGAAACCATTGTCGTCTTCACTGTCACATGAATTGGCACCATCATCATCTGACTCAACCACTTGGTATTTCTTCTTAAGTCGACCTTTTTTGCCCTTCACTTGATTGTTTTCTGCCATAGCCTCATCCATCCCTGTAATGAACACACAATTTTCAGAAAATGAAGTGTTTACAGCTTGTCTTAGATGATAAACAATTATAACAACCATAAAAAGTGATCAAGAAAGTCCAAAAAGTTAAAAGTTTAACAAGATCGAACCCTTGGATCTGCTTTGAACATACCTTGGGTGCTTGGAACAGGGGATGGTGTAGAAACTTGCAATTCCCCATCATCAATAAAACTGTCCTCATATTTATCATCATCACTACAATAACTAGATCCCTCTGCCTCACTGTCTTGAATATCCACCCCATATGATTCTCTATTGAGGTAAAGTAAAGGGAACCCAAAATTCAACACGTAAACAAGATAAACAAACTAAAAGCTTGAGACCAAGATAAATCCGCATAACTGTGAATGGAAATATTGAAGGAATTGAGTAGGCCTTGAAAGAACCCCACAACGCATGTTTACTACAAAGTCGTCTCAAATTTAAACATGAAATATATCATAGTAAGGTCCTCATAAGATTTAGAAAGTATAATAAGGATACGAATCACTATGGGGATCGGACGGTTGACTTTGAGAGACATAATAACCGGTGAGGTAGACACTTCGAGGGCCAATAACAGAAAATACCACATCATCCGCCTCCGCAAATTCCAAATCTAAATGGCACGACTCCGTTATGTTGGGAAGCAAAACGCAGAGCAAAACTGGGCTTTTCTTACCCACATTACACTGTACAATTGTCTTCTTGATAACTTCACCAATCCCCAGCGTCGCCTTAAAACATTAATCACAACATACATTACAATTATGAAATCCTTATAAATTACATTCGAAATCCAATGTCCATTATATACATCAATGACTAGCACCAGAAGACAAAAGCATGACATAACAAACAAGACAACAATTTTCTCAGTTAAATGCAAAAGCAAACAAAAATTTAAACTTTTTCATTTGCTTCCTTTTTCTTTTCCTTTTCCTTTTTTTTTCCTTGCAAAAATAGTACCTGGGAGATTCGGAGCCTTCCTCTAGACTTTTCGCAAGAATGTGTCACGGGCTTTCCAGGTTTCACCTCAACACCTGAAAAACAACAAAAAAAACGTGGAAATTAACCACTTTTTTTTTTCAAAAAAGAGGAGAATAGGGAACCTGTTCACCCCATAAAAGGAAACGAACACAAACATTAGATAATCCCAATCTGCAATAAACGCAAAAAGGTAGGATATGAAGCTTCAAAAATCATTAAAATTACTGAAATTTCAGACAGATACACCGAAAAAGACGCAATCTTGAGATTACAAACAAACAAGTAAAAGGGGGAGGAAAAGACGAGAAGGGCTCACCCCAGAAAGCCATCTGTATGGGTACCAAAATTCAGGCTTCGGAAAGTTTTAAGAGCAATCTTGAATTGATCGCTTCGCACTTGTACCCTCTCTCCCTTAAACCCTAGTAAGAGAGAGAGAGAGAGGGCTCTAAGGGTTTACTGGCTTGGGATCTTTAAACCCTATAATTTTATATAGGGGCTGCCCGGCGGGAATCGGGTAATTATATCTTTTTGGTCCTTCATTTTTACACTAATTCAATTCCAGTCCCTTTAATTTGATATTTTCTAAATTAGTCCCTAATCTTGTGCGTTTTTACTAAATTTTTGCGGTCAATAACTCTTATCACAGTCGTAAGGTGCCGGTTCCATAACTAATAGCAATGAGTTTCAATTCCAATAATATAAAATCAATATATTTAAATAATAGTTTGTGGTTTATTGAATAATAAACAATTTATATTTGTTTTTTATTATAAAGATGTAATTGATTTGCACTAAATTATTTCTATCAATTATTTGCTAATCATTAATGGAATTGTACATAGACAGGGCAAGAACGATTAAAATTATAAAAGGGTAAAATCATAAGGTTCGGAGAATTCAATTTCTTGTTAAGTAACACACACTTATAAACAAACATTTCATTGCTAGAATATCATTTTATTTTATTTTCTAAGTTCCAAATATATTAAGCGTTTTTGAAAATAAATGTTAAAAATAAACTCGTATCTTTTTTAATACATATATATACACACTGTAGAGCAAAAATACGCCTACATCTTTTGAGGTATGATGTAATTACGAATTAATTACTCTTGTTTTAAATATTACAAATACTCCATCAAATTTTAGTATATTTCTTGTAAACATTAATAAAGATATCAAAAAGTTAACTTTTGTGTTGTCTAAATAATTAACCCAGCCACCAAGAAATGCACTTTATCGAGCCCGATGAAATTCCTTAATCAATTTAGTTATTCCACCAACATTTGCATAATAATTTTATTTTATACTACCACAACTATTATTGTTATCATTATTTATAATCTGATACTATCACCATATTTTTTGTGAAATTGACTTCATATACAGTTTTTACATCTTGAATTTGTCAAAATTACGTGAATCTCAGCTCAAAAATCAGCCAAAAACAAAAACAAAAAAAAAATACAGCTAATAATTATGTTTCGCCTTGATGAAGAAAAATTTTATTAAGCCAATACATACATTAAGGAGGTATTTGTAATTGTTAAAATCGCATAAAATAAAATTGCAATTACAACATACTTCAAGGAGTATGTACATAATTTGTCCTATAGTATGTAATAGAGTAAGGGAGTCTCTAATTGAATTAATTTTGACTAAATGATTAATTTTTGAAAAATCTCATTAGTTAGTTGGTACTTATGGTAATTTTTTTATTTCCAATGTTACCCACAGTCATTTAATACATATAGCTCTTCCCCCAATTCCATTTAACAAATATAGTTCTTTACACAATAATTTTTGTTAATAAAGTATAAAATTTATTATTCCATTAAATTTCAAGATTTGAAATGTTATTATCTATCTATATCTAGAGGGGTTTTTTTTTTTTTTTTACTCAAATTCAGTTAATTTTGACTAAATGGTGAATTTTTAGAAATTTGACTTTTTTATTCTTAATACAAATCTCATTGATTGGTCGGCATTTATGATAATCCTTTTATTTCCAGAGTTACCCACAGTCATTTAACACAAAAAAAAACTCTTTCCCCAATATCATTTAACTTATATTGTCCCTTTTATCCAATAATGTGCATTTTTATTCATAAAGTATCTATATCTATATTGTCACCCACACACACACACACACACACACACACACATATATATATATATATATATATATATTTACACGATTGTATATAGGAAGGGTTTTTTTTTAAAACAGAATGTGAAGTTTTAACTAATTTCTCAATAATTTTTTAATTTACTTTTTTTATGGTTTGTTGATTATTAAATTTAAATATTTGGACTTTATTCATTCAATTTAGATATTCCTAAATTTTTGAAATCATTTTCCTTAATCAACTAAAGCAAATGATGCGTTTTACCCATAACTATTATTAATGTTGGTGGATGTATGAAATTTGTCCCATTGAATATATTCATTAATTTTACCTTAATCGTTGTCGTGATTAAAAAGTAGATGATTATTATTGGCGTGGGGAGTTCATTCATATGAATCCCTAATTTATTGAAAATTATATGATTTCATGTAAACCCGTAACCCGCCTCGGGCCTTAATTCCAAGACCCTTAACCCACCATGTGGACCCGTTTATTAACCCAAACCCGCCCCATTCAGGGCACGTTCAGGCGCGGCCTCCGATGTACTTGAATCTGTTGCCATTTTGAGGAGACATGTTAAAGGATGACCAAATAATGCATTAAAATGACAATTAGAATAATCACCTATTGGTAAAGTAGAGATCCCATAACAATTAGGTCGTGGGTTTGATTTTTTTGTAAAAGCGGGTATTGTTATAATTGTATACTCATTTTCTCTACTATATAATAATTTTATATGTTTGATATTTGATGACCACACATTAGTAATAGTTTGTTGAATTCTTTATTTAAAAAAAAGAATGATCACTTAAATTTAATAATATACGCAGCTCTGCTGTTGATTCAACTGACTCTCGAATTTCAACTTATTTTTAAATGTATTATTACAAAATTACACCATACTGGCATGTTTTTACAACATTTTGACTCATAGCATCTACACTATTATCTATATTATCCATATTATTATACTAAGTGTGAGGAATTTTGATTTTTTTTTTGTGCATTCAACTGTGATTTTTCTAAAATGCCCTTTACACACTTAATGCATATTATTATATTAAGTGAGCGGACCTTTGATTTTTTTTCTCTTTTGCTGTATATAAATGTGCTCTTCATAAAATAACCTTAACAAAATAAAAGCAATTATAAAAATCTTACATACTCTTCTCTCATTTCTCAACATATTTTTAATTTTTTCCTTTGTCTCTATTCTCTCTCCTTTCTCACATTCCTCTTTTTATCTTTTTCAACTTTTAGTTCCCATTTTTTTTTCAACATATAATTTAACCTTATCTAAATTTTCTCTTTTCTTTTTTCTTACCATAGTTTAATAATTAATAAAAATAGTTGAATATTTATTTATATATATATATATATATATATATATTAAAATTATCAATTTTATGCTATTAAAATTAAACATTTGATTAGACTATATCCAATTTTTAATTTGTAAGCACATTGAGTGCCGATAGGCTAGTATCTATACTATCTATACTTAAGTGTGAAGGAGTTCGACTTTTTCTTTTTTGGCATGTGTAATTGTAGTATTTTTAGAATACCCATGAACTACTTTTCACTCTCCTTATTTATCATTTATTTTCTCTTCAACAACGTTTTTTTCCATTTCTATTGTCACCTCTCTTCCCTTTTCTCTAATGTCCATTTATTTTCAAAATTTTATTCTACTTTATATTTTTGATGTATTTTTTAATCAAGAAATAATTTTATTTGAAATTGATTTTTTAACTTTTCATAAATTCGATAAAATGTATTATAAATAATTAAAAAGACAATATAAATAATAAGAGTTATGAAAGATGTGTATTTACATAGAGAATTTAGCATAGAATTAATTTTATATTATTAAAATTTAACTATTTAATGAAATTATATCACACTTTGATTCAGCAAACACATCGACTACGCACGGTACGGTTTGAAATTGGAAGGAAAAACACATTTACACACCACAAATCCCACAAGAGATCCTCTACTACAAACTGTGTTTTACTTTTACCTCTTATTTCAATGCACGAATACACACCAAACGTAAAGATCCCAAGTCAAATATATAATTAAAGAAGTAATTTTATACACATAATATAAATATAAATTATACAATAAGAGGCTGTAAATGAAACACTTATCTGTAATAGAGTATCCTATCCACCACGGAACCACCCACCCCCACCCACCAATTAGACATGTTTGCATTTTTCCACTGCATCTTCAAAGTTCAAACTACCCACATTCGGACTTTCGACGGAGCAGGTTTCTTGACTCTCTCTCTCTCTCTCTCTCTCTCTCTCTTACATATAGCCTCAAAGTTTCTCTCTTTCCCATACACTTACAGATTGATTTCATTAAAAGACACAATTTTGTAATAAATTCTTGTGTAATAACAAGGTGGGTTTTTTCATTAAAAGAGACAATTTTTTCTTTTGCAGATGCCTAGCCCATCAGCTCCGGGGATTGTGCTCTACTCTTACTGGCAGAGCTCCTGCTCTTGGCGTGTACGCTTTGCTTTGAAACTTAAAGGTTTATCATTATTATTATTAACTCCATTACTTGCTTCCAAATTCTTTAAATTAATTACATGATCAAGAATGCCTTGTTTAGTTTTTTTTTTTTTGTGTTTGTGTGTGCTCTTCATTTTTTTTAATATTGGGTAGTTTCCTTTGGGTAGATCACATATTACTCTCCTATGAAATATATAATGAGCAAGAAACACCCTTAAATTAAATAAAAAGATCGATGGGGAAATTGCCAACTTTGATAGATAATATATGTCTTTAAAAAAAATTTAAAAAAATTAATTGTACACAAACAGTTACGATTTTCTCACATTGTGTACAAATTTTCTCACATTATGTGTCGTGGGCCAATTTTTGTTTTAACGGAAAACGCCACATGTCATCGCAATAATGATTTATACTAATGGCGACGTGCAAGTCACATGGTGTTTTTGTTAAAAATTTGACTGTAAACATACACACTTGTATTTATTTTATTCTTTGCCAGTTAGTTAGTGATTAGTTAGCTTAATCTCTATATTAGTTGGTTAGTTGGCGTAGAATATAAGCTGACTTTCCTTTTCCAGCTGGCAGCTAATTAGTTAGAGGTTTTGTGTTCTTTCAGCTATAAATAGCGTGTCCTGTACAGTATTGATTGATTGAGAAATAGAAAAACAGAATCACATTTTTCTCTAGCTTAACATGGTATCAGAGCCCCAGTCAGTGGCTCCGTGAATTTTGAAGATCAAGAGCTCCATACAGTGAGCTTCTCATTGGATCCGCCATGGATGTTACTCAACCAGATGGAGAAACTGGACGAACAGGAAGTGTGAGCAATGGTGATCCGCTTTACCTTCAACCATCAGACAATCTGGGTACGATACTCGTTTCTACACTTCTGAATGGAAACAACTATCTTAGTTGGAGTCGATCTATGAAGATTACTCTTGGAGCAAAGGTCAAATTAGGATTCATCAATGGCAGATGTGTTCGACCTAGTGAAGATTCTGAAAACTTCGAACAGTGGATCAGAGTAGATTGCATGGTGCAATCTTGGATTTTAAACTCAATTTCAAAGGATATTGTAGAAGCCTTCCTCGATACAACTTCATCTAAAGAGCTATGGGATGAGCTAGAGGAGAGGTTTGGAGAGTGCAACGGACCTCTGTTATATCAACTACAAAGGGAAATCAGTTCAATTTCTCAAGGAAACTTAACTGTGGCACAATATTTTACAAAACTCAAAAAGTTATGGGATGAGTTGCAGTGCTTAATGCCGCTACCACAATGCAGCTGTGGAGTGGCAAAACAGTTGGCTGATTACACTTCATCTGCAAGGCTGATCCAGTTTCTCATGGGATTGAATCCCAGTTATAACCACATAAGAAATCAAATTCTGGTCATGGATCCTCTTCCCAACGTAAACAAGGCATATTCTATGATATTGAGAGTGGAAAAACAAAGGGAAGTACATACCAGTTACATTGATGGAAATGAGAATAGTGTAATGATGGCAAACACAGGTGGATTTAGGAAGAGTTTTGGAACCAATGCTGATGGAACTAGTTACAAGAGAGGTGGAGGAGCTAGAAGATTCAGTATAGACAGAAAAGTGGATAAATCGGGTCAAACATGTAGCCACTGCAACTTCACAGGGCACACTAGGGAGACATGTTTTAAACTACACGGAGTGCCAGATTGGTATAAGGATCTGTTGGAGACTAGAAAGAAGAATGCACAAAATTGGGAGCAAATATGGTGAAACACATTTGGGAGAAGAAAAGTAGTGTGCTGTCTTAACTGATGACTTAAGTCACAAAATACAGAGCCTTATACAAAGTGAGATGAACAAGCTTATGCAGGGAAAGAGCTCAATGGATCAGGTCATGGTGAATATGGCTCACTTTGATGACTTCGCAGGTACTATCTTGCACAACTTTGCTTTCAATACCACTGACTTGTTGCAGTCAGGTAGCTGGATTATAGACATGGGAGCTACTAATCATATGTGTTATGATTCAAGCCTAATGACCAACTTAACCCCTGTCAAAGCCGTCATACCCGTTCACTTACCAGATGGAACCACACAATTGGTTAAAAATTTTGGAAATGTGCCTTTATCTGAAAAACTCATTTTGAAAAATAGCCTACACATTCCCTCTTTTAAGTACAACCTCCTGTCTGTGCATAAACTTGCTCAAACCAGTTTGATCAAATTTTTGTTCTATCCTACACATTGCATTTTGCAGGACCTACGGACTAATGAAGTGTTGGCTGTTGGAAAAGTGATTGCAAGGTTATATGTGCTTGACTCTAGCAGCTTTGATCCTGTTTTGATTTCTTCTCATTCTCCACAGCTGAGCAATAAAGGTTCAATCCTCATCTTGTCAAACCATACATTCCTTTGTTAGCACAGATTCAGACACTAGTTTCATTCTATGGCATAGAAGATTAGGACATGCATCAGCAAATGTAATGTCACATTTGAACTTTCTGAATAATAAAGTTACTCTTTCTTCATCAGTTTGTGAAATTTATCCATTGGCCAAACAGCAACGGCTGAGCTTTCCCCTTAGTACCACAAAAACAAATCACATTTTTGAGCTACTTCACATGGATGTTTGGGGACCTTACCAACACCCTTCTATAAATGAGGCACATTATTTCCTTACAATTGTGGACGACTTTAGTCGAGCTACCTGGACCTTTTTGTTATCCCACAAATCTCAAGTCAAACATGTTCTAGCTAACTACTTTACTACCACAAAAAATCAATTTGAGGTGGCTGTAAAGAATGTTAGAAAAGACAACAGGACAGAATTTGTGGGACAAGAATGTCAGGAGTTATTTGCCTCTCTTGGAATCCTACACCAGAAAACAACTCCCTATACCCCACAACAAAATGGCATTGTTGAAAGAAAGCACAAGCATATCTTGCAACTTGCTCGAGCCCTCCTTTTTCAAGCCAATTTACCAAAGAAATTCTGGGGTGAATCCATCCTCATGGCCACACATATCCTCAACAAACTACCTTCACCCATTCTCAACTGGAAAACACCCCATGAGCTGCTTTTTGGGAAGCCACCAACCTATGATACTTTAAAGGTTTTTGGTTGCCTATGCTTTGCTACCAACACACTTCCCCACAAGAACAAATTCGACCCTAGAGCTCTAAAATGTATATTCTTAGGTTATCATTCTGGTCACAAGGCTTATAAAGTATATGATTTAGCCTCTCATAAACTCCTTATATCTAGAGATGTGATCTTTCATGAAACTGTCTTTCCCTTTCACTCAGATTCTTCTTCCTCCACTGTTCTTCCCACTCCCATCCTTGATGATCTTGATGTAGCACCAACACCTTCCATATATCATTCACCACCTTATCACCCTGTTCAAAATTCATCTCCTATTCCCTGTACAACACCTGAGCCTCCTAGACGAAGTGTTAGAGTCAAGCAGCAACCTAGATGGTTACAAGACTTTGTCTCAATAGCTTTGCATCCTTCTTCCAATGATCAACATTCTCCTACTTCTTCCTTTGCTTCCAAACCGCCTTATCCAATTAATACTTACCCTTTTGTTACCCCTCCTCATTTCAGTGCTTCCCACCTCGCCTTCCTAGCTAACGTGTCTAAAATCACAGAACCTACTACATACAAGGCAGCGTGTATTGATCCAAAGTGGATAGAGGCCATGGATAAAGAGTTGCAGGCCTTGGAACAAAATAATACTTGGACATTAACATCTTTGCCTCCCGGGAAGAAACCAATTGGTTCAATATGGGTATATCGGGTGAAATATTTGGCTGATGGAATCGTTGATCGGTATAAGGCGCGCCTTGTTGCCAAGGGCTATAATCAAATTGAAGGTGTTGATTATTCTGACTCATTCTCCCCTGTTGCAAAACTTGTCACTGTTCGGATTTTTTTGGCTTTGGCTACAGCCAGGTCCTGGCCAATCCATCAACTCGATATCAACAATGCATTCTTGCACGGTCATTTACATGAGGAAGTCTACATGACTCCCCCTGAAGGTTATTCTGTTGCCAAACCTGGTCAGGTTTGTCGCCTGCTCAAGTCTTTATATGGTCTTAAGCAAGCCTCCCGAGAATGGAATATCGAATTTACTGCTAAACTTCAGCAATTTGGATTTGTTCAATCCGCACATGATCACTGTTTGTTCATTAAGACCACTGATGCTTAGTTCATTGCTCTGCTTGTTTACGTGGATGACATCCTTATCACTGGTCCTTGTGAAGTTGCTCTTACTGCAGTCAAGACTTTCTTGCATGATCAGTTCACTATCAAAGATCTTGGTTATGCAAAAAAAATTTCGGGCATTGAAATTGCTAGGTCCGTGGAAGGCACTTATCTCAATCAAAGAAAATTCATCTTGGATATCCTTACTGATGCCGGTTTGCTTGATGCTAAACATGTGCCCACACCAATGCCTAAGGGACTTAAGCTTGGTACACATGATGTCGGACCTTCCCTCGATGACCCTGAACGGTTTCGACGTCTTGTGGGACGCCTGCTGTATCTTAATATGACCAGACCTGATCTTACATATGCTACGCAACAATTGAGTCAGTTTATGAACTCCCCATGTCAGTCACATTGGGAAGCTGCTCTTCATGTCTTTCGATATCTCAAAGGTTCTCCTTCCTTGGGTTTATTCTTCCCCGTATCTAATTCATTCAAACTCTGTGCTTATTGTGATGCTGATTGGGCATCTTGTGTGGACACCCGACGGTCTATCTCTGGATATTGTGTTTTTCTCGGTGATTCCCTCATATCATGGAAAACTAAGAAACAAACTACAGTCTCCCGTTCCACTGCAGAGGCCGAGTACCGCAGCATGGCATCCACAGTTTGTGAACTTCAATGGATCTCTTTCTGCTTCGTGATTTTGCAATTTCACTGCAGCAACCCATACCGCTCTATTGTGATAACCAGGTTGCACTCCATATCGCAGCTAACCCCGTCTTTCAGGAGCGTACCAAACATTTGGACATCGATTGTCATCTCGCACGCCATCATCTCCGTCAAGGTTTTATTCATCCGTCTCATCTCCCTTCCAAATCTCAGCTGGCCGATTTATTCACTAAGCTCCTTGGTTTTCCCCAGTTCAGTTATCTGGTTTCCAAGCTGGGCTTGGTTGATTGCCACCAAGCTCCACCTTGAGGGGGGGCTGTAAACATACACACTTGTATTTATTTTATTCTTTGCCAGTTAGTTAGTGATTAGTTAGCTTAATCTCTATATTAGTTGGTTAGTTAGTGGTTAGTTGGCGTAGAATATAAGCTGACTTTCCTTTTCCAGCTGGCAGCTAATTAGTTAGAGGTTTTGTGTTCTTTCAGCTATAAATAACGTGTCCTGTACAGTATTGATTGATTGAGAAATAGAAAAACAGAATCACATTTTTCTCTAGCTTAACATTGACGAAAGTTGGCTCACGGTACATATCATGAGAGAAATTATACTTTATGTGACACATTGTAAGAAAATCGTAATTGTTGGGACACAATTGAAAAGAGTTGTACATTGTAAAATAAGGCTTGAAATTTTACATAAAAAGGCACTCCGCCCCTTAAATTTTATAAAATAAAGGGTTTCCCCTTTTGCTTGAAAGTTGTGTTGTTCATTTGCATGATTTGAGACCTTCTCTCGGGTTGTGGAGCATGCAACACCAATTTTACCCTTGGTAAGCAAGAATGAAATGGAAACATCAACTGTTTTTGCAACTTTCTTGACTCAACTAAAAATTTCAAAGAGATTTCAATGTGATGGCAGGGTCCACCCGTGGGGAAATTCGCAAAACTTTTTAATATTTCCGACTTCATTTATATTTTTACTAATTAGGGATAATAAATGACATTACACTCTCCAATTTCAGAAAATCAATTTCAAATTGTGCAAACAAACAACACATGTTCATGCAAGGGGGAAAATGAATTATTTTAATAAGTTAAGGAGGTAGTAGCGCTCTTTTATTTGGTTTAGGGGGACTGAATTCTATATATTTTACAAGGGAGTAAAACGTAATTAACCCTTATCCTTTGAGTAGTGGGGTGGGGTGGGATCGGGAGGTGGGGGTCGATTCCTATTAGTGGCGGTGGCACCACCCCGAGGTCAGGGGTGCGCCGAACAAACTGCGAACTACCAATAATACACATAATTAAATAAAAAAATGAGGATAGTTAATGGGAATTAATGTTGTTACACATACACACACACACATATGATGTAATTTTAAAGTCAAGGGGTGCAAGTGCGCCCCCTAAAATATATGTGGCTCCGCCACTAATTCCGATACTGTTTTTGTGTGTAAATAGTATTTGATAAAAGCTCGTTCATTTTTTTCTGGTTTCATAGGACTTTCTTACGAGTACAGAGCTGTAAATCTTATCAAAGGAGAACAATTCACTCCAGGTATATATTTTGGATTAACTTTTTTAATGGCACTTAACGCACATCATTCACGCACTTGCTGTTGTTGCTGCTGTTGGTTTTCTTCTGTGTGTGTGTGTGTGTGATGACGTTCTTGA
Source organism: Petrea volubilis (assembly GCA_026212405.1). NCBI lineage: Eukaryota > Viridiplantae > Streptophyta > Magnoliopsida > Lamiales > Verbenaceae > Petrea > Petrea volubilis. Next base: position 1,954,547 of record CM047878.1, read on the forward strand.
AATGCTAAGAGGAACAAACTTATAAAAGTTCTTGAAATGACTAAAATTTTGTCACTTTGAGCAACTATCTTGATTTACAGCATAGGCCGGGGACCATTTTTCGAGTTCGACTCTGAAAATGCGTCCGCATTAAGAATTGCGAACTCGAGAAATATAATTGTACGTCTCTGATGGACTTAAAATAAGTGTCTGAGTTTTCATGGTACTTAGGTCCCAAAGACTAATTTGATTTCGGCTTGCAGAGTTTGAGAAGTTAAATCCTCTTCACTATGTCCCGGTTTTGGTTGATGGAGATGTGATTGTTTCAGACTCGTATGCGATTTTACTGGTTTGTTACATTTGTTGAACTTACACGTGATGAATATGTCCTAAAACAGGAGAAAAATAAGATTTCGATACTAATCCATTCATGTGCGTGCACGCGCGCGCGTGTGTTTTTTTTCAGTATTTAGAAGAGAAGTATCCTGAGAAAGCACTTTCGCCGGTTGATCCTAAGCTAAGAGCAATCAATCTCCAGGTTTGCTCCATAAATGTTTTATTTTTTTTTGGTTAAACCTTCAAGATGAGGTTGTGAAGGTGCTTGCAAGGGCTTCTATTGTTTTTCTTTGTAAGTGCTTAATTTTAGAATTTTTTGGGCCAAAAGTAGGAAGTGTTTAAAATACAGAGTTGCTTAAATTTGCAAATGTTTACAAATATGTTGAAAGTTGGGTACGAGGTGATTTTAGTTTTTAGATTTTTCTTCGACTCAAAAGCACAATAAGTATTGCAAATACTCTCCAACTCAAAAGCACTTGTTTAAGGGGCCATTTGGATGAACTTAAAAAAAAAAGTACTTCTCAAATAGTATTTTTTATAATAGAGCTTTTATTTTTAAGTCAAACAGCTTTATATTTGGATACAGTAATTGAAAATACTTTAAAAGGTATTTTTATTTAAAGTTTATCCTAGGGTAGCTTCTAAAAAAGCTCTTTTTGGTTTTTTTTTTTTTCTTGGTTTCTACTATTTTTAAAAAACTCATCTAAACACATTTTTTTGCTCCAAATTGTTTTTTTTTTTATCAAAAATAAGTGCTTCTTGTTTAAAAAAAAAAATTCCAAAACGAACTACAAACTTCTATAAAAAAAAAAAAAAAAACCCTTTTTGTATGGTGTACTACTTGTTTAGAGTAACTTACCTCGAAGACATTATTAAGGTCTCGAACCTATTTGTATCATCGGAAAAGCTCGAAAGCACTTATTTTAAACCGTTGCAACCATATATCTCTTTCTCATAGTACATTTTGTCACAGGCTGCAAGTATCGTGTCTTCCACCATACAACCCCTTCACATGTTATCGTTGACGGTCAGTGTATTATTATTATTATTATTATTATTATTTGAAATCAATTAATAACATTAGAAATTTATCCCTTGAGACATAATACTCTAATGTCGTCAACCTTAATGACAGAAAAATCTCGAGGAAAAAGTGGGTCCCAATGAGCAACAAGCATTGGTGCAATTCCACATAGAAAAGAGCTTCGTAGGTGAATTTCTTTAATCTTCATTTTTCAAAATTATTTACTAAACTAATCATATTAAGCAAAGGTACAACAAACTGAGTTGAGCGAAACAAATTACTGTTCAAACTTGATTTGAATTTCTTATCGAGTTTAAAATCTTCTTCGAGTTTGATTTGATTATTAAATGAGTCAAATTCAAACGAGCTTTTCGAAGTTCGAGCTGAGCTTCAAACTTTTAACGAACAAAATAGTGTTCAAACTTAATTGGTATATTATACCTAATGAATTGAGCTCAAAAGAGATTTTCATATGATCGATCTTGAGTTGAGTACCGAGTAACTTGATTCATTTTTCATGCCTGTATTAAGTTTTCTTCGTCCAATTTTTAAATTATTATCTCGATTGAAATGAGGGCCCTGGTCTCTCTTCAGCTCTTGAGAAGCTACTGAAAGATTATGCAGGCACATATGCTACAGGAGATAAAGTTTATATGGTAACTCTCTTGTGCTTTGCACTTATTTTGACATTGTATTACAATTTTTGTTGAAAACTGTAATTAATTAAAATGGTCTGTTTTATATTTTCTGAAAAATTAGAAACATTTGTACTAAGATTATCTAAATCCAATGGACATCTTTATTTATATCTTAAACAGTTTCTTTCTTGCTCCGTCTATATATATACAATTAGAAAAACATCGCCTTTTTGTTTTAAAATTTACACATACCTCCTTTGTAACTTATTTCCACGACATGGTTATGCCGTTCTATAGATTACTTTTTTTTTTTTTTTGATAGTTTCCGTTCTATAGATTACTACACATAGTTAAACGATGTTATAATTCAAATTTTAATGAACATTTCAAGTTGTTCTTACGTGTCTGATGATACTATCTAAGTTTCTAAATTGGTTCGGTTTTGATTAAATTTTGATGATTAAAAAGGGATATTAATTATGATTTGAAATTAAGCTAGGAAGTTTGTGTAATTACATATACTTATAAGGGAAGTTAGTGTAATTTCATATCTCAGCTTTCATGTTAAGTATCACTTTTACTTAGCAATTTAATTTAACTTTAAAAACAAGATTAATGTGACTATATGTCTGCAGGCTGATGTATTTTTGGCCCCTCAAATTGCACTAACTGCACAGAAGTTTAATGTTGATATGGTAAATAAATCCTCTCAACTTCTCTCAAATTGTCTTTCTTATTTTCAATACTTGAGTTTCATCTTATTAGCTCGAAAAATACTGAAATTATCGTTATATTGTGCTTGATTTAATAAATTAAGACAATTTTTTCGTTTTATTGTTGACGCAGTCGAAGCTCCCGACTCTAAGCGCAATATATGAGTCGTGCAAAGCATTGCCGGAGTTTCAAGCTTCTTTGCCGGAGAGACAACCTGATGCCCTGCCATGAGTCGGATGGTCACGGAGCCTCATCCTTCACCAAACCAATGAATCCTTAGCAATGCCCTTGATTCGACACTTGCTAAAATTAGTCCCTAAGCTTTTATATTTTTAACAAAATTCAATTGTCGAAAAACGCTTCCCTCAATAGTCATTTGTGATTAGGTGCTGCCTTTATAAATAGCTGCCATGAGTTTAAATTCGACCTATATAAGTAATGATATTTTTAAATGGTAGTTTGTAATTTTGTGAAGTGTAACCGTTTCATATTTGATTGTTTACTGTAAATGATATAATCATTTGAACTCGATTTGAAGTATAATATTGTTAACTAAAATATACCCAATTGTTTTGTTTTAGAAAGGGGGAAAAAAATTTACATGAATAAGACCACTCATTCTTTTATAATATGTGTTTGCTTCGCCCCCAGGGGGTTGGCCTAGCGGTGTTATGGGTAGGGGTGGGCGTCGGGACGGGATTTCGGGATTCGGGATTTTCGGGACGGGTACCCGAAATTTCGGGGAACAAATTTTGATACCCGATCCCGTCCCGAATTTGTCGGGTACCCGACAATCGGGTACCCAAAATATTCGGGTACCCGGCATTTTCGGGATCGGGTACCCAAATTTAAAAAAAAAAAAATTTGAAAAAAATCCATGTTGCTCCCTGCTCACTGGACAGCAACTCATTGGAAAAAAAATCCCTGCTGCTGCCTGCTCACTGGACAACAGCTCACTGGAAAAAAAATCCCTGCTGCTGCCTTCGGTCGTTCGCCGTTGCCACTGCCCTTGCCTGCTGGAATTGCACCGCTGCTGCTGTTCCTGCGCGCTGGAACGTCGACGCCGCTGCTGCTCGCTGGTCCTTGTGAGTTGAGACGCAGGACAAGAGATAGTTGAGAGGGGCGTCGAGAGAGGAGAGAGATGAGCATACAGAGGGAGAAAGAAATTCAGTGAGAAACAAGCATACAAAGTCCCTCGCAAGTCGGGGGGTCCTCCCAGATGTGTGTGGTACCCCACAGCGCAATGCTCCCTGTCGGGGGGTTCTTGAGTAGCCTATCTCCCCCCCATTTTTTTAACCAAAAAAAAAAAATATATGTGTTTGCTTCATAGCCCATTGGTTATATGACTTCAATTCTACATTTTCAATTAAAAGTGAAGGATTCTTAATCCACTATCAGTTCCAATGTGCACTATAATTTATTTATATTAAGAGAACTTGAAAGCTTCAAAAATATTTTTATTTATTTTTATATTTGCCACCTTCTATAATATCAATGCGTTATTGGGCTCATAGCCTAGTGGTGGGGGTTCGAAAGTGGTATCAGGGAGATCTAAGTTCGAACCCTCTTGTTCTCTACCCCTTTCCCTTTGAGTGAGTGTGTGCGAGTGTGGAGTGGTATTTTCCGGTTAACAATCTATAAGATGTTTCGAGATGATTGTATCAAAAAATATATATATAATATATATAAAAAAATATCACTTTTCATCCTCGATAATTCATGATGAATCCTGACCTGTATGAACCCATAATATTGTATTACTCATAATATTACGCTAATTAATAATAAATACACATATGTGCATATGCCATTACTACTAACCAATCATCAAACATGCATGATTCTTTGTGGAGGTGATGGCATTATTTTTTTGAGAAAAGGTAAACTAATGGTGCTTCCTATGTTGGAAAATGGTTTTATAATGTTTTTTTTTTTTTTGGAACAAAGTTTATAAATAAATTTAACTTGTGCATTCATTAGCTTAAAATATTCAAGAACTTTTACACAGTCATTTGATTTGAATTGTATATTGAGGTTTCAAAATTCCTTTTTTGTAAATAATACTATAAAGTTTGTCTATATGACACTTTTTTTTTCGTTCTCTCCTCTAAAACTATTAGTAATATGGGACTGAGGAAGTAACCAATTTGATATTTTGGTGTCTTTATCCTTCTCTCTCCTTCAATTTTTCTTCGTCCTCATCTTTTATTTATTTTTCTCTACCTATTGTCAATCTCTATCTATCTATATAAATATTCACGTTCTCTTTGTATTCTCTCAATTTTAATTCTTTTTTATTGATAGATTTAACATAAAACTAAAATATAATTATTAATGTTTAAAAATTATAAATATTAATAAATTATATTATCAAAATTCAACTATATAATTAAATTATATAGTATTTTAATTTGTAATGATATCGATTGTGTCTAATTGCTGATTCCTACACTACCCTCTTGTTTTTATAAGAACCGGTAAGGCTGTAAATGGGTAACCGAAGATCCATTTATCATTCGCATCCGTATACGCTTATAGGATATATTATCTGTATAAAGCGGATATTATCCGTATCTGATTACAAGTACTCGAATAATACACGGATACGGATATGGTAATTGCATATCTGCTCCATTTAATACTCGCTTCGAATGTGTATCCAACGGATATATTTATTTAATCATGTCCGTTATCCGTATCCAATAAATAAGATTAGAAAAAAAATTATTATTATTATTAGTAGTAGCAGCAACAACAACAACAGTAGTAGTAGTATGGGTATATATATTCTAATGTCTTCTTATGAGTACAATAGATAGAAAAAAATCTAATTGATCATATATCCATATTTACAACGAAATAAAAAATATAAGTAAATGTATTAACTTTATTTATATTAATGAGCATATACTATTATATATATACAAATTTTTCAATTAGATAAGTTATATAAATTTTAACTGATATTTTTATATTTATATAAACATATTCGGATATTCAATTGGATATTTGGATAATTGTTAGCGGAAACGGATATTTGGATATATCTGAATTCACGAAATATCCGTCGGGCTTGAATTCAAATATGAAGTTTTGAATATCCGTAGGATTTGAACACAGATACGGATATTGAAAACTTAATTGGATACGAATATGGATATTACATATCCACTCTTTTTAATATCTGTTTACACCCCTAAGAACCGGTTAGCCTCGCTTGCCCATTTGAATAATACCAAAGTGGTATTTTCAATTGTTTGATTAAATATAATGATATCATAATATTTTTCTGACACTATTTGACATGGTTATACTCAAATCCAACGACTAAAAACTATTATTAGACAATATTTAATTGAGTAGCATTCAATTCTACGTAATTTAGTTTGAGGATAAAATTTTTTGGCGCCATGAGTTTAGACATCAAATTTAAATTAATGTATGAAATTTAGAAGTTACTTGAACTAATTCCAATGATTGCATGAAGTTAAATTAATAAATTTATATAAATTTTCTAATTGAAATATAAATGTGAAATTAGTGTGCCTAAGTATCAATTTAATTTTCCATGACAGATTATCAAAGTAAATAAATCCTATCATAATAGTAATATTATGAAAAAAAAAAAAGTTACTAATAATGACTTATAAAATAATTAAGATATATAAAAAATAAAAGCTTAATTGCGAAATGGAAATAAGAAAATAGACAACGCCCACCGTGGGGCTCGAACCCACGACCACAAGGTTAAGAGCCTTGCGCTCTACCAACTGAGCTAGACGGGCTTGTAGGCGTATTTTAACATATATATACTTAAATTACGTACTTGCGGACTTTACGAAGCATGTTCATTTTAGTTTTGTGTGGTGCTGAAAAACTCGATCTCCATCAGTCATGCAGTCCAGCTCCAAGGAACAGGTTTCTTGATTCTCTCTCTCTCTCTCTCACACACACACACACTCACGGGGATTGATTTCATTGAAAGACACAATTTTGTAATAAAATTGTTAAGTAATAACAAAGTGGGCCCTTTCTTTTGAGTGCAACTGCAGATGCATAGCCCACCATCATCTCCGGGGATTGTACTCTATTCTTACTGGCAGAGCTCTTGTTCATGGCGTGTACGCTTTGCTTTGAACCTTAAAGGTCTATTTTTATTATTATTATTATTATTATTATCAAGAATGGATTTTTTTTTTTTCATTTTTGTTCGTTTTTGGTAAATGTTTTGGGGTAGTGGGGTGCATGGTTCGCCGGAACGCCGTCATAACGGCCGGAAATTGCGAAGTTTGCGAATCAGGACGAAGAAGAAGAAGATGAGCTGCTATCTGCAACCCTAAATTGTAATTAACGATAATGGGCCTATTTCCTTAATTGTAATTAATGATAATGGGCCTATTTTAACTAAATAAATGGACTCATTATCTCAATGCAAAATTACAATTTTTTTATGGGTCCATTATCTCAAATTAATCATTATGGGCTTCTATTTTATTATTTTAAATTTATGATAAATAATTTAAATTCATAAGTACTTTAAATATATATTTCCATTTAAACCTATAATATATATTTTTTATTTAATTGGATATATTTTGTATTTTTTTTTTGAAAATTTCATAAGTTTTAAACATTTTATTTAATTTATAATATTAATATACAATATGAAATATATAAATAGGATCATTTTTTTTATCATAAGCATGTTCTATTAATTTTTCAGCGTATCCTTCATTAAAATTGAAAGAAACAAAAGCATTTTGTGCAACAAATAATTCCTAGAATTATTGATACTAGAATTGATTTTAGATTTTGTTTAGTTTTATTTTAGCAAAGCAATTTTCAAGCCCAAAATAAAAGAAAAATATTCTTTTAAATTATATCTCTTTTTCAAGAAATTTAAAAAATATTGTATTAACTAAAAGCACATATTTATATATTTGAGTATGTAATTTATCATATATTTTTAGATATATTAAACTTATAATAATATAAAATTTAATGTGCGGAATAGCCACGACCGTTCCGCGATATTGCAATGGAACTAAAATGGTCGCCTCCGTTTCGTTCCCCACGACCGTTACGGCGAACCATGGTGGGGTGGGGTTTGTGGTGCTTTCCTCTCTCTCTCTTGAAAATGGTTCTTTTGTTCTGTGTTCATAGGACTTTCATACGAGTACAGAGCTGTCAATCTTGCCGAAGGGGAGCAATTCACTCCAGGTAATATTTAGATTGTTTATTGAGTGGCACTTACCACATATTTAATTCTTTTTTTTTTCATTTTTTCTTTTTCTGATATTGATGTTCTTTAAGAAGTCATGATACGCATATATGTTTTCGTTTTGAAAAATTACATCTACCTCCCCTGAACTATGAGTTTTTGCCATCCAACTCCCCTCATCTTTAGTTTTTTGGGCCACACACACACACACACACACATATATATATATCCCTTCTTAGGATCTTTGGCATTGATTATGATATTAATAAATTAAATAAACAAAATAAAGTTACGTGCCACTGATATTTTTACTGTGAAAAGAAATCATGTATTTGGCATTCATTAGATCATGTTTATAGGGATATTTTTTTATAATGTTTTCATTGATCAATTCTACAATATCTAACTATATTAATTTTGCTACTTTCTAAATTGTATTTTTATGTATTTATATGGCAATACTAGGCATATTTTTGTGTTTTTTCCTATATTTTTATATTTTAGTACTACTTTGTCTCATTTGTCCATATTTTTCTTCTGTTTTAGATCTAGAATGGTCATGCTTAATACTTCTGTTATTTTTCATTTAACAAAGCATTAGTTGAGGAACATGTAGTCTTTTTGTTCAACATAAAGGACACTTTAGTTTTTAACTAAAAGTTGATGAAAAATTTATACCATGCTTCAGGGGAGGTGGATGTAGTTATCCCATTTTCGTTTTGATCAATTCTTGGAAGTATAGGGGATTGCACCATCTAGTCTACATGAAGTTACATTTACGTATATGTTTTTACTATAACTTAATACGCCGTTCCCTTAAAAATTTAAAATTTCGCCCCTCAAGGCTCAAAGTTAAATTTTCCGACTCCAATCTAGCTCAGAAGCTATGATGAGTAGGTAATGACATTTGTCCTAGAGTCCCCGACTTTTGTGATATCAAGGTCTTAAAAAACTTGTGCTTGGCTTGCAGAGTTTGAGAGGTTAAATCCTCTTCAGTACGTCCCAGTTTTGGTTGATGGAGATGTAATTATTTCAGACTCATATGCGATTTTACTGGTTCGTTACTTCATTCGACTTAAAACTTTGATGATTATGTCCAGAAAATGAAGAGGAAAGTAGATAATTTGATATTAGTCTATTCATTGGTTTGTTTGTTTTCTTTTTGGCCAGTATTTAGAAGAGAAGTATCCTCAGAATGCACTTTTGCCAGCTGATCCTTGTCTAAGAGCAATCAATCTCCAGGTCAGGACAATAATATTTTCTTTTTGTGCCCCCCGGTTAGACGAGGCTAAAAGGGTGTTTTCAAGAGCTTCTACTTTCTCGAAGTGCTTAATTTTAGAAATTTTGGAAAAAAAATCATGTTGCGGTAAAATAGTTGCCAAAGTCTTACAAAAAGGACCCTACAAATAGATGGTAAGGGGTGTTTGCAAACACTTCTGCTTTTGGAGAAGTTGAAGTTGTAGAAAAAGTTGAAAACAAATTAAGTAGTAAAAATGGGTAGTGTTTGGAGAGGAATAGTGAAAAGCAGTAGTCGACTTTTGAAAAAGTACCTAGAAGTTGGAAAAAGCAATTTAAATGTTGCTTTCAACTTCTAGCTTATTTTAACTTTTTTCAACAGAAGTAGAAAAGCAAAATACTCACTCTCTGCTACTTTTCAGTAAGCTGGAAAATCAATTTTTTAAAAGTATTGCAAACACCCCCTAAAAGATGGGTAGAAGGTGCTTCCAACTTTTAGCCTTTTTCTTCAGCTTAAGACAAAAAAAAAAAAAAAAAGCTAGAAAGCACTAACCATGAGAGTACATTTTGTCACGACCGGAGCTCTTGTTCTGAAAGTATGTTTTTGTCACAGGCTGCGAGTATTGTTTCTTCCAGCATACAGCCTCTTCACATGATGTCGCTGCTGGTCAGTTTTTTAATGCATATATCGTTTGAAATCAGTGATAGCACTCGGAATTTTGTCACGTGAGATGCAACACTCAATTTTCGTACACCAATATGCAGAAACATGTCGAGGAAAAATTCGGTGCGGATGAGCGACAGGCGTGGCCTGTGTTCCATATAGAAAGAGGCTTTCTTGGTGAAGTTCCTTTGTCTTTTTTTCTGGATAATTTTGCTTCAATTACAAAAAACTCCCCCCCCCCCCCCCCTCTATATTGAAATTACAATTACTCCCCTGATACTAACAAACAGATGAACTTTTTGTAATTTGAGCAACTAATGAATGGTTCTATTTGTAAGTCATTGGCAAACCTCAAGGGATGTCATTGTAATTTCATTAAATACATATAAATTTGTTTTATAATTCGGACAAATCTTGGCCTTTTTTTTTTTTTTTCTTTTGTGATTATCCTTGTTTTGTTTTCCCCAAATTTATTTACTGCTCAACTGCATCCATGCTACTCTTCTCTGCATTCGTGCTTAAGTTTTTCGATTCTCGTCTCTCTTTAAAACATTTTTTGTCCATTCTAAAAAATTATTCAGCTCTCGAGAAGCTACTGAAAGACTATGCCGGCACGTACGCTACAGGAGAAAAAGTTTATATGGTAACTTTTTTCTTGTGCTTTCAGCTTATTTTGACAGTGTATGGTACAATTTATGCTGGAAACTATGATTAGATGGTCTAATTTATAGTTTTCGAAAATTTAGAAACACCTGTGCTAAGATTATCGAGGCAATGTATATATATCCTTCCTTTATTAAGAACTTCATGTGATATGCATGCTGCAAGATAACTAATAACACAAATACCCCCTCTTGGTTTCAAAATTTACACTTACCTTCCTCATAATTTATTTGCACGATATTCTTCACCCCATTCTGTTGATTACTACACGTAGTTAAATGATGTTATGATTCAAATTTTAACATAATTTTCAAATTGTTCTTACATGTATCGATGATGCTATCATTAGTGAACTTATCTAAAACGAGACGATTGCGGCTATTTGCAGGCTGATGTATTTTTGGTCCCTCAAATTGCTATAGCTGCAAGGAGGTTTAATGTTGATATGGTAAATAAATCTTCTCAGCTTCTCTCAACCTTCTTTGTTATTTTTCGATACCCGGTGTTTCATCTTCTATGCTCGACTACTCAAATCATCGTTATCTTGCGCTTGATTTAACGAACTAAGACAAATTTTGTTTGTCGTATTTGTTGTGTAGTCGAAGTTCCCGACTCTGCGCGCAATATACGAGTCGTGCAATGCCTTGCCGGAGTTCCGAGCTTCTTCGCCGGAGAGACAACCCGATGCCTTGCCATGAAGATCTACTCAAGGGAGACTTAGTCGGAAAATTGTTTTTCAATCTGAAGAATCATTCAAGCAAATTTTCATCATTTCAAAACTTGATCAATAAATTTTAATCTATTCTCGAGCAAAATTACGCTGGACTTCCTAAATTATTGTTATTTTTAGGATGTTATTTGAGAAATCAATTTAGAGATGAATTGGGCTTGGCAGTGCTTAAAATCTACATGCTTAATATCACCTGTAGGATTGTCAATGGAACGGATTTTAATTCGAATTCATTTTGAATTTAGTATATTCAATCGTTTAAAATATTTGATGGATTAGATCTATTTATAAATATCTGTACTTTGAAATAAATGAATAGGATATGAAATCATATAGTTCGGTCTATTAAAGATTCAAATCCGAACCTTAATGGTTCTTTTTATTAGATTAATAACCTTATATATATAATATTAGTAAAGAAGTTTATATAGAATGCAATATATAAATCATAGTAATTAATAATACACTATATTTTTTTATTTTTTAAAGTAACTTTTTTTTAACAAAATAATTTAAAATTTCTATACATATTCTAAAATAAGTTTCTATTTAATTAAAATTTATTTTTTACATACGAAATATTTTTTTTATTTGTTCCTTAATTTTATAGTTTCAATTTTTTTAATTGCTGATTGGATATGATTTTCATATCGTGTTTCGAAATTTTTATCTAATTCGAATCAGCAGTATTGAATGTAAATCCTACATGATTCAAGTCGGATTCAGATATTGAGAAAGTTCATTGAATTCGAACTTGAATTTTTCAAATTTGTTCCAAATCCGATCCATTGAAAGTCTTCCTTGATCATCTAAAAGTGTTCAAGGAACAATCTTGATATTCTTGACTACACCATATGAGGGGAAATTCTTTTATGGACCGGATATATGCACCATACGATTCAAATTCAACCACATGTTATAACATGTGACTAAATTTGAACCACAGAACGGATCACACATGGTTGAATTTAAAGCGCAAATTGTATGAATGAAATTACATACATCCGGTACATATAAAAGTTTCCCCGTTGGGGGTTGTGCATCGGAATTGACTAGCAAAGAGCTTCCTATTTTTCTTGTGAACTAGTAAACCACTTTTGTAATTGCATAGCTTACCCACTTTCAATGGATTCACTGTGCTATTTATTGTCTCATTGATTCGATTTGCAAACTACCTACTAAAAGAATCGTCAAAAAGCAATTGCCCCTACGCTGTTAATATATAACTTACGCTATTAATATATAACCTACAGTGCTAACACTAGATGCAAGGCTATTCGCCTATTCATATTCGTTTTCAATGAGCTTTTTATCCGTTGATTAATTCGAATCGAGTATTGTAAAAAAAAATTATGATTTTGTCGATTAGTAATTTGTAAAATATGTTATTAAATGAAAAATTAGAGTGGACCATCCTCTAAAAGTTGCATATGAACTTGCAAGGAGAAGAATAGATTCGATAACAACCGATCTGTTTACATATTGAATGTGACCCTTTGGCGCAGAGCAATTGAGTAGATAGTAGTTTTGTCATGAGTTAAATGAAACAAAAATTTGGCAAAAAGACAATTTAATAAATTTATAAGATTTTATAAAAGATTTCTATTGAAAAATAGTGCTTGATATGGATTTCACCTTCACTCAAATTATTTTAAGGAATTAAAAATAATATAAATTTATTTATGAAGTGATGGAGCTCCCATTTATTCAATAAATACTTTTTGAGAATCCTTACTATTTTAAAATTTTCTAAATTCAATTATCCCTTTCAGTGCACTGATCTACTTATTAATTTTTTTTTTAAATGCATGAAATTTTTTGGGTTCGTTATGGATAAATTGACCTTTTAGGAAACAATTTATTCGGGCCACAATAATTTTTCATTTAGTAACATATTTTACAGACTACTAATTGAAAAACATTATAAATTTCCAAGGGCCCTCTTCGAGTAACCTCAAGCAGAAATAACTCAAATCTAGCATCAATTTATTCTTAAAAATATTTATTAAATAGTAAATTCTTTTTTTCGGATACCTTGTCACAATTAATAAACAAATATAAATATAAAAGATATTAAACACTATAAAACATATTTTCATGAATAAAAATAGCAAAGCTATATAATTTTAAACCTTAAAACAACTAACCACGATATTGCTATTCCATAATTAAATATAAAAAACAAATAATTTAGAAGAAGTTTACCATCATCTTCCCCTAGTTAAAATATAAAATCGAAAAGAAAAAAAAATACTTCTTCGACATCGAAATTCAAACCTCCAATTAAGTAATGATCTCCATTCTTATTTATTTATTTATTTATTTACTGAGTTATATTATATAACTCACAAATTAAACTAAAAGAAAGAAATATAAAATCATATATTGTAGAATTGAATTATACTATAGAATTGCCCTCCTTATGTCTCGTTATTTTGTCAATGAATTTATGGAAGTGACTTTGCTTGAAGAGGATGAGGATGCGCCCAGCCGCCGAATTTAATCTTGGTGCATTTATTATTATTGTTATTATTAAAAAACCGTTACCTAATTTAATACATATAATATGACATTTTAAAAAAGTATCTTAACCATGTATTTTATCGCGATATTTTATAAAAATACCTTAATATATTATATCAAATTTGAATTAAAATGTATATTTTGTGATACTACAAAGTGTCAAAATAAGTTATTGTGACACTTAAATACATATCACTTTAGCTAGTGTCGCCAAACCAAATTTTATTTTAGTAGTACTAACTAAAGTATTATGTGTTTGAATATAGTAACAACCTATTTTGATACCTTTTAGCGTTACAACAAGTACATTACAATTTAAATTCAGAATAACTTAATTATTGATGCACTTTTTATAAAGGTATCACAATAAATACACAAATATAATACTACTATATTATATGTATCAAATTAATTTATTCTTGTAATAATGTGTGTTCGAAATTTTATTTGTGAAATGCATCTGAACTCATTTCACATGTTTAAATTTATTTTTAGAATAATTCAACAATTTTGATATAAAGTTACTAGTCTTTAATCTAAAATATGTGCAAATTTATATCGAAATTTGTATAGAATTTAAACACATCAAAGTTAAGAGATAATACTGGTAGAATTCAGAGAGGAGGGATTGAAGAACCACACATGAAGGACTACATTGATGGATTTGAGAGACAATAGATAAAAAAATGGACAAAAACTAGTTACCTTCATTGAACAAAAACTAGGCATTGATGGGTTGCACTTATTTACCAACTTTCAGTTAATCTAGAGGGACGAAAGCTAATTTTTTGAACAATATTCAGAGTTTAAATTCTAAAGTTGTAAATAGAGTAATTTGATTAGGAAGGCCGTCCCCACAATTCGAATTAATCCATTTTGGTTAGAGACTCGATTCAGATCAATCGATGAATGAGTCAGAGCTAAATGACTAAAAAATAAATAAGAGAGAGAGAGAGAGAGAGAGAGAGGGAGAGATTACACCTATTTTAAAAAATCTCTGTTACTTTTTTCATTGTTCTACATTATATCCCACACCTTAAATATACTACAATTTTAAAATGTATTAAATAAAAAAGATAAAAATAGAAACTTAATTATAAACACGTTGTCTGATTTAAGTAGTTAAACACAAAGTCAGACATTAAAAAATCAAACAAAAGATTTGTTCCAAGTAAGGGGAGCAACATATTTGAATTATGAATGGACAGTGGAATTTCGAACTAATAATTAAACCTAAAAAGGTGGGGGACGTGTTGTTCACGCATAATCCAACTTAACAATGTGTAGTACTGTCAATAGATAATATGCCCAATTCCATGCATTTATTTTAATCGAGTTTGTTTTCATTTTATTTATTTTTTGTTTTCTTTTTGCCTTTTTTTTGGTTTTTTGTTTGGTCAACGACACTGTATGGTCACCTAAATTTCAATTTTGAACCTTGCAACACCTTGGTGCAAGGAATGATAGACTTATTTTAGGATATATATATATATATATATATATATATACTATGCTTGTTTTCGTATCATGAATCTTGGCTACGTGTTCTACTCTTCTAAGCGTAAACTCTTCATGATCTCAAATTTTTGTTGCAATTCAATTCATCAATACATTTTCCGACAGAATTTCACCACACGTGAATTAGCCACGCACGAATTTAAATGTATAAATGCTAATACATAGTTTTGTAGCTGCAATTGAATCCATACATTGTCTAACTGACATACTTCATTTACCGGTAAAATTCCATTAGAAAATGCGTAAAGGGACTGAATCGCAAATCAATTTCAAGATAAGTAGAGCTGAAATCTCCCATTTTGAAGCTTATGCACCAATGCGACACTAAAATAAAATTAGCCATGCGTGGATTTAAATATATAAACATCCATATATAGTTCGTAGTTGCAATTGAATCCACACATGCGTTAATTGATGTACTTCATTTGCCAGTAAAATTTCATTAGCAAACACATCAAGAGACTGGATCACAACTGTAGAGACTAAAATCTCCTGTCTTGAAGATTATACATCAAAGTGATATTAAAATAATATTCGAGAAACTAGTATCTTTTGCCTTTTCCTTTTTTTTTTTTTCTTTTTTCTTTTTTCATCCAATAATAAAGTTTTAATAATGTGAAAATACAAATATACCCTTCCATATTTTAAGGATGAAATTATGAACAATAACAAAAGGATGCCCAACTTTTTCGCTTAACCATAAAAACAACACTAAAACCGCTATCAAATCACACATTCACTCGCTTTTTTCTTACTCCTTCACTCAACACATCAAACTGTTAAAACTTTAAACTACAAAACCAAAATTTATTAAATTTTTTTTTGTTTTTTGATCTGATCAAAAATCTTCATTTTTTCTTCTTGTTGATCTTCTTCTTCTTCTTCCACTCTCTCTCTATATCTCACTCCCCTTGTGTATATACACATGTAGAGAGAGAGAGAGACAAAGCCCCCACACACGCATAACACACACACACACACTAAATCACGTACAGAACACACACAGAGAACAAGAAAAATGCTGCCATTTGAGACCCTTCAAGAAGCGCAGTTCACTCTTGGCAGGAAGCTGACGTTTCTGGAGACGGTATGGTTCGACTACTCGGCCCGAAAATCCGATTTCGTTCTGTACTGCCACAACACGTTTTTCTTGTTCATTTTCTACTCGATCCTGCCATTGCCGTGCGTGATCATGGAGCTCATGCGTTCGAAGAAGATTGATCGGTACAAGATTCAGCCCAAGATCAAGAACTCGTTGGGGGATATGTTGGATTGCTATATAAAGGTCACGATTACGTTTGTTCTTGCTGTTGGCCCTCTCCAGATCCTCTCTTTCCCTGTCATCAAGGTATTGTCTTTGCTATGTGTTTCTGTTAATTCCTATTTCAAGATACTGTGTGTTTGTGTGTGTTGTGTGTGTGTTTGTTACACATGTTTGGTTGGGATCTTTTGTCAAATTATGAGTTATTTTGAGGGAGAAAAGGAAAATAAAATTTTGGGGTTTGATTTAATCATTTACACAGACCTTTTTCCATTGCATATGTGCTTAGCTAGAAATGAAGATTCTTGATCTTCTATTTGACATTTTTTTTTTCATCATCTATTTTGCATTAAAATATTCATAATAACATGATAAATCGTGGGTTTGACTTGTAGAGCCTTAATTTTTTTAATTTTTTTTAAAATTCGTGATTAAGGTTGAAAGATTTTTGCTTGTTATGGACATGATCATGCAAACCATGATTTTTGAGTAGTTAATCCTTCAAATTCTTGATCCTAAGATATTAAAATATTAATGGGGTTAATTACACCAACACCCCTCCGAAATATCTAGATTACTAATGCCCCCCCCCCCCCCCCGGCGGCCCCTTCCATATTTCATAATAATAATCCCCATCTAAGTTTTCATAATTACAAAATCCAAAACTAAAAGAATTAACAAATAATAAAAATACCAAATTTTGTAAAGATAATTTGGCGCTTGCGTGTTTAGGGATTTAAAAATCCTAACAGAATGGTGAGTTTGTTAGACGGTGAAAATTGGAGGAGAGGTCACTGTAATTGTGAAAGATCGATGGGACGGGGGGGGGGGGTTGGTAATTTGGATATTTTAGAGGGGGTGCCGGTGTAATTATCTGTTAGTGATGTTCTATTTCTCATTGTTTTCGCTCATAGTTTCTGCATTTCTCTGATATTTTCATAATAAGATTGATCTATATTCTTGCAGTTGATAGGAATAAGAACAAGTTTGCCACTCCCATCCGGCTCGGAGATTTTCTGGCAGCTATTGGTATACTTTCTTATCGAGGACTACGCTAACTATTGGCTGCACAGATGGCTCCACCAAAAATGGGGATATGAAAAGATCCACAGAGTTCACCATGAATACACTGCTCCAATTGGATTTGCAGCTCCTTATGCACATTGGGCCGAGATCATAATCCTAGGCTTAGCCTCGTTTCTTGGTCCAGTGATTTGTCCGGGACATATGGTCACCTTCTGGCTCTGGTTCATTGTTAGGCAACTAGAGGCCATCGAGACTCACTGTGGGTATGGACTGATCTTTCCCATATTTCATCCCTTTTTCGTGTTAAAATTTGTGTATTTGTTTTGAGTTAGAAAGCGCGGGCGTTAGCTAATGTAATACGTAAACTTCCTGATCTTATATGACTTGGCGACTTTAAGTGTTTTGGACGAACTTGTTTCGGGTTACAAAACCCTCCATGGTATCAAAAACATTACAAAAACCCCCCTAATGTTTGGTTCTGTATTACAAATCTCATTCATCATTAGGGTGTCTTTGTAATACATAACCAAATATCAGGGGGTTGTTTGTAATTGGTCATACCACGAGAGTTTCGTAAAGATCGGCCTAACCAAGGGGGTTTTCGTAATTAACCCTTTTGGTCAAAGATGCTTGTAATGTCTTGTTACTGTTTTTATTCAGGTATGACTTCCCCTGGAGTCCTATGAACTACATCCCGTTTTACGGGGGATCCATTTTCCACGATTACCATCACTTTGTTGGAGAGAAATGCCAGAGCAACTTTGCATCAGTATTCACATACTGCGATTATATCTATGGGACCGACAAGGTTAACCAACACTTTTCACTTTCCAATATGAATAGTTCTGATAGTATATTATCTGTGCGCATTTATATAAAGTTCGTCACCCGAGTCTATTCTAACACGCACTTGCTGCTTCGCTGTACAGGGCTACCGGTACCAGAAGGATGTTTTCGAAAAGGTACTAACAAAGTTTATGATCTTTGATGTGTTTGATCGCGAACTCGGCCTTTTATCTCTGATTTTTGCGTGTTCAAATGTTTCAGATGAGAGAAAAACAGAAGCCAAACTGAGCATACCAGGGCCTGGCGCCAGGGCTAGCTAAAACTACAGAAAGGTCCCAAGAATGTGAGCAGAATGGCTGGACTTGAGAGATAGAGTGTACCTTTTAGAGAGTCTTTTTTTTTTTTTTTTATTATTTCTTGTAGAATATATATGGTGCGAAATGTAAACAAATCTCTTGGTCTATTCTGCTTTGAAATTTTTGAACTTTGCAAGATTTTCAAGATACATTGCACTTGTTCTGGCCATTGTTTTTTTGTTCCAAGTATGCGACAATCTTAGGCTATAAATAAATGAGCTGAGCTCAAGATGAGTCGGACTCATTTTCAAGGCTCGAGTAGATAATAATGGACTCGAACTCAAACTCGATGAACCTATTTTTAAGAGTTCAAGCTCGAAGCAGATAATTGAAACTTAATATTGAGCTTGAGCACGATTCTGAACGAACCAAAACTCGAATTTGTGCTCGTTTATCTCACTTAGGTTTTTTCTATTAATTCTAATATATTTTTTATACAATAACATCTAAATTAAAGTGTGGGATATGAAATGAGAATTTTAGAATATCAAATAATCTTGATTTTTGATTAAAATGTTGATATTATTATTATTAAAAATGCTTATTAAATGTGTATATACATTTGTCAATAGTAATATTTTTTTTTTAATATTACATAGTATGGATAAAAATAAAACAATACTTTTTTCTTTAAAAAAAATAAGGAGAAAAAAGATTACGAGCCTATCATAAATGAGCTCAAGCTCGACTCATATAACCAGTGAAGCTTGAACCCGAAAAGGTCAATACCGAGTTGAGCTGAATTGAGCCGGTTCACAAAGCTTTGTGAGGGAATCAACTTACACAGTCACACCCAGATAAAAATATAATAAGTAAAATCAATAAGATAGGTGAAACTATCAGCCCGTCTAGCTCAGTCGGTAGAGCGCAAGGCTCTTAACCTTGTGGTCGTGGGTTCGAGCCCCACGGTGGGCGTTGCCTATTTTTTTTTTTATATTTCACAATTAAGCTTTTATTTTTCTATTTCTTAATCATTTTATAAGTCATTATTAGTAACTTTTTTTTTTCTCATAATATCAATATTATGATAGGATTTATTTACTTAGAAAATGTGTCATGGAAAATCAAATGGATACTTAGGTACTAATTTCACATTTATATATCAATTAGAATATTTGTATCAATTTAACTCATGCAATATCCGGGAATCTGTTAACTTCTAAATTTCATACATTAATTTAGAATTAATGTCCAAACTCCTGGTACCAGAACTATTTTTTTTTTACAAAGTGAACAGAGGCATACATATCCAGTTCCTATTAAACAGACTATATTCCCGCTCATTTTTTTTCTGGGAAGTTTGAAGGGCTCTCCTCATAGTTCTTGATAAAACATAATAAAAAATGTTTCTAAAAAAACCAAAAAATTTACATTTATCTTCTGGTTGCCTGGACTTGATCTCAATGATCTCTCGCCATTCGAAAGTACGAAATGAATTCACTTAGCTCATATGTAATGTAACATTTGACCAGAAAAAGATTGAGAAATCAATCCTATATATCTGACAATTTTGCTACTTCGAAAGGCCAGTTGCACCCTAGGCTGCATGGTTTTACAAATGAAATCGATAAAGTCAAAAAACCGGAAAAATCTGAAAATTTTAGGGGGGATTTGCATGAAATGGGACAAACCTGGGTGTGATTGGCGATACGTGTGTCGTACAGAGGCTCAAGAGACCTTCAAATCTTAATGTCATCTACGGAAAGCTCCGGCCCTGTCGTCAGGCTCTTGATTTTCTGTGGAAAATAAGTCCACAGTGTCATGTACCGATCATTTCGGATATCACGCAAGTAAATGCATGGCAGTTGAAGTGCCTCACATCCAGAAACCAAATCCACACACACACACACACATGTCAAAAGTTTTGTCTCCCTCTTGATTACAATACGTGTAGTGATCACCCATGTTAGCAGGAAAGGACGTATAGATGGATATAATCGATATTCTTTGGAGGAATAAGGTGAAATGCAAGTAAATTGAATGTTTACCGTCACGTATTGAGCAGGATCATGTATACTAGTTGTACCAAGAACTACTTCCCTCCTTAATTTTGCTGTAAGTTTATGGCAAACTCTTAGCTGAAGACGAAAACCCAACAATATAAGTTGCGAAAATCCCAACATCGTAAAACTAATTGCTGAAAGGAAATGAATGAGTTTTAACTACCTCTGATCTAGTTGCTCCACCAATTATAAAAACAAAAATGCGCTGTCCCATCTTCTTGAGATCAGCAGATGAACTTCTCGAGATTGAGTCACTGGAAGCAAATTAAAAAATTAAAATTAAAAAAAAATCTTGATTTTTGATATTATTAACGGGAAGAAAAATGTCGCAGTAATGCATTTGGAGGCTATGTGATACAGATTAGTCCTATAATTTTACTCCATATGAAGAGTTAATAAACTGATAGACCAATATTACATGGATATAAGCAGGAAGCTTATGACAGGAAATTTAATACTTCCATGAATACACACCAAAAAAATAGGGATAATTACACCGATACCTCCTGTGGTTTGGTATAAATACACTTAGAGCCCCTGAGATTTGCATATATACAGATCCACCCCTAATGTCAATTTTTTAGGGGTCAAACTGTAAGACTAAAGTTGATGGCCGGGTCGGTTTTTGTAGTTATGCAAACCTCAAATGGGTCTAACTGTAAGCAAAAGTTATCAGCAAGGATAGTTTCTGTAATCATCAAACCTCAGGAAGTGTTGGTGTAATTATCCCCAACTTAATATGTTTATCCAAAGAAAGAGTTCCAGGTGTCTACCTTGCAGATCCATCATCAGAGGTGCGAGCTTTGGCCCATGTAGCTGTTCTTCTTGATCGCATAGAATGTGCGGCAATAGATTGACCTCCTCTAACTGATCCTGCGGGTGAGGCTCCACCAGACCCAGGCGCCCCATTACTGGAAGGACTAGGTTCGTTGATACACTGATAATCATCTTTTGGCAATTGTCCTTTGTTCAAATTTTCAATTAACTCCTGAGAAAGAAAACCCAAGTTACCATTACTTAATTCTATGTGGTAGAAAGAACTTTCCAGTCCAAACTCAAGAAAAAGATATGCACGTGATCTTAAATGAACCTCTATCATGGGATAAAACCGAGATAGAGCCCAAGTCTCTGCCTCGTCTTCTGTTCGATCCTTTCTTAACGAATGCCTACTCTATTAAGCAAACAAAAATTAGCGACAGTCAGGTCTCAGTTTCAGCCAGTATTTGGATTCTGTGCACAATCACAAGTACTCTATTAAACATATTTACCTTGGCCGAATCAAACTTCAGAGAAAAAGACCCCTTTGAAGTCTTTTTCACTTCAGATCCCTCAAGTAATTTCATATTTCTCACAGCTTTCATGGCTTCCTCGTCTGATAATTTTGCCAACTGAAGAAGCATAACCATAGCAAAATTAGGAAGAGCCAGTATATTTGTTGTTTCACTTTGAAGCATCTTTTTATAATATATAGTCTAGTCATCATATGTTATGGGACAAATAAAGATTCACAAGGTTCCCTTTGCGACCTTCAGTAAGTCAAAGGTCTTTGGTAACATCCACTGAATGATTAGCTACGGCCTCCATGATTCCCAACTAAATATGTAAAAGTATACAGCAGAAGGCAAGAACCGACTAAATATCTATAACCTTGAAAATACACTAAAGAAATCCATTT
This sequence comes from Petrea volubilis, assembly GCA_026212405.1. Classification (NCBI taxonomy): domain Eukaryota; kingdom Viridiplantae; phylum Streptophyta; class Magnoliopsida; order Lamiales; family Verbenaceae; genus Petrea; species Petrea volubilis. The sequence goes on from CM047878.1 coordinate 1,976,900, forward strand.
GAAAACAAATGATGAATACACGTAAACTATTAAGAACAGTCATATTTATTCCAACCATCTTTTCTTGGTAAGTCAAACCCGATTACCTCTGAACTACAAGGTAATTATCATTTTTATAAGAGGAATCCTTCAAATCTGAATTTCTTGGTTCAAATTGGGCCAGAATGTTATATGGAAGTAAAACCTCAAAATACATGGTGTAAATTTTCGACTTTCAATAGCCTAGATTTCTTGGTTCCTTATCACAGTTTAAGCAAGAGAAGATAATATCTAGTGCTGGAAGGAGAATGTCACTTATAGAGTTCATGAGTTTCAGTTTAACGGAATATACAGCTTAAATTGATACTTGTTTGTGTGTGTGTGTATGTGTTTGTGTGTGTGCACACGCGTGTGCGTGTGTGTGTGTGTGTGTGTGAGAGAGAGAGAGAGAGAGAGAGGATTAGCGACCTGCATCAGTTTTGATGCTTTGTCACCCTCAAACTTTTCTGGATAGACAGCAGCATAAATCATCATAAGCCGCAGTACATGCTCATCGTTTCGTTCCTGTCAGTAAAAGAATAATTACCATCATACCATGATGAGCAAAAGGAAAACATCGCGGGAAAAAAAAAAAGAAAAAAAGGAACATCATACCACGACGTGGCAGAAATAATGCAAGTGCTATTGACGTGTCTGAATATAGTCATTGAGATAATACCTGTCTGTTTCTCAGAAAATTGATAACTTCCTTTGCCCCTGCATCACCAAATACAAGGTCCTGTTCAAGTTGTCCAAGTTCTCGAAGACCCACTTCTCTGATAATTCTATTAATTTTTCCAGCAATCTGATTGAAAGAGACACAATGAGCATTTGCAAGTTTCTGACTAGGATAAATCCTTTTGGTCTTCATAATCGCTCTCAATCATTTTCATTTGATTGGACTGATTTTCTCATATCACATGATAATATGTAGTAAGTACTTTAGTAAGACTGCATTGACTAAGGAGATAATACTGTGACGGAAGAATCAACCTCAACATGCAGAGAGATTTTCTCCATCTGTTCATTATATTGTGGCAAAGCTTGAACCATTTTCTGAAGGTCTCTTGTGGAAACCTCCCCACCACCATCTCTACATATATAGAAGAAGACTTGAAAGTCAGAGATTTGATGAAGGAAACAGAATTAATTGCACAAAAAAAAAAAATCTCTTTCTATAAACTTGCAAGCCACAGCCATATCAGAACCAACCTCGTTTGAAATTGTGCTGCTTTGTTCTTCGAAACAAAATTTGTCATCTTGTCGTGCAACCGTTCGCTAGCCTGAAAAAAAATTAACGTGAGAAAGACAACTCACAGATGCCGTATCTAAGAAGCTCAAAGAGATTCACATATGACACGTTCAGGTGACTGCAAAGCCAAAAAGTGCATGCATAAGTGAACACCTCTGCTATGTGAGCATGCCTGAGCTCAAGCCAGACTGGATCATGATCTTCCAAAAGGACTTCCTTCTTTTCAGGCTGACCACCTGATTTGCTCGGCACCTAATATCCAACTTTTGTCATCAGAAGAGTCTTCAGATTTACACGTAGGCTGTGTTTGGACACAAACATTTACCTCATGCACATATTTATTTCCCTCCAGATTAAGCAGATCATGACACATAGCATCATATGTCCATTCATGAATGATTGGAGCAATCTGTAACAGCAAATTCATCATAAGTCTAACAGCAGTAAAAATTTGAACAAAAAGAAATTAAAAAAAAAAAAAAGAATTAGGTTGATAACTTCATCAAATAAATTTATGATACCTGATCAACTGATCTGTCCACTATAAGTAATTCACATGTTTCTGTTTGTGGGAAATTAGCAATGGAGGATTTATACGTTGTAATGCTGTTCCAAATTGCTGCAGCAACTTTTGTGGGGACTAATTCGCGGAATGTCATTGTGTCACAATCATCCAGCTTAGCTACTCTATACCACACAAAAGGAAATTCCTGCAGTAAAATATTACATGAAATGTCAACTCAAAAATTGATAACAGACTATGTTACTTAATGGGCTCCCTAGATTATCAAGAAAGATGCTTTCACTAATTCAAGAAAATAAAACATTTTTCTGCACCGTGCACTCCGTGCCACTTCCATAATCTTTACATTATATAAATCTGGAGAAAAGTTCATGTTTTCTATTGGTTAAATCTTAAACATCTAATCTCTGCAGTGCATCACATCGAAATACACACACACATTTAAGGACAATCACTAATGTCAGTATTAAAATTGAATTTCTGCCAACAAAACAGTCTTTTAAATGATCATCCACTAACCTCTTCATATATTATTGACCCTGAAAGCAATAGCAATTACCACCAAAATGAGAGAGAAGAAAACAGAAGGAAAAGGGAGATTTAGAATTTGGATTAACAATTCTTCATGTTCTTTAGGCAGGGAAACGGGTTAAAGGACCTGGGTAAAACATAAAAAGGATGATCTTCCGGTACCTTTAATGAAGCAAAAACAGTAGCAATTCTTGTGGCCATTACATTCAAGTACGCATCAAATCTGCCAGAATTTTCAGCATCATCACCAAAAAGTTCTTCAAATGCTCTTTCATGATCAGTGATGAATCCCTGGAAATAAAATCGCTATACTGATAGAGTTTCCCGCATACTAACAACAGAAACTTTTGTATACTACTGATGATTTTCAAAAAAGAAACAAGAGACTAAGAATCATATAGACTCAAGCCTACATAACCTCACATGATTAGGCCTAACTTGGTTTTCTTGTTTTTTATAATTTTAGTCTGCCAAATACATGATCAAAATGTGAGAACCAAAATGGATATTATGAATACCTGAGTGTCTATGGAGAAGTACTCCAAATTCATCTGCAATTTGTCAGAGGTTTCAGAAATAAATTCTTTAAATATTCAGAAAAGTATGGAAGGTGATTGCAGCTAAAATGAGCAGTTTTAACCTCTCGTAGTGCACCAATACGTGGTAAAACACTAGTGTCCTTCTTGATGCGAGCAACAAGCTCTTTCTGTATAGGTGAACTGAAGTATACATATGCTCTGCAACCACAGGAAAACCAAGAAAAGAAATCCTATATTCAGACTCCATACAGCAGATATGTGGAGACGTTGAATTTTGGGATAAACAGTTTCTTTAACATACTTCCTGTATAAAGGTTCTCTTCCTGACATGTCAGACAAGAACATGATGACACTGAAAAGGATTCAAAACTTAATAGTCAGTTCCTATGTTATCTTGAGTAATTCTGAGTAATAATCACAAGATCTTGAAAACGGCCAACATCAGTAAAAGACAAGTATTGGAAAAATGACGTTAAAAGAGGCAATCTGATAGTTATTTTTCAATCAGATAACACAGTACATATGACGCAAGAACTGAAGCCATACTAAAGCATCAGACATTAACCTAGGAATGTTGGAGGAATGGTTTCCAGATCAACTTAAATTTGCTGAAACAATAAATAGAATTCACAGGAATAGAAAATTGGCAAAAATATAAACTAAAGTGAAACACATTTTTCTTCTCATGACAGTTATGACTAAAAATCAAGAAAACATTTTGAAGGATAACCATACTTTTCCTTGGTAGGTTGAATGAAATATATGGCATCCATTGAAGGCAGAGGTTGTCTTCTTCTATAAAGGTCTTCCACCACTGATAAAATGAAAAAGATATATAACCGTCAATATGAAGATAATAAATCACTTGTAAAAAGGTGTCCTGACAGTAAATATAAAAATGACTTCATGTCACATTACATCAAACTATACTACATCAGGACTGGTCATGTAGTAACTGAATTTAGGTAATAAGTTGCATGTTATAATGAAGAACTAGAAGCTCTGTGAAATGAAATTAACCTTGCAAGTCTACTAAATCAGGAAAAAATGTTGGGGGGGGGGGGGGGGGGGTAAGTACTGAAAGCTGTTGTGATAAATCTTCAAATATGTGATTTCCTTAGTCATAGGAGAAAAATTCCATTGGCTAAGGCCACAGAAGTTCACCTAGGTTAACCTGATGCTTTTTGATAAGCATAATTCTAGAAATGCTTACATGAAACTCCTTGGTCGGTGATATCTGACATTTTGCATGATTGCGACATCACTCTTACTGTAAGTTTATCCATGAGAAGCACCTGAACAAAACCAATTAGCTGAGAAGAGTATACTGCAAAAACTAAAGGGCCACAAAAGAATGGGAAAAAGGAAGAGGAAATAAATACATTAACGAAATAAAATAACACCATTTCTTAAGCAAGCATGCTGGAAGCTTTAGGATTGATCTACTATGTAAAATGATGTGTGAATGTGTGACCCAGACTGCAAGGAGGTGAAAATGTGGACAAGTTTTACATAATAATCAAGTCATTTATTAAACATCATTCCTCTTCCAATGACTTCACATAGTTAACAATCCCCATTAAGGAGAATTCTCTGCGTTCTCTCATTTCCAAGAAATGCTCACCAGAATTATCTTCAAGCAAGGAAGAAATTAATATGACAAAATGGTGCAATTCACATTATTTCATATACCACCTCTTGAATTTGCATTTTTTTTTTCTACAAAAGTTTTGATTATTTGATCAATTAGCATGCAGTGTGATCGACTCAGGCTCTGTGTTCTTGTTCTCACCATTCCACTAACTTCAACTCTATGCTTTGAACACATTGCTCCTGAGTGAAAATGCAAAATTACATCCTTCTCCACAGCTTGAATAATGCATGGCCAAGAAAAACAAACATTAATGGAGTATAAGTGATTAACTTTACTTTTCCTTCATTCATTTTTTTAAGCTTGATATTCATAAGGACATATAAACAAGCCAAGTACGTTTACTATGTTCAGTTCATTTACTTAAAAACATTGGACATAATGAAGCTTCAACATTTCTCTTTATCATAGTAATGAGATACAATTTATACCTTCCATGCTGCTTTCGAGTCTCCTGATTTGGATGTTTGCAGCATTTCAAATAATAATCCTAAAAAGATTTTCACCAAACAATTAATCAAAATACTAGACATTCTCATGTAAACTTCTGAAGTGAATACATTCAAATCAAACACTGAAAATTAACGAATCACATAAAATTCAGGACAAGCAGACATGATTTCACTACTTCTTAGTAATCAAACTAGTAACCCAAAGCAATCTCCAATCAAATCCCATAAGAAACAAATCAATTTGAGATTTCTGGTTCATCGAGCTCCACATTTGAAATTCAAACCAATTATTCAAATAAATGCATTTCAAATGCAAAGTAACAGAGAAACAATCCCCGTTTACAAAATCAACCGAGTGCTGTTCAATCACATATCGCATCGCAAAGGAAAAATTAAACGCGCCACCGAGATACGGAAGCTAGCTTACGATCGCGGCTGACTTGGCGGAAAGTTTTGTGCTCTTTGCCGCGGGAGGAGGTGTCGGAATCCGATAACGGCATCGCCTTTGAACTATTTTCCGGCGCCGGAGATAAAATGGATCAATTAAACGTTTGATTTTCAGCAATTGAATTCAGTTTTGTTAGAGAGAGAGAGAGAGAGAGAGAGAGAGAGCGGTTTTGAAGGGAAAATGGTCGTTATGTTTGTGGGGGCGCATAATTTGCTCCAACGGTGAAGTTCTCTGAATATTTCAATTTCACCCCGATACTTTCCCCTATTTGCTTTTATTCCCCAATTATTTGTTCTAATTCATTTATTTTTCCTCCAAAATTTCTTCTCCAACATATAAATGTTTTTTTGCAAGTTATATGCAATGGTTTAACAATTAGTTATGATTTTTTTTTCCATTATTTTTTTAAAGAGACATTTTGAGTAGCCTTAAAATCTCTATCAGTAGTTATCAGTATGGCTAGAATAAAAAATGCAATATCTCATACTGTAAAATCTAAAATTAATATGAAGCGGGAATTGATCTGTATACAAGATTAGAGCGCTCTGCAATCATTGTTATTTCCAAATAATTATTTTTTGCGACCCACAATCATAATAATTTTCTATTTCATAGTAAAGAAAATCTACCCGATATTGGTGGCAAAAATTAATTAAAAGATAGTATAGAAAAGAAAGAACATCGAAGGATAGATGGTGTATGATAATATCTATACCGGAGTTCCGGAAAATAAGAGATTAATAATATCTTAGGTTCTTGAATCTTCAAAAACATATGAATTTTTTGCTACAAATTATAGTGTATTTTGTTTAATTATTTGACACCTTTTACTTTTATTTCTATTTTTTTTATGCTAAAATTAATTTTTAGATACAACCGAAAACTATCCATCGAGCATTGTGATCAACCTTGTCATTGCATTAAGTTGGAACACAACCCAACAAAATATTATTGAAACAATACATGGTTTACCTGGTCATCTTGAAATCTACACCAAATGATATTATTTATTGTATTTGTGCCTTTTTTTGGGGGGGGCGGGGGGGGTGGGGGGGTGGATAATTTATTGTATATTTGTTTTTGTACCTTGTTGTTAGCATATTTGTTCTTTTTTTTTTTTTTGGTTACAAAAGAAAGAGGCCTACAAAGAGGCAAATCAAGCACTGTCCACTGGCATGAGCAAGTCTTCCAGCAACATCCTTTGAATCGCTGGAATTGGATTCTCCCATATTTTTAGTTTATGTCCACATTGGTGCCCCAACTTAGCTAGCATGTCCGCACAGTTGTTCGCGTATCTGTTCTACCGCATGGAAACAAATAGAATTTCATTTAGTTTAGTGGTCATGCAACCCACTAAGGCATATGGATCTCGCAGTGGTCAACCTCTTATATTAGTTATAGCTTCTAAATTTTAAAATTAGAAAAATATGTAAATTAAGATATTTTGTGTGATGTGTTGCGTTTCTTATTGTTTCGCTTACTTTATTTGGTCCCACAATAAATAAAATAGTTATTTTGAAAATAAAAGTGGCATAATATATATTTTTTTTTTAAATATTGAGATTTTTTTTTATTTTAACCACCTGATTCCAACTTATTGACCAACTAACCCGAATTCAAATATTGTAGAGACTCATTATGTGGAACGGTTCCCAACCCATTAAATACTGAGAATGGAAAACGATATTTCTAAAGAAGAAGAAAGAGATAAATAACTACGTTGATATTGTCTAATAAATGCAGGATTAATCGACCAAGTGTATCGGAATTGGGTGGTTAAGACAATATATATATATATATATATTTTCATCATAAAAAAAATTTAGTACTAAATTAAAATATATACTTTTTATATTTTGTACATACGTAGAGTGTGCGATGTTGCTAGTATATATATATATATATGTGTGTGTGTGTAAATTACTTTTTGTATAATGGCCCATGAAGTGGGGAACTTAATGGGCAACATCAAGGCTTGGGTACTTTGACCATCTGCATTTTGACTTGACATTTCTTGGGCTTTCATGATCTTTAACAAAGTGGATTTGTTTTTAAATGAATTTTTTGAGAAATATTGCATTGGAAAAATTAATATTTAAGGCCCGTCTGAATGACTATTTAGACTAATGTTTAAAGAAAAATATATTTTAAAACACTTTTAATTTATTAATCGTCAAACACAAACTTTTTGGATGCATTTGATTGAATTTTATATAGCATGTATACCCTATGAAACCACTTTATAAATATATTTGATTTGATGTTGAAATTCTTATAAGTCGTATGAACCGTGTGGCTTGAAATTCAGTTCGGATTTCAAATGTCATAATATAGTCTATATCAATCTCACGGGTGATGTGAATTTTGTGAATTTTAATTAAGAGAATTTTTATTTCAAAACAATCACACTTATAAAATATTTAAAATATCAACCGTGTCCTTTAGTTTTTCTTTAAAAAACATTATAATAAAAAGTAGAGTTCAACCAACTCTTTTTTTAAGAAAACTCCATGGAAAAGACCCTTGATATATTGAAAACATAATATTTAATCTGCAGTCAAACGGATCCTAGCATGCTCACGGACGTAATTTTACACTAGCAGTAGAAATCAAACAAAGTCCTTAATATTATATGAAAAAGTAGGTGAAATTCATTCAGAGTCAAAACGCGCATTTGACCTGGCACTAATGCAATGATTAATGATAATTAATTAAGAATATTTATATTTACTACCCCTCCAAAATATCAAAACTATAATTAGTCCTCCAAAAATTTTCAATATTACAAATAGTTACCTTAACGAATTTCATAATTACAAATACCCCCCTATTTGCTGATTATCCGATCAACTTTTTCTAAACTTTCGGTTTTACCCTTTATTTCTTAATATTAAAAAAAATAAATAAATTGAAAAAAAAAATCTTGTTAAAATAAAAAATATGATATATATATGTAAATAAAAAAGAAAAATAAATTGAAAAAAAATTCCGATATATACGTAAATTAATTTTTAATTTTTATATTAGTCATTAAATTTTTTTGTTAAAATAATAAATTATAATTAAAATTTTAAATGTTTAGATTTTTTTCAATAATTTAATTTTGTTTTTCTTCATCTTCCTCCGAACCCCACAAAACCCTAGCCCCCTACCCCCTCCTCCACCGCCACCGCTGCCCTCTCATTCTTTCATTGTTTCCCACCTTCTTCCTCCGCCACCACCACCACGCCACCCTCGTTTCTCCCTCTCTCTCTCTCTCTCCCTCCTTCAATTGATCTTCTCTCTCTCCCTCCCTTCCTCCCTCCCTCTAGATCGCTCACTCCCTCTTCTCCCTTCGTCCCTCCCTCCCTCTAGATCTCTCACTCCCTCCATCAATTTCTCTCTCTCCCCCTCCCGCTCGATCTCCCTCTCTAGCCCTCCCTCTTGATCTCTGTCTTCCTCCATCTCTCTCTGTTCCTGTTTTGTCAACTCTCCCTTCTTCTCTCTGGTCGCGGCGGGCGTTGGGCAATGGTCTGCGGTTTTTGTGTGTATATATATACGTGTGTGTGTGTAATATTTGTGTATGTATATATATTACGTATGTGTATATATATATATATATTTATATAGCATTTACATATAAAATAAAATTACATTGGAAGAAAAATATTTAAAAATTAGGGCAAAGGTAGATTTGGGTTTTCATAAAAAAATTTACTGACGTCATCATATTATGACCGAGAATCCGCTGAACAGGGGGGCATTTGTAATTATGAAATTCGTCAAGGTAAATCCCTGTAATATTAAAAATTTTAGGGGATCAGTTGTAGTTTCGATACTTTAAATGGGTATTAGACCTAATTATCCATAATTAATTATTTAAAGATGCAGGTGGAACATTTTGGGTCAAAAAAAAAAAAACGTTCTGCATTTAGTGATACATGTTCTTGTCCCACACTAAAAAAAATTGCTAAATTTTTAAGTTAAAATCTCTTTTCACACCTCGTGAGGCAATTTTTATAAAAAAAAAAAAAAAACAAACGAACAAAATCCACTATCTTCAGTTATGGGACAACATCTTATAAGGTTAGAGGCTTATCTCTCCATCCTGTGAAGCGTCTTTCCATATAAATGACGAAACCTTGTCACCTTCAGGTGCAGAGGCGGAGCCAAGGGGGAACTAGTGGTTAATCACCCCCCACATGTATTTTTTTGAAAATTTTAAACTCCCCCTCCCCCCCCCCCCCCACCCTCCCCCAAAACAAAATTTTTTGGCTCTGCCTCTATTTAAATACAAGACAATATCTGATAGGGTCAAGCCTTTGAGTCAATAGATTTGAACCTTTTTCGCACAAATGACAAAATCTTATTGGCTTTAGGTATGAGATAATACATGATTAGGTCAAACCTTTAAGTTAATAGATTTGAGCATCATCAGCATTCAACATAAATTGTTCATTTGTCAATGTAAGCAAGAAATGTTTTTAAATATTATATGTTTTAATATATATATATATATATATATATACATACTATTAATAAAATGTTTAGGGAATATAATAATCACTTTTGTCATTTTGGTCTCTTTTATATCTCTCTCTCATTTATATTCTCTCTTCTCCCTTATCCCACTTTTAATGTGCTATTGGTTTCCTTCCTTCTCATTCTTTCTCCTCTATCAATATATATATTTTTCACATCTCTTTCATCTTTTTTAACTTTTTTTTTCTCATGTATTTATTAATCTTATAATTCTATCTTTATTTTAAGTTATTTTTTCATACAAATTTAATAAAATACATACATTACCAATAATTAAAAAATATATAATAATGTATAAAATCTAGTAAATATTTTAATTATATATTTATAATTTAAATAGATAATTAAATAATATTTTAATTTTTTATTTTACACATATATTGATTGTGCCCGACCAGCTAGTAATATATTAAAATCTTATGCATTAAAATATTTTCCACTCACATCAGTGTATAAGTGAGACCCACATCTGTATCCATTACTTGCAACTACTACTTGCTATACTCCCATTGCCAACTTGCATTGCGGTTGGTATTTTTGTCCCTATATATGTGTGCATATATCCATGTTTTTATGTGCCCATTATCCTTAAAATAATAGCGTATCAGGATTGGTTGCCTAATCATAGGAAGAACATTAAATTAAATGGAAAATTCCAATTACGGCCCCTGAAGTTAGGTTAAATTATACGTAGATTCCCTCATATATGAAAAGTTACACATACCTCCCTTAAGGTTTGGATCCGACTACCATCAAAGGAAAAGATAATGAAATGACTTTGTTATCTTTGTCGGAATATTAAGAAAAATAAGAAAAAAAAATCCCACAATTCAGGTTAAATGTAAAATGACAAGTTTATCTATTTCCTTAATAACAATTCTCAGTTCCAATAAGAGTATTATAGTTTACAAAAAAAGTTTGAATTTTTGGACCGGAATGCTAGCAAATCACAGCGTATCAGTGATCAGAGTGCACTATATGTTAGCCAGACCCAAACCTTATGGGAGGTTTGTATAATTTTTCATACCTGAAGAGGTCTAGCTGTAATTTGATCAGACCTCAGGGGGTCTAAGTGTAATTGGCCTTAAATTAAATTAATTGATTTAAGACTTTTTCTTAAAGATGATCACATGGTCACTACCGGTTCATGAAATGATATCTACTTAAATAATATTAAAATGATATTTTTCAATTGTTGAATTGAGTATGATTATATTATAATTTTTTTTAACACTTTTTAATATTACATGTATATTATTCAAATCGAACAATCGGAAAAGAATAATTGAATAATACCCATTTGAGCACCATGAAGTCGGTACCTATTCAACGACTCTAGTATTAATGTATCACCAATGACAACACCTAATTGGGAAAATTGGAGCCATCAGTAGACTAAAAGAGGATGTTTGATTTGGCACGTAAGTTCAAAAGTATTTAGCAAAAAAATTCATGGCAATGGCGGCCCGGCGGCTTCTAAATTTCTAAAATAAAATATTAAAATTTTATAAAGTCTTTTATATTAATTCGTTAATTACGAAGGTCATCATTCTAATATGCGTGATCTTTTAAACAAGTTTAGATAATAATTTTTTTTTTCCGTATAATGTAATCCTCCTCTTCGCATAGAGTAAATATCGAAAAGATGAAATCCAAGAATGCATCCCTTCAATTACAAATTAATTTATTATAAATTTAATTTTTGTGACGATTTTATCTATTACCAATTCGTCAATAAATACCTTGTCACTAACTATTTATTGAGCTCTATTTACATTGAATTCCGTCACTAATTCATTATAAATATTTTAAATTTGTGATGCAATCTCTCTATTACAATTTTTTTGATTAATAAAATGAATGTTTTCTTATGGTGATGGACTCAATCGTTATGAGGGCAAAATAATTCAATTATATTCGTTTAATAATTATTTTGAATAAGTTGTTAATAGCACAATTTAAAAGTGCAATCTATAAGTTAAAAAGACAACTTTGTTAATTATCCTACGTCGCCTAAATATCAAGATGTAATTTGATTAATAATGATTTGTGCAACCCTCACCTAATGAGCTAGATTTTGAAGTTGAGGTAACCCAAAATCCCTTTTTTCAACATAATATCAGAATAGATTAGGTTCTGCGTTATTATTGGTCTCACACTATATTACTTTCACGCTCCAAATTATTCCCACTATTGTAATCGGACCTAAATATATTAACTATCTCACATCGATTAAGTAAATAGATAATAATTTGAACGACCCTCATTTCAACTCATGGGCAGTTCGTGGGCGTCATATATATTATCCAAAACAGAAACACGTCCGATATTGCTATTGGAATCTGTGTCAGCTATAAAATGGGGCCCTTTTTCGCATTCACATGTGTGTAGTTTATCAGATCAGAAAGAGATCGAGGCGGGAGAGGATAACAAAATGAAAGGAAGAGTGTGTGTGACTGGTGGAACAGGTTTTTTTGGGTCGTGGATGATAAAAAGGCTTCTTGAAGATGGTTATTTTGTCAACACAACAATAAGAATGGATCCAGGTTAACTTTAGTTTTTTTATTTAATTTGCTTCTCCCTCATGGATTTTCCTCATCTCTTTAATTCACAACATGAAAAGATTGTAACATTTATCCTCCAAGTTCATTTTTCTCTTTTAATACGCGCATTGCCAGAATTCGAACATGAATCATAAACTCTCCATACTTTCAAAGGCTAAGTAAATGTCGATTGGGTTAAACGCATGCAGATACACCAAGTTAATCCCATTAGAGTTGATCTTTTATTAATTAAATTTCAATTTTAGTCAAAGAGAAGGAATTTCTTGTTCAAATTCAGCTTTGTTTTCACCCCCTTCAAATCTTATAGCAATTGTTTATTGTGATTGGTCATTCTCTTCAGAGTATATACCAAGCACATGGCGACCGTAATATACTCGCCACATGATTTGTATAGTTGTTGTCGAATCCAATTTGAACTAAAATTTGCTGTTAGATATATATTTTTTTTAAAATTTGTAATTTTAGTCTCTGTTTTCGCTAGGATTTGGCCAATTATCTGATATGGTACTCAATTTTACTAGAATTTTGCCGCCGCACGCTTTAGTACCACAAATTTTCAACGCCCCGTCGGCATGACTCGCCAGATTCCACCGAGGCCAAACTAAAACTACAAAATTTTTAGACATATCGAATTAAAATTGAAATTCAATAAAAAGAATAACAAAAATCAAAATAAAATTAACTCACACAACGAATTTTGAATAATTCCCATTAGCACATCATATATGAATATAATTAGAAAATGGATTATAGTAATTGAATTGCTGTTTTTATGAGTTTTTTTTCTTTTCTTTTTTGAATTTATAGAAGGCAAAAGGGACATTAGCTACCTTACAAATCTACCAGGTGCATCAGAAAGGTTAAAGATTTTTGATGCAGATCTTGATAGGCCAGATAGCTTTGCTCCAGCCATTAAAGAATGTATTGGAGTTTTTCACACTGCTCACCCTTTGGATTTTGAGGAGAAAGAAGCTGAAGAAATCAAGATCAAAAGGGTTACAAATGGAACCAAAGGCATTTTACAGGTAGTGGGACGAAGTGAGGAGAGGGCTAGTAGAGACGGGCAGCCCCTTCAAATTCATACACAAACTATATTTATTATATTATATATTCATTTTATAATATTCTTTTTTTCAAATTTGGACGTTTTTATATTTGATGAAAAGTTATGCATAATTATTTCATATATAATCGTTAGTAAAATTTAAAAATTTGTCCAAATTGGATGCGGCGAGAAGGGAGCTGGTAGAAGTGCACGGCCCTTCAACTTTATATATAACTACATAACATGCATAGTTTTACTAAAATTTAAAATTTTCATCAAAAATACTTTTTATATTTTGTATAAAGTTTAGGGATAATTACAACTACAACTCCTCAGCTTTGGTATAAACATACTTACATCTCTTAAAGGTTCCGCATTATTACTAAAAGGGCGAATTACACTGACTACCCCTGAGGTTTTGCTAATTTATGAAAAAACTCCTACTTTTTCATAATTTAGCACATATTATGTATATTTAGTATAAATTCATAACATTAAATCTGGAATATTTATTTGAATAAGTAATCACATTTTTTTTTTCAAATCTATTACATGAAAATTTTATGATAACAATATTATAGAGGAAAAAAAAAAGAATTAATATTGTTGATAAGTCAACCTAAGTAGGTGCTAATTGTAATATTAGTATAACCTCAAGGTGGTCAGTGTAAATTAGCCTAATCTTCATGTAATATTGTAATATTATTTTTGGTAATTTTTGAAACCACAGCGGTTTCTCGTAAATTAGTCTAATCTCAAGGTGGTCAGTGTAAATCATCCAAAAAAAGGGAAGGGGTATTTTTAAAAATTCAAATAAATTTGTAATATGGATATAACCTTAGGAGATTTTTGGTAATTTTTGAAAAAATAGAGGATTTTTCGTAAATTAAACAAACTTAAGGGGTTGTCAGTGTAATTTTTCCTTACTAAAACCACTCCTACTTTATGAAGTCTGACTGTAGGACAAAAATTGACGGCGGGGGTAGTTTATGTAAATTATGTAAACTTCAGGGGAAAGCCTATCTATCTGTAAGATAGAAGTTAATGATAGGGTGATTTTTATAATTATGAAAACTTCAGTGGACCTAAATGTATTTAGACCAAGTTTCAAGAAGTGTAGGCATAATCCTCCATGAACTTTATGTATAACTATACTACACTAAAAATTTTATTAAAATTCAAGTTTATTTTTCAAGTTAAATTTTTTGACTCTATCTCTATTCACAGGCATGTCTTGATTCAAAAACCGTGAAGCGAGTCGTGTGCACTTCAAGCGCAGCTACGGTGGCCTTCAACGAGAAGGGTCTTGGTTCAGAGTTGGTAGATGAAAGCCATTGGACTGATGTGGAATTTCTTAGAAGTTTGAGGTTATTTGGGGGAGCATATATTGTGACCAAAACAGTGACGGAGAGCTTGGCTCTTGATTTTGGAGAGAAACATGGATTGGATGTTGTGACAGTTCTTCCTCCATGGATTCATGGCCCCTTCATTTGTCCAAAATGCCCTGATTCAGTCTATATATCCATGGGAAATTCTTACCCGCACCCGGCTTGGCCACACCAAAACTAATCATGTGGCGAGTGTTTTACACTTGCCATGTGATTGGTGTACAGTTTAGGGAGAGTGACCAATCACATGGCAAGTGTATTAACACTTGCTATATGATTGGTTGGGTGCGGCCAAGCCGGGTCTGGGCAAGAATTTTCCTATATCCATGGCCTTAATTTTTGGTATGTTATTTTACTTGCACCAAATATATATATATATATATATATATATATGCGTGTGCGTGCGAATTCTTGAAATGGATCAAGTTTCAACGAATCCAAAAAATTACATTATTATATTATAAGTCTATTGCATTTGTCATGTAAATGACCACTCTAATTAAAATATACACTAATCATTTAACAAGTCTAATACACTCGTCATGTAACTAGTATTAATTTAATTGAATCGGGTCAAGACTTACAACATTTATTTTTAATTTGACTAAACTCGATTGCGCTGATTTATATAAGTAAAATTTGAAAAAAAAAATAATAAATTATTGAACCAGATTTGACCATGCCCCTCTCGGCAGCAACAAAGCTGAAAAAAATTATTCAGAGAGGCCAAATTGAATTTTATAAAATATAATTAAAGTTCTTTTATTATTTCTCTTGGAGGGGCGGGACAAAACTTTGAACTTATTTATTTATATATATATATTATGTAAATATATATATATATTATGTAATATTTGCTGATATAGATTTGAAGAGGGTGACCAAGGACGGAATTAAGTCTATTTAAAAGGTGCATTAGAGCTATATTTCGTAAGGGGTTTTGATGGAATTTCAAAATTCCCACCCCCCCGGGGAAAATAATGATGAATACAACTTTTATATTTTATAATAATTTAAGTTTGCCCCTGATTGAAAATTTACAGCTCTTCCCTAGGCGGTGACTGCTGGATGAGCCGCCTTTGGGTCCACTCCATCTCTTCTTAACTCGAGCAGCAATCACATTATAAATATAATAAACTAGTTATAGTATAGAATTGGTTCAATTTTGAAGCAAAAAATAATTATTACTGATCTCCTAGTAAACTGTTGCAGGTGACAAGAATAATTACCAGCGCCTTGTGAAAACCAGTTTAGTGCATGTAGATGACGTGGCCAGAGCACATATTCATCTTTTTGAGTGTCCAAGTGCAAAAGGGAGATACATAGTCTCTGCTGTTGATATCACAATGGATAAAATCCTTCAATTTACCTCTACTAGATACCCTCAATATCAAATGCCAAATCAAGAGTAAGTTTCAATTTTGTTATTATTCAATGCTTTCTTCTTTTGGATTAATTACACTGTGCACTCCTGAACTATACTGCACAGTCACGTTTATTCTGTACGTTGAACTACAAAATGTGAAAAAAATCAGCCCCTCGTAATTGTCAAAAATGTAACAAATCAGCCCATAATAATTGTGATTCACGAATTGATGTGGTACATTTTACTGTTTGATGGGTGTCGAATCCACCAAAAAAAAATCTTACTCCTTTAACTACAAAATTAACTTGTAAATAGGGTGAGAAGGGCCTATCCTACAGGGAATAACTTATTGACTACTTTTTAAGATAACCAGACGTCAAAAAGAAAGTAAAAAAAAAGGGGGTTTTGAATGGCAAGTTATTAAAAGCAAGAAAGAAATCAAAAGTAAATCTATAAGAATAAAAACTCAGTCAAGGGTACTTCTCCGCACAACGTTTTCATGGATTGATCATTGATTCAAAAATAGCTTTTAATTCATGCAATAGATTGGTTATAGCCTTCGGATAACTCGTCCAACCTAATTTTCCTTAATAATAGACTAGACATGCGAACGTTATGAATAATCCCTAATTAACAAATAACCCTAGTCGAACGATAGGATTTAACCCGTTAACAGTATTAAAAACTAGAAAGACCCAAATCTTAGCCAACAAACCTACAAACGTGGTTGCTCGAAACTAAATTATGTATTTTTCATAGTATAACGAATTATACTACTTTCCACTTGTGTTGATTCAATCAAACAATTACGGATTCGAATTCCTCAACTGGAACTATGAAGTTAAATTAATTGAACAATGGGCCCTAATTGCACAACTAACAAAACAACAATAAGAGATGGAGTTTTCCCAAAAAGCACATAAAAATACACAAATACTGCATAAAATCAAAAGACAAGCAAATCGATTAGATCTCACAATTCTTGAAGAAAACGTTGGCTCGAATTACTCCTTAACTGAATAAAGTGGTTTAGCCACGCATGGCCATAATAACAACTAGGATAAAAATATAAAAGCTGAAAATTCTAAAGAGAAAAACTAAGAACTAGAACAAAAGATAGAAAATCCAAGGTGTCTATACAATATGATATGATTGGGTATATATAGGGTTCAAAACCCTAGACCAAATTCCTAATAGGGCTAGGATAATTTTTTGGCAAATCCTAAGAGTCGTACGTAAGTAGGGAATTTTTTTCCAAGTTGAACTCTTACCATAACAATTTCTTCCTTTTATTCCCGCGTAAGACTCTTTGCCACATGTCGTGATCACGTCTTATACGATGAACATGCTTATTTCCATGTTTTAGCCTTCCAACTTCCTTGTATAACAATTCTCTGCACTTTTCACCACCTTTAGGCTCATTTTTAGCTCCTTTTCATCAATTTTCACCTATGGCAAGTAAGAATTAACTTTTGTGAAATTTTAATCAATTTAAGATCCAAAGTCAATCAAAATAAGCATAATTGAGGCCTAAAACTAGGTAAAACATACTATCACTGTTTAAGAGAGTGCACGTAAAACATTGTATAACTCAGTGGTGCAAAGTGGGGGAAATTGCCAACTTTGTCTCATAATATATGCATTTTTTCAATTGTTTCCCAATAACTACAATTTTTCTTACATTGTGTCTCATAAAGTACAAATTTTTCAATTTTTCTCACATTGTGTCTCATAAAGTACAAATTTTCTCACATTATGTCCCACGGGCCAGTTTGCATCAATTTTTTTAACATAAAATTAAACACCATATGTCATCGCACCAATGATTTATACTAACAGCATGGTGTTTCTCTTAAAGATTTCATGGAAATTGATCCGCGGGACAGAATGTGAAAAAATTTGATTTTACGGGACGCAATATGAGAAAATTATAATTATTGGAACACAATTAAAAAAAAGCTTATATTATCAGACAAATTTTGCAATTTTTCATGCAACGTGTAATTTACCCGGAAAAAAAAAAAGCTTGAATGTCTGATTGAGGGAGCATTTTAATTTCTTTTCTTTTTTTTTTAATTCAACTTTTTGTGCAGTTCTTTGAAGGATGTGTCACCTGTGAAATTCCCGGGCTTTTCAAGCGAAAAACTGTTGAAAAGTGGATTCAAGTTTGAAAACGGGCTCGACGAGATGTATGATGGAGCAATAAAATCTTGCCAAGAGAAGGGTCTTCTCTAGTTTGATTAAATTTTTTTTAAAAATAATATCTCGAAATTTGATTGATCGAGTTAAGATTCGAATCTGCACTTTAGTTTTTTCGTGACATTATATCTAATGGTTATTTTGTCTAAAAGTTTAATTTGCTTTTTTAAGTAGAAATAAGCGTAAATGAGATTCAGAAACTTATATTATGGTTCGGGGTGGGGGTGGGGGTGGGGGGTGGGGGGGAATGATGCCAAAGTTTTATAAAATATTAAAGTTATTTTATGATTTAGAGAATACGAAATTCAATCTTTTTTTCCAAAAAAAAATATGTTGGAAAAATATTAGTGTTTGGGCCCAAAATTGAATTTTTTGTATAAAGTCGGAGTGGGCTGATTTTGGTCCTTTTCGCCACGCCGAAATTAATTAGTGAGGCCCAGACCACTTCGACACGTCCATAAGCCCGTATTCAAAGCCCATGGCCCAATCGGCCAAAAATGGAAAATAAAATAAATATAATAATAGATTTAAAATCCCTCACAATTAGGGGTTGTTAAGGGATGACTAAAAATAGGCATCTGCACATGCCTAAAATAAAGGCCATGTGACGCTGAAATTTGAAATTTGAATAAAGATGGCAGCAACTGCCACTCCTAGGAATAAGGCCGGCCACTTATCTTTTGGCCATGTTTGAATAAATCATTTTCCAGCTCCAAGAATAAAGGAAGGCAGTTGCAGCCTGAAGTATATAAAAGGAGCCGGGAGATCAACGAAAGAAACACACAACGTCAATCAATCAACTACAACAACACTTCTCTCAATCAAGAAGTCCACACTTCTCTGATTCCTTAGCTTAAATGAACAAAGAATAGCTTTAGTTCAAGTAGGTAGAAAACCGCTACGGGGTGTTTGTAGCCATACTTCATTCGGCTCGAAGTGAGGATATCAATGCACTCATTCCGTAACGTCACGAAGTCGTAGCCATCACTCACTCGGATTGGGCCCGGTTCGAAGTGAGATATCAATGCGGCGGAGTGGTACCCAGCATTCATATCGAGCGCATGCATGAAGAGGAGTACAGACGGAGTCAATCAATGCTCGTCGGAGTGAACAGCCTCTGAAAACAACCACAGGTAGATATGGCCGGAGTCATCAATGTGTCCGATTTGTAGCTAGAGTTCTTAGGGACTGCTCAATGCATCTCTGTCATAGATATGGCCCGAGTCATCAATGCGTGTGTATGTAGTCGAGTCCTGTAAGGTCCACATGGCGAGTAGCTATCGTCTTCTAATGTATTTCCTTTTCGATTTAAGCTTTTTGACCCTTTTCGATTCTTGAGAATGCTAAATTATTAAGTTCTACATTCAATTGTAGGCAAGTAGAACCTCAGGGGTAGTGTTTGCCTACTCCAATTCAATCGCTTTTCAGATAGAAGTCTTAGGCGCATCACTGTTTCATTTCGATTCACATTAATTCCATTTCGAACCACCTCACATTCACTCTGAACCACAAGACTTCCACTTGTGTGCTACTGCACACTGGCACGCCCGCACCCGAACACAAAGAAGCTCACTTCGAATCGGTTGTTTTCCCATCGAACTCGGCCGGCTCGAACCCTGAGCGGCCACTTCGGCGCGGCCGGAAGAAATTTATGCAAACAATTAGCTTAACACAAACTTGAGAGGGGATAACCGCCCCCTCTAGTCCTCCTTTTACTCCGTCTCTATGCTCGACTCTAATTATATTATATTAAATTATCATATAGATAAATTCGTTCAATATTCAAATGGGGAATTATTTTTTTCATTTCTTTTTTATTTCATGATGGTCATCGTCTTTTTTAAAATATTGATTAGTTAAGAAAATATTCAAATATAGTTGATTTCTTGTTTGAAAAAATCAAATAACAAAATAAATTAGGAAAGAAATTCATGTATTATGGCCAAAGACTCAAAGCTTTTCCTTTTTTTCTTTTTTGATACACTTTAAAAATTATTGAGAATCACTTGGCGTATATCCATGAATTGAAATAGGAAATGAAACAAAGTTTGCAATAGAAGATTTTGTGTGATTTACTAGTTGGAATCCCCCCCCCCCCCACCTACTTTATAGGCCCACAACAATATACTTATATACTGATTATAATGTTTCATTTCTTTTTTCATACCATTTATATTAATTTAATAAAATTTCATATTTTTTTTCTTCTCACCATTTTCTACAACCAAATAGCATATTAAATATAAAAAAGTAGCATATCTTTTTTTTTACAAATTTTACTTATTTTCTTCACCATTATTACACACTTCAAATAGTAGTGAGGTAAGATCTAATAAATATTTTTTTATGTTTTTTTTATTAACATCATTAATTTAATATGAATTATAATGCAAGGTTCTTATTTATTTTGTAAATTCTTCAAAATTATAATTTAACTACACAAATATAGTTAATATTGTTTATTGGACAATTAAAGAAAAGTCAAAAGGAACATTTTAATGCAATGATCTTACTTTCAAATAATGACAAGTTAAATTTAAATTTAAGATCTAGGACAATAACAATCCTATAGTTATGATACAATTAAAAAATAATACTTTCTTGTAAAAATAAAAAAATAAAAAAAATCTTTAAACACTCATTATAGTTTCAGGATTATTCAACCATTTGATGTTTAGATTAGATGTTAGAAATATATTTAACAATTAAAAAATACTGCAAGAAAATGAGTAAATTTGTGATAATATAACAAGTGATAATAAAAAAGTTATATACATTCAGTGATAACAAATTTATGTTGCCACAAAATATAATTTGCATAATGTTAATCGTGACAACATAGTGTCAAAAGGTGACAGCATAGTGTTGAATTGACAATTAGTGACATCTATTGTGACAACGTAATAACAATGAAATCTTATCACAAAATTTTAATGAAAATTTATGTTGTTATCAAGTTGTCACTACAGTTGTGTCACTAATTGTCAACGGTGACAATTAAATTATTAATTCTTATCACCATTGAGTGAAATTGTGACAACATTAAAAATTATTGTCACACACAAAAAATAACTTAATTAGTGACAAAATAGAAAATATTGTCATTTTTAAATCTTGTCAATAGTATTATTTTTTCTTGTAGTAAAAGTGAATAACAATAATAATGATAATAATAACAACAACAACAACAACCAATAACAATAATAATAATAATAACTAGAGTCCAAAAGGTAGAGAAAATAAATAAAATTTTCCAACTAATAAATACTTGTGGGCCTATAAATTAGGAAAGAAATAAAAAAAATTAAATTCCAACTCATATTTATGGCCACATAACAATACATATGACAATATGAATTATAATTTGAGAAATACTTTTGAAAGAGTAATAGTTTAATAATTATTTTCCATTAAAGTAATATTTTGGGGAAAAAAAACTCCTAAATATCATCAAAAGTTTTTCATTCTTGGCGGAAAAAAATATTCATATAATGTAATCACTTTTCCTATTTAATATTCATTTGGCAAAGTCTCCTTAATACTGAACTTTCATAAAATCATAACTGAATTTATTAATACTACTAATATATTAATGTGGATTGCATATAATAAACATGACAAATTAATTGACCATCAATACATACATATATATAACGAATTAATTGAACAGACAACTATAAATTCCTCCCCATAGTACTCAATATATTTAGCACAATTTTACTTCTTGGTTCAAAAAGGGAGATAGGGAGATATATACACACACACACACACACATATATATATATATATATATATATATATATATAGAGAGAGAGAGAGAGAGAGAGAGAGAGAACATGAAAGGAAGAGTATGTGTGACTGGTGGCACAGGTTTTCTTGGTTCATGGATGGTGAAAAGGCTTCTTCAAGATGGTTATTTTGTCAACACGACGATTAGGATAGATTCAGGTTAATTAATTATTTCTTTTATGATAAAAGGAGTGTGCAAACTTCATATATTTCATTTAACAGGCAAATTTCGTCTATACTACTTGAGTTATGGTGTAGTTATAAATTAATTCTTATTATTTAAAAATTTATAAATATCTTCTTGAAGTTTAGAAGTTTCTTATAAACATTAGTTGAGATGCCTAAAAAATAACTTTATGAACAACCATAATTATTAACTTGACTATCAAGAGATGCGTCTCATCAAGTCTGAAAAAATCATTTAATCAATTTTTTAATTCCACCATTTTTTGCGAAATAGTTTTACTTTATATCACCACAACTATTACGGGGCATTACCATCTAAAATATGACTCTACCGCGACTTTTTTTTTTATATTGACTTCATATATAACTTCTACATCTTTAACTTGTCAAAACTAAACAAATCTTATCTCTAAATCTTGCTAAAAACAATAAAAATACAACTTGCAATTATAACCCATTTTAATAAATGATAAATTTTGTTAAATTAATACATACTTCAAAAGGTATTTATAATTTTTAAAATAATAAAAATTAATTTATAATTACATTATAGGTCAAAAAGTGCAGTCATAATTGCCCTTCATTAATTAGTATATATCAATATGTATTAAATTATTGATTACATAAAATGGTCTTTCGGCAAAATTGCATTTTTTCCGTTCTATAATATGGCCTACTTGACATGTCACACGAGCAAAACTGACCAACTTACCCTCCAAAATCAAACATTTCAAAATTTTCAAGTCACGAGCCCGACACTATATATATATATATATATATATATATATATATAGATGATATTAACAATCCAAAATTTTAAATTGGCACTTCGCTGTGATTTTTAGCTTTAAACATTTGATTAAACTATCATCTTATTTTTTAAGTATCATTTAATTTGATTTGTTAGATAAAATTACTGTAGATTGTTGTCAATTCATCTTATTTTCAATTTAGTGGAACAATGACCTCAACCTAGAGCAAAAAAAAAAAAAAAATCAAATTCTCTTCTCGACAACCATAAGCAAGAGAAAAAAAAATCAAGAAAATATAAAATTTGGCGTACTTTATTCTTTGCATGAAGATTGCTTATTCTTTTTTTTTTTTGTTTTTTTTTTTTGTGGGATTAGACGTATGAACTAGATAGTTTGGTCGAAATGCTATTAGATGGTATAAGTGTTTAAAAGTACTTAAGGTCAACTTTTATATGTCTAATGGAAATATACTATCTAATGGAAATATATTATCTTTTGGATTATATTATATTTTGATTTTGAAAATAATATGTATATTTAATTTATTGAGTTTTATTTTCAAGAGTTTTTTTTTCTTTTTCTTTTTTGTTATAATATTTTCATATGTTTCACCATTAATAGATGAATAAAAATAAAAGGAAGATACATATTAAAGTAGGTGGTATATTTGTGATTTAAAAATAATATAAATAATAGTTTATAAATGAGTGGGTATTAGTCATTTTCTTAATAAAATAATGATAATGGAGCTCCAGTATAAAAATTTGGAGTGCCAATATCATATATCTTACAAGAATTTGTATAAATATTTATACTATCAACTAGTATTTAGCCCTGTGCCAAGGTACAAGAAATAGAATTATATGTATATAATAAAAAAATATTTTAACAAAAATAATTTACTTTTTTTTAGAACATAAATCGATAAATATATATATTAAAAATTATATAATAATAAAATATCTTTGATTTCAGTATTAATTTTAGTATAATTAAGTCTCAAAGTTTTTAAAAATTTATGTAGAATCAAAATTTTTAATTATTATTGAATTAAATAATAAATATTATAAATAAAATATTAATTTTGTTATGTAATTTGAATTCAAATTTAGTTCATCATAATTTAAATACTTGATAATTGTTGGACTCTTTTGGATAAATATGGATTACAACTATACTAATTTAAATTCACATAACAAGTATTTGAATTTCATATATGGTAAAATAGAATTAAATGAAACTATCAATATATATGCTTATTTGGATAACCTCGCAGTTTTTGAATTTTATATATATATATATATATATATATATATATATATATTCTCTTTTCCTACTATTGAAGGCTCTTTCTTCTTCTTCTTTTTTTTTCCTAATATTATCTAATTCTATTATTTAATTATTTTTTTAGTTATATAATTTATCTTATTTTAAAGTATTTTATTCTTCACTTATCATAATTTTAAATTTTTAATAAATATTTGAAAATTTATTCTATAAAGCACTTAATTAAGTTATATATGTGTGTGTACATATATATATATATATATATATATATTTTGCTATACATGAAGTATGCCTCATATCTAATATTAATAATGAAATATTAAAAAGTTCTGCACTCATAGGTGTTGAACGGCTCATGAAATGCTTACACACTAATTAGGTATTATTCAAGTCGTGTTTTCAACGGCTAGATTGAGTGTGATGATCTCATAATTTGACTTTCACAACACTTTTCGAGTTTTTGATATTACCATATTCAAATGTAAAAGTTAAAGACATCATCAGTTGGGTAATACCCATATGGCTAACATGAAATTTTTCGATGTTTGACGGACCTGACAATTAATTTGAGTTGAATTGACAGAAGGCAAAAGGGACATTAGCTATCTCACAAATCTACCTGGTGCATCAGAAAGATTGCAGATTTTTCATGCAGATCTTGATAGGCCAGGCAGCTTTGCTGCTGCCATTGAAGGATGTGTTGGGGTCTTTCATCTTGCTCACTCCATGGCCATTGATTTTCAGGATGAAGAAACTGATGAAATCGAGCTCAGAAGGGCTATCGATGGAATGAAAGGCATCCTGCAGGTATGGACGGAGCCAGAATTAAATTTTTTTTTTTTGGTGGGGCGGAGGCAAAAGTTAGCCCGGCATGAACTTGAAGAGGGCGGCTGAACCCCCATCAGGACACCTCCCCTTCGTAGCTCCGACACTGGACAGAGCTAGAAGGGGGTCATCTTTAGTGGCATGACAATGTAAAAATTATTGTTAATTATATGTGTATGTATGTATATATATTAGGCGGTGTAAAAAAATAGTAAAAAATATTATAAAATTCTCAAACTTAAACTTTATATCCAAAAGAAAAAAAAATCATGAGAATAGTTTTCAATCCGAAGAACTCATTTCACCCTATTTTTCGTACCAAATAATCCAAAAGTTAATATTTTGATTGAATCACCCTCTATTTTTGAATTAAAAATCTTTAAGTATTTCAAATTGATTTGTATGAATGATGATTTTGTGAAAATAAAGTTTTTTTTAAAAAAACAAAATTGTTTTTTGAATTTCAAGATATACAAAATTATAATTCACAATACCGATTGCCGGATATTATAGCGGCAACTTTTCTTTTGTCCAAAATGTTTGTAATTGTAAATAGCGATAGCTTAAAACAATCAATTTTATTACACAATAGATTTTTCATCACTAATATTACATATTTTTCTTGTAGCGTTTATAAATTTCATCCCATCAATATTCATCCCTATGTATTCAAATTTCTGACTCCATCCCCGATTTATTTAACTACAGGCATGCATCGATTCCAAAACTGTGAAACGGGTGGTGCATACTTCAAGTATGATCTCTGCGGGCATGAATGAGAAGGCCATTGGTAGCCCTGAGCTCATAGATGAAAATTCTTGGACTGATGTGGAATTTGTGAAAAGATTGAGGTTATCTGGGGGATCATATATGGTCACCAAAACATTAGCAGAGAGAACAGCTCTTGATTTTGCAGAGAAACATGGATTGGATGTTGTTACTGTGCTTCCTTCGTGCATTCATGGCCCCTTCATTTGCCCAAAATGCCCAGACACAGTGCATATGTCCATGGCCTTAATTTTTGGTATGTTACTTTTCTCTCTCTACATATATATATACATATATTTATAAATTTTTATAAATATATATGTATGTATGTGTGTGTGTCTGTATTTGTGCGCTCGCCTAATAAATAACAATGTTGCAAAAGTTAACTCGCATGTGACTTTCAGTCCGAATCATCTGCTATAAAGCGGCGGTACATCTTCTCCTCCACTCATCAATACACGCCATGTGTATTGGTGGACGGTTGAGATAATGAAAGAGAAAAATGGACAGTTCTCTTTCCTTATCTCAACCATCCACCAATACACGTGGCGTGTATTGATGAATAAAGGAGAAAATATAGCACAATTTTATAGCAGAGGATCCGGAATTGCGTGATTTTCATGTGTATTCACTAGTTATAACTTAGTTCAGATCTTCTACTACATATAATCATTGTATATTTTCCACTACATTTATTAATACATGCCATGTATATTGTTAGACTATTAAAGTAAGGAAAGAGAATTTTTAGAATTTCTTTCACATCATATATTTTTCTTTATTCGTATCTTAAATGCTTATCACTACACGTTAATGAGCGTAGTTGCAGAAGTAGCATCGATATGTAGTAAAAAATCTGAAGTGGTTAAAACTTGATAGAATTATGTTGATTGATCAACATTGAGGAAAAAACAATGAAAATTACATGATGAAATCTGAGATAAATACAAGTATTGATACCAAAATTGAATAAGGCGTAATCTATAGAATCAAAAAATGAGATTTTTCCCCTATAAGTTCCATACATAAGGGGGAAGAAAGGGATAATTAGATTTTTATCTCTTGCCGCGGAATTATTATTTTTAGTCTCATGTCTCATATTACTTCTCATATCTTTCAACCTATATCTCAACTTTAGTCCTTCAGCTGACTTCCATTAGATATGTAACGATAAATACACTATTATCCGATCATGATAATTTCAAATTTCTCGTGATAATCGTATGCATTTACAATTAAAAATGTAATCGAAGTCAATCGAGTGACTGAAATTAAGACAATTTCAAAAATATAAAATGCAATACGAGACATTTGTATTCGATAGGACCAATATTGAATCTCCTCTAAGTTTGCTACGATGATTATCCAATGAGAATTATCAATTGACCACTTAATAATAATAATAATAATAATCAATGTATTGAATGATTTTTATGCAACTTGTGCAGGTGATGAGAAATATTACCAGAGCCTCATGAGGATGAGTTTAGTGCATGTAGATGATGTGGCTAGAGCTCATATTCATCTTTTTGAGTATGCAAATGCAAAAGGGAGATACATTTGCTCTGGTATTAATACTACAATAAATCAATTGCATCGATTAATATCTGATAAATACCCTCAATATCAGATACCAAATCCAGAGTAAGTTAATCCAAGTTTTTGTCATAATATATATTTTTATCTTTTTTTTTTCACTTATTTTAAATTTAATAAATTCAAAAAAAATTATTCATATAAAAAGTAATAAATATTTGTAATTTAATTTTATCAATATCATAAAAATTATATATATATATATATATATATTTTGTTTGACACATACATGCGAGTGTGTCCACCGAACTAATTATTATTGTCATTTCTGTTTATGCAGTTCTTGGAAGGATTTACAAACCTTTGGATTCCCCTTTTTTTCAAGCCAAAAATTATTGGAAACTGGATTTAAGTATGAAAATGGGCTCGAAGACATGTTTGATGGAGCAACTAAATCTTGTAAGGAAATGGGTCTTCTTTAGAAGTTCATACATATATATATATATATATATATATATATCCCTTTTGGAATCTTTTATTTCAGTATATGCATACTTGTCATTTGTAAAAAAATATTTCTTTCGACATACGTTGCCTTGGAATCATTATAATTGGCGTTTATCTGTACTATGAAATAGAAGAAACATAAAATGATGATGGGTTTTTTTATATATATAAAACAAATAATTCCCCAAATCATTACTTAATTGAAATGAATTTTATATCATAATTCTTATTTTCATATATATTGCATGTGACCAAACATATAAGGATAAAATACATTTTGTCCCTTTAAACTGATCCTTTTTGTGTTACATGACCCCTAAGTACTAAATTTGTTTACCACAAAGTCTCCCAACCCTTTTACACCAAATGAATTTATCATTACTACCCTTCTTCCACGTTTTTCTTTCTTGATATTTTTTTTTCCTTTCTTTTTTGACTCATTTTAATGATCTTTTAATTTATATTTCTTTTATTTAAAAAAATCTTTTTCGTTTAAGTTAAAATGTTATTACTTTTTTCGAAAATGAAAACATCCAAAACCATTTTATTAATCCAATGACTCGTTCAGTACAACACTCAAAGCAAATGCAGGAATATGCACTCCGCCTTCATACGAGATTCTCTATCTCAATTCGTGTTCATCTCATATTCCAATACATAAATATACGTAAGATAATTTTCAAAAGTGAAAGAACCATATATCTTCTTTCTCCCCTTTAATTATTCCTTCTCTCTCCTCTAATTCATTAACACAATATAAGAATTAAACCATGCATGAATGTGATAATAATTAATGGCTTGCATGCTAGATTTCGTGATTTCTGCAATTACACTAATTGAGAAATTTATGATTTATTATAGTTGCAATAAGACGATATATATATATATATATATATATTTATATATATAATTAGAAAATCAGGTATGAAAATACAATTAAAGAGAATATTTTTTCTTTCAAAACGAACATGCGTGGTAGAAATATATATATAATACATTTGATCCCATGCCAGCAAACTACTCATCGAAATAAATTATGATAAAGTACCACTTGAAAAACTTTAACTAAAATTTGGATCACTTAAAATCAAAATATCAAATAAATTAAATAGAGGGAAAAATGAAAATACTTGGTGAAAATATGAATTATGTCAGATGTCATTAAATTAAACTACCTAACAAATGAAGTTGAAAGGAAATGAATTAGTATGATTTATTTATAGAAGGGATAAAATCAGATATGGTCCCAAATTTATGGCGTTTTTCAATTTTGGTCCCTAATTTTTCGAGCTCAAATAAATAAGGACAATTTTTTAAAATTTTCATCAAATTTAGTCATTTTCAGCGACAAGCGTTATAAATTAACGGCAAAGCACACATGTGTCGTTAGTCACCTATGAAGAGTATGTGACTAACGCGAGGAGCACGTGCGCCTCTCCGTTAATTTTTAATGTCTTTCACCGAAAATGATCAAATTTGATGAAAATTTTGAAACATTGTCCCTATTTTGATGAGCCCGTAAAATTAGGGACTAAAATTAAAAAATGTTATAAATTTTGGGACCATATTTGATCTTATCTCTTTATAGAAATATGTTATTGACAAATTATAGAGATAAAAAAATATGAATTGATTAAGGAAAACTGGTTAAAGTAAAAGATAATTATGATACAAGAATATTAAAAGACGACAATGATTTATATACGAAATTTAGGAGCCTGTTATATATACATATAATAATTAAATTTAATTGATCAAAATATAAAAATAATAATTTATGCGAAACGACTAAGTAATAATAAATTATTATTATTATTATTAAGGCAAATTTCAAGATTCAGAAGTCAAAGCTGATGTCCTAAAACCAATTTTTAATCTTACCCCCGAAACAGACCAAATATTACAACTGCACCCTTCTTTCTCTCTCATCTCTCTCTCTCTCT
Source organism: Petrea volubilis (assembly GCA_026212405.1). NCBI lineage: Eukaryota > Viridiplantae > Streptophyta > Magnoliopsida > Lamiales > Verbenaceae > Petrea > Petrea volubilis. Next base: position 2,006,990 of record CM047878.1, read on the forward strand.
CTCATGGATCCCGCCATGGCTATACGTCCCACGCAGAATTCATAAAACCTTACCAAAAAAACTCCATTCGCAAACTGTAAAATTATCGAATAAGAATTCATTTTATTTCAAAATTTTTCTACATTGACGTTGAATTTGTGATTAGTTGATCGATAATATCATGTATAGATCCGGAGCAGTGATGGCGTGGAACGTTTTCCAGTTTTGCACGGCGCTGAGGGGGCTTGGATCGATCATGATATTATTCGTTCTCGGCGTGATAGGCCTTAGCTATTATGCCGTGGTGATCACGCATTACGGCCCTCGTCTTGTCGCCGGCGGCCTTGATTCGTTCATCGCATTCGGCGTTTTGATCTTGTTTCATGCTCTGGTAATTTTGGGATTTCTTTCTTTCTTTTTTTTTTTGGGAAATTTCGAATTTCAGCTATTTATCATGTTGAAAAAGCCAGCTGCTCTTTCTCACTTGTTAATTTGAAGATGAGGTTATTATTATTATTATTATTATTATTATTATTATTATTATTATTATTATTATTATTATTATTAGTGTTTCATTTTGGGCAATTTGATGTTGTTTCCGTTGCCTGGTAGGTGTATCTTGATTGTTTTCTTAGGAATAGTTCGGATTTTTTTTAGTGATTCTCGATTTCGCAACGGAATGTGAAAGTTGGAATTATGTCACGATTGATCATTCTTGCAAATTCAACTGTTTGTGTTTGCGATTTGATGTTGATGTTTCTTTCTGTAATAATTAGTGTTTGCTTTCTTTTAATGGGAGATAAATTGTTACAGCTAATGGCTCGTGATTTGTACTTTGATCATTGTCACTGTTAACCAGTTATGCTGAGATAATGTTTTTCTTCCATTGGTTACTTTGACAAACTGGATTACTACTACTCTTGTTGTTAGCTGGATAGTTGTGACTTGTGAGAATTGGGAAAAACCTGGCCCCATACAAGAAACTGAATGGCTAATGAGTTATAATTCTCATGCAGTTAGGGATGCTATTGTGGAGTTATTTTACGGTTGTTTTTACAAACCCGGGCTACGTGCCTCCAGGTTGGAGGCCAGCAATAGATGAAGAAAGAGGAGAGACTGCCCTGTTGACAGAATATCCAGTTGACTCGGGTAATGGTAGAGTCCGTTTCTGTAGGAAGTGCAACCAGTTGAAACCACCTCGGTGCCATCACTGCTCTGTTTGTAAGTTGCTTTTCAATACATAAATCTATAGAAATTATTGCAATTTTTTAATGTTTTTCTGAAGAGTAATGGGATTATTGGATGCCTCATTAGGTGGGAGGTGTATACTGAAAATGGATCATCATTGTGTATGGGTTGTCAATTGTGTTGGGGCATTGAACTACAAGTATTTCCTACTCTTCCTGGTATGATATCGTAACTTAGTATGGTTCAATGATTTCATGCGTTTTACCTAATAGATTCTAATTCACATGTGTTTTCTTATATTATTTATAATTATCTTCTATGGATAATTTAGTTCTCCTATGCATGTTGATGTATTTGAAACATGGTGTTGAGTTTTCGTGCATTGTATCCGCATTGGTTATAATAAATTTTGTTGCCTGATAGTGGAAGTATTTATCAAAATGTAAATACTAGACCTTTTTTCGGAGTTTTTGGACAGCTTTGTATCAGAAGACATGCTAATAAGAATTTGACATAAGTTATTGTCTTTTTGTTTTGCAGTTCTATACTTTCCTTGAAACTAGTTTCGTTACTGTATTATTACTGCCAGATTTTGTTGCATTCTTTAATGATGGAGATATCCCTTGGACCCCAGGAACTCTTGCAGCCACTTTTCTTGCCTTTGGTGAGGTCACATCCATTTCTCTCCCCCCCCCCCCCCCCCCCTTCTCGATAGATCTCTCTATTTTATTGATGATTTTCTCCACATTTTACAGTACTAAATTTGGCATTTGCTTTGAGCATTATGGGAATTCTGATTATGCACGTGTCATTGGTGGCTGCCAATACCACAACCATTGAGGTAAAACTTGTTCTTCTGTTGCAATCTTTTGACTTGGTAATAAGCAATGCCCTTTGAGTAGAACTCGTGAAATGTGCTGTTCTGGTCCCTTACGGAATAGCCTGAAAGTCTAAAATTTGTTTTAGACATTTGGGGCGTGTTGAACTTGCATCAAAGAGCTCAAGTCATGCGCCCAGTGTATGCTCGGTGCTTGGCACATTCTAGTGTGCCTTCTTGTGTTGTAATGTTCCCCTTGGTTGTTATTTTTTTTTTCTTTCTGACGTGTGTGTGCGGGGCTGATATTAAGTTCTAGTGTATGTTCGTCGCTTGGCACATTCTACTGTGCTAATCCTGTCTGAGCCTCTGTGTGGCTTTCCTTGTAGCGTGCAGTCTAGCTGATAATATTTGTTGGGTTGTATTTAGGCATATGAGAAGAAGACTCCTCCAAAATGGCGTTTTGATATCGGACGGAAAAGAAACTTTGAACAGGTCAGCTGCTCATACATTTCAACTATGAGCTAATACTTAATTGAGTTCTCCATGTTCATCAGGCGATCCGAAGTACAACTTATTTGAAGCTAAAAAGCTTGTGGCTTTGGATTTGCCACTTTTAGTTTGTTGCATCTCTTACAACAGGAAAACACATTTTTGGTCATCATGCTTGGACACTTATTCATGTTTTTCCCTATACAATCACTGGTTTCAATAATAGTCCTTATGCTGTCATTCTTTTAATATTTTCTGTCCTCGCTGTTGGTTGGCGTTAAGTTTAACAACGTTATTCACATGCGATGCATGTGTGCTTATCCTTAAAACATTTAGGGGAGCACAAAAAAGTTCGAAGCATTATATTTTTGGTCGTTGTACTGAGCTGACTTATTTGCTTTCACCCCTACATAAGTTACTAGTTGTAACAATGGTTCTCATAGCGTCTTTGATACTTTTTTGATTTGTTCTGCCCTTGCCGTGCGTTGCACGTGACTAACATCTGTTTGACTTAACATCCAAACTAACGGCAAGGACAATAAGTGTTGAAAAAGTGACATTTTGATGACCATTATCATAAGTGGAAATTGTACGGGGCCAAAAAATTGACTAAGAGGGTGTTTGGCTAAGCTTATTTAAAACATCTTATAAGCTCCTACATATTATAAGATGTTTTAGGAGCTTATAAGATGTTGGATCTTATTTTAAAAATAAGTTATTAAAGTGTTTGGATAAATAAGAAGGGATATAGCTTATAAGATGTTAGTAATGGCAATATTGTAATTAATTTGGTTGAAAATAAAGGAGCTTGGTAGATCTTAAAAAATAAGTTGCTACCTCCTTACTTTTTTAAAAAGAGCTTATAAGCTCTTAAACACCTTATTTGAGGAGCTTATAAGCTCCACCTCCAAAATTTTTGCCAAACACTTTGCACCATCTTATAAGTTCTTAAACATCTTATAAGATATTTTGAGGAGCTTATAAGCTTAGCCAAACACCCTCTAAATATAACGACCAAATAAATACTTATCCCCTTACAACCTGTGTCGTTCTGTTATCCAGGTGTTTGGTACGGACAAGAAGTACTGGTTTATTCCGGCTTACTCAGAAGAAGATTTGCGGCGAATACCTGCTCTCCATGGTTTCGAATATCCCTCGAGGCCCGACCTGGAGGAGCAAGAACTCAGAGGATGAAATGAAATATTCGACATACTTATATACATTTTCCACTTCATTATAAAGATCCTGGAGCTTCAAGAGACTTGCACTTCTTCCATCCTAATACGAATTTTTACGGCCGGTAACCTTGCAATCCTTGTGCTACATTTCTGCAGAATCAGAACTGGGAAATGGAGCAATTTGTGCATAAAATTTTGATGGATTGCAACTGATTTTGAGGATGTTTATACGACTCGATGTTCGTATAGTGTTGATACGATACAAATACCAGATTTTTCCAGGGGAGGTCTCAGCAATACTCAGAAATGTAGATTCATCTCAGCATCTCGTTAACAGTTATTCGTAGTGTACTATGTATCTGTACTCATTCTTTCACTCTTTTCCTCCTTTTTCTGTATTTTTTTTTGTTTTATTGTTTTGGTTTATTTATTCATCTATTTGTTTATTTTATTGTTGTTTTGGTTTGTTGTGAAAATATAGAAAAAGAAAAAGGAAGAAAGGTTCCACTTCCCACCAAATGTATCTATCTGTAATTAGCTTATGAATGTAATGATAAGTTGACAGTGGCTAGTGGACTTGGTTTTGTTATTGTTGCACCAATAAATTGAAGGGTTAATATCACATATGGTCCATTATGTTTAATGTTAGAATCGGTGGATTACTTTAGTCTCTAATTTTTAAATTGTTGGTTTTTCATGTTATATAAATAAGTAATACTTTGGTCATTTCGTTTAATTTTTTGATCAAATTTTACAAAAAAAATTACTGACTTAAATAGCACTTTTATCAATTTTTGTTTAAAGTTATTTCAGAAAAAAAAAAATGGGCTGGCCAATGAAAAATGCCATTTATACAAGTACTTTTTGATTAAATTAGACTGACAATTTTATCAAAATGATTAAAATGTTACTTATTTTTAACATAAAGGATTGAAATGTGACGATTTAAATTTAAATGACTAAATTGATTTTAACTTTAAATTTTAAGAACATTGGTAGCATTAACTCGAAATTGAATTACCAATGATAAACCGGATGCACTTATACATCGTCGTTATTAAATAAAAGAGTTTAAAATATAATATTAGTGCATTATTAAATATAGTTTACGCAAGCGCATTCTATTTAAGAAATTTTGTTAATGGTTATATGCACTTAGTAATTATATAAAATTTTCTCAAAATTCATTTTAATGAATCCAACTGCTTAATTATATATAATTTGATTTTTTTTTAGAAAATATATAATATTTGTATTATCTCTAATTTATAGGATATTTGATGGATTAAGAATCTTGAATTTGGTATCGAAATTATATGAAGGGATAAAAACAATTTGCGTCCAAAATTATGAATACGCGCACACTTCAATAATTAAATTATTTTTTTATTAAACTTCGTCACTTAAATATACTAAATTTGCACTTTGACTTTCAAAATCACTTCCGACCAAAAAGGACATCGAAAAAGACTCCTCTTTACTCCATTACTACACCCGCTTTAGGTTTCCGAGCAAAGGCTCTAAAATAATTACTTATCCATCAATTTGATTTTTGAAATTACAATATTACTACCGTCGATCACTTTCTAGCAACTTTATTTGTTGGTTTTTCGTGACAAAATGCAAATTTTGTATACTTTATATGATAAAATATAACAAGAAAAAATGAAAAAGCTTAGTAGTCAAAGAAGAAAAACAATCAGCAACGTGTTTTCATCCCTAAAACAAAACTTTAATTACGAAATAATTCACTACAACGAAAAAAAAGAGAAGAAAAGAAATAGAAAGAAAAGAAGCTTTACCAAAAAGCCATGAATTTGAGGCGATTTTTACTTCTCCAGAAGTTTCTTCACTTTACAGTTACACTGCCACACACTCTTAAATCCCTCTCTCTCTCCCCAAAAGAGTTCACTCTCGCGCACAATCACTCAAGGTAATTCACTCTTTCTTCTCTATCATTTTTTTTAAAATTTTAGTCGTATAATATTAAGCAATTCTTGAACAGACATAAAAGACATCATTTTGAGCATGTAGGGTTTATATATTTTACATTTTTTTGTCTTCAAATGTTGAAAAGCATGATTTTTGAGTTTCTTTATCGTGTTATTTCAGTCATCTGCTTTAGATTAGCTGTTTTCTCAGATATTATTGCCATATAATTTATGGGTTTTGATTCTTTTGCAGAATTGAATATGACATAAAATCTGTTTTGTGTGTGTGTGTGTGTGTGACGTTCCTGTGTTCTGAACCAAAGTGGGTCATAAACTTTTAAAGATTATAGAAGAGAATTAGTGAGGAAGAATGAGTGAGTGAGAGAGACAGAGAGGTTAAGAAGGGAGAGAGAACTTAGAGATTGAACAGAGAGAGAAGAGACAGAGAGAGTGAATAAGGAAAACGTATTTCATTAATCTTCCAGTCTGATCATTTTAGGCCATTTCCTGCCCTTTATATACAACAAAACTAAAAAAACCGAAAATAGAAATCATAACTACAAAAAGTGTGTTGCTTTCTAATGAACTATTATTGTTAATACGTTTTTATATTTTAATAACAACTTTACTTGCCACCATATCATGCAATCTTGTTTTTAATGCAAGTGACAGGCTCTTTTGAAAAAATTCAGAGAATGGACAAGTTCTTTGGAGGGAAAGATCCATTTGACCACCCATTTTTCACTCAGCCGTTTGGTGGCTTATTTGGTGGGAAGAGCCCGTTTGATGATCCATTTTTCAGCAGTGCATTTCATGGTAATCCTTCCAACTCTCGCAAGCAAATTAGCATTGAGGAGCTGAACCCTGATGATGATGATGGTGGCCATGGTTCTTGGCAAAATGATATGCCAGGCAAAGAACTTTCTGTTACGAATTCAAGTGATTATCCAACTGGTATGTCTTACAGCCTGTCTCTGTTTAATGTGAGGCCTCCTTGTGTTGAATTGAACTTGTCGATTACTATCAAGTTTAGGCTTTATGTATATTCCTATATGTGAGTGTGTAAGTTGGGATTTTTTATTCGAACTTGTTGGCCCCTTGAATCTTGGAATTGTTTGAGTGGGGGTACGTGTGTGTGCGCGCGTGAGTGATTTTGTACTTGATCTCTTTGACCCCTTTAATCCTTGAACTTGGTCTGAATTGTAAGTTTCTAGTTATATTTAGTTGTATTTGCATGCTCCCTTTTCAAGTTAGGATATAGGAGATAATGTTTTTACTGGGAGAGTTACATTTTTTGGTCCCTGTATAGTCATTTACTCGTTTCCCGTCCCAATACAATCACCACTTACGATAATGGAGCCCCAAATGTCTTTTTTTTTTTGACATTTATGTACTTATTGTGCGTCGCGCATGACTAACCATTGTTGGACCTAAAGTCGTGGCAACGACAGAAAATGTAAGAGAAGTGAGATTTTGAGGACTATTAGCGTAAACGGTGATTGTATAAGGAAGAAAAGCAAATAAATGACAAAGTATGAGGATCAAAAATATAATTTTCCCAGTTTTTTATCATCAAAGGAGGGATACTTATAACTAGAAGGAAAGAAATATCGCAACCAAATGTTGTACTACACTTCCAGGGATTCAGAGCTTTAGCTTCCAGAGAGTCGCATATGGTGGTCCCGATGGGGTGTACTACACTTCCTCTGCTGGGAGGAGAACTGGCGGCGATGGGGTGAGTAATTTCATTTCACGAGATGAAGGATAGAAAACCTTTTATTCCGCATTGTAAACTCTTTTTTGTTTTTTCAAAAGGTGTTTTTAATGGAGATGAAAGAAGAAGACCGGACAGTCGGTGAATCAATGCACACAATTTCAAAAGGGATACATGATAAGGTAATGTATTTATTCAAAATGGTAGTTTCATGGTCCTTCGACTTTTGTCATTTTTATGCAATTAACAATCTTCATGAGTGTGTTTAAACGTTATCTCTCATGAAAATTTACTTAATTATGATTGTTTGGTTGCAATTATGAACTCGTGATGACTATGTTACAGATGTCATATATTTAATGCCTTTCGTATCTATTAGCTTCTTAAAAATGAGGCAGTCTTTCAATATGTTATAAGACTTGAGCTAAACAAGAGACACTTGGTTCAAACAAGGCTTGGTATAAAAAATAATATAGCCTGCAAGTGAGAGGGCGTGTCGGAAGTATGACATATTTAATATTTAATATTCTCTCGTCTCTAACAGTTTTAACTTTTAGATGACTGGCAGTTCGGTTAAATTGAGACAGCTAAAAGCATTTACTTCGCCCATCTCACAATTTTTTTTTCCTCTCTAATATGAAGGGACATTCCGTTACAACCAAACAGTCCTCAGACAGCAGAGTTGATTCCTTGCAGACTTTACACAATTTAAATGAAGGTTTGGTTCACTCCCGCAATATCATAGGCAATTATCTGTTAACTTTATTTGCTCCTCATCTTTCGGTTCCATTGATGTCTTGATAGACGAGCTCGCTGGTTTCGAAGAAAATTGGAAAATGAATGCTGACCAAGTCTTGCCTGGATGGAGCAATGGCTTCAATTTACTTGAGAATGCAGGTAAACCTCTTTCTGATGCTGCTTGGTTTATTTGGTACTGTTTAATAAGAGATCATTCACTTACGCCGTTTCGACACAATAGAACACTTGAAATGGCATTATATTTTTAAGCTACAATCAGGCCGAACCTCAGGGTTGTGTGGTCGTAATTCCCACCACCCCCCCCCCCCCCCCGGCGAAAAAAACCCAAAAAAAAAAAAAAAAAATTGCTAATGCTCGTGTGTGAACGGGTGACCCTCATCATGATCATATGCAGAGGCGAACAAAGTGTGGGATGATTTTGCTAGTTGGAGTGGTTGGGGTGGATGGCCTTTTCCATCCCTGGAATACTACGGAAACGGTGGAGCATTCACGGATGGCAAATCTCAGGGGGGGCCGTCTTCTCGTGGGACCTCTAGAAAAATTGTTCCGGTAGAGTAGAGTACTTGGTAAATAAATTGGTTTTGTACCGCTTCATGTCGCCGCATAGTTATGACGGAACTATTGTGTGGTGTGCTGTTAGAATGTTAGTTTCAGTTTCTTTTGGGGTTATATGTATTATGGTGTCTGCTGGTTTACTCTACCTTCTCTGACAATGGTAAGCGTTGAATATCTACGAAGCTATGCTTTTCCTTCCCTCTCTCTCTCTCTCTCACACACACACACACACACGCACACACACACAGTCGATGTCTCCCCAGTAGTGCCCTGTTTGTCTAGTTTTCTGTTGAATTATCCTCCCTAAAAAGATGCGTACAGCCAAAGAAAGAAAGTATGACAAATCGAGCATAAATTATAAATATATGCATCTAACCTTTGGCCAAAATAAAGGCCAGATGCCCAGTTTATTGTACATATGCATCTGTTATTTACATCTTCTGGAACTTATACTCTTATAGTAACATCAAGTACGATGATCTTTCATCTACGATGATTCATCTCGTCTTGAGCTTGGTCGAACTGACATTAATTGTATGGTGAGTTAAGTATCTGTGATGTGATTCATGTAAAGTTTAGATAGTCAATCAATCGCATAGCAAGTACAATAACACTCAATATGTGATCAATCAATTGCATAACATGTACAATAACAGTCGATATGTGATTAGCGGAACGGCGGCTAAGTTTGACATTTCACTCTATATGTTACTATATGGAGATGTGACCTTGTAAAAATGTTCTTCCCCAGTTAATTCATCAACTTCAGAAATCCACCCTTTTCTCTTCTTCTCATAATCATCACCCGATATTCTACCCACCAACAAACCTCCCCCGATAGGCAGAAAACGAGCTCCCAAGTGACTCCTCCACCACCGGTGCTGCCCAGTGCAGTGGAGGGCATTGTACCCGACCACCATAGCCCCATCACGACCCACCGGAAAAACCACCCTTTCCTTACCATCATCCAGTTTGCAGTCAACAAGCACAAAATCTGCATTCCGGTAATCACTGGCCAGCAACTTGCACGCATCTCCTATGGCAAACTCGATGAAATTCGCAAACGGGCCAAGGGCTTTTCTCGATGCCACTACCTCCTCCGGCCGGTGGCAGATGCAGACAACACGGCCTCTGGTTTGGCTGGATGCGCAGACGAGGGCCAAGGCTGTGGCCGAGCCGCCACCGGTGCTAGCCATGACCATGAGCTGTGAATTGTTGCCTGCTCCAAGGGCGGCCAAGAACTCCACTGCACCAAGCTCCTTCCCCCTCTTGCTCTGTTTACATACAAGATATCAGTAAGATAGTGAACCCTACTAAGGTAACACACACACACACACACACACACATATAGATACCATTTTCATGGCTTGAAGATAGGCTTTTGTGGCACTTTCCGCTGACCAGGGGGACATATTTTGTGAGTTATTTTCTTGATTTGATGAGATGAATAAAGGGTTTTGAGGGGCCTTTTATATATGAAGTTTTTTGAAGGCAACTGAGGGAGGTATGGGTTGACAAAAGCGTTAGATTCTTGAGAAGTGCCAAGTGTCATGCATGCAATTTGTTAGAACATCATCAGTGACAAATACTATATTAACACTTGTCAAGAAAAAAAAAAGACAAAGTACTATATTAATAATGTCAAGTCAACACATGAATAGTTATATATTTTTATGTTAGTTGTCTTTCTCCAAACACCGGTTTCTAGAGTTCCACGTATCTGTAACTGAAAATGGAACCTTAGTTTGGTCAAGTAGTAGATAGGGTGCACTTTGACGAAAACATGGAAACCTTTAATAATAATAATAATAACAACAATAATGATGATGATTTACTTGAATTAAATAAATAAATAAATAAAGGAAAATAATAAGTAAGGGGTAAAAAAGCTATGCGGATGTAAACGTTTACCAACCAAGAGTAGGAGAGAATTCAGTAGAAAAGAAAATTGAAAGGATCCTGAACAGAATCATCTTAGTTTTTAAAGTTTAAATAGTCACGTTTTACATCTTTCCGATATGAATATATAATATTTTGGTCCTTACAATGAATATTGGGTCCGATGAATATCGAGATTAAAACATTTGTTTAAAGGGAAACTTTGTCAATTTCCATTTAAAATTGTTTCAAAAACATAAATTGGCCCGATGAAACTTGATGAAAAATGCACTGCAAATAAATGGTCTTTGGTGAAATTTGGGAAAAAGTCTATCCAAAAAGTTGAAGTGTTACTTATTTATAAAATAAAGGATTAAAATGTGATAATTTAAATTTTAAGAATTAAATTGATTCTATATACTCGAGAGACCATTTGTGACATTAACCCAAATGAAGAATACTCGACCAAAAATATGCTTCACAAAGTGTTCTATTATATATCAATTCACTATATTAATCTCAAAGCAAGAATAAATATAAATCAATTAGGATAAATTATTAAATCAAAGAAATCACTATATGATAACATAAATTACAATTCAATGTTAAATTATAAATTAATTATTACTAATTGTCAAATACAAAGACATCACTATATAATAACATAAATTGCGTACTCATATTTAGGAGACTTAAGGATTCGAACTCTTGATCTCTTGATCAAGGATCCTCCACCTTATCATTAAGGCAAAGTCTCATCAGTTGAAAGTGCAAATACAGCGTGCGCTTCCTAAAAATTTTGGTTGTAATCAATATCAATATTGATTTTTTTTATTAAGTTAAATTGATTCACATTCGTGACTATTTCATTATTATTTATTTTTCTTTTGAGAAAAATGTACACATGTGAATAACTTAACAATGATAAGTGTTACTAATGAGGTAAAGCACAAATGGTGATTTTTTTATTTATATTTTTGAAGCAATGCTTAATATATTGCATTAAATCAGAGAGGTGTCAACCTTGATTACATGTTGAAAAAAGGTGGAATAAAACTAGACTCTCTGTCATCGATCGGCGCATGATGGGCCAGTCGATGAGCTACCGGGTTACCGGAACGACGAATAAAACTAAATTTAACAGAAAGAAAAGATGAACAGCTAGATTTAATATCGAAAATCAGATAGCCGATGCTAGAAACATCACGACCAGAATTTTTAGCGCATCAATGACTAATGTGGAGTCCCCCTCGAGAATAACTGATTCCCAGGCCTTACGTTTTGCCAAAAGAGCTGCCGTACGAGTTGCTATTGCCTTGGCATGTGCTGCATCCCCTGGGGTTGGGAATTTTTATGACAGCCATGCCAACTCCAGTGCTGTCGTCGTCACCAAACACCGCACCGTCGAAATTTATTTTGATGGAGCCGTGAGGGGGGCATGTCCAATTCTCGGTTACCGCTAGAGCTGCTGATGCTAAACGCCCAATTAGCGCAAATGGTGAAGTTGAGACCCCAAAACTACGAGATTTAGGATTCGATTCTCCACCAACTCGTGCGGGTTTGTATCTCTACTTTCATTATCATTCTTATTTGGTGATAATTGTAATAATTGATTAATATTTGATTATGTACTTAATAATATTTGATATTAAAAAAAAAAAACAATGATATTTGTTTAAGTTTAATGGTTACCAATTTACTAGAAATTAAACTAGAATCTCTAGCTTATTTAAGCACCACACTGAATACAATAGAAATAGATTGTTTTTTTTTTTTTTTTGTTTATTTTAATTTTTTATTTATATTATGCACACACACCACTCCACAAATGCACACGCTAGAGTTTGAACACCGACAACAAGCTCCCCATACTTTTAAAGGCGGGACACATTCGTCTGTCATACACACTCATTAGGCCAAACGATACTTTCAAAAACATATTGTATGAAATATATAAATGCTATAGAAATTATTATTATTATTATTATTATTATTAAATGAAAATATGACATGGTTTAACGTGGGACTATTGGCTATAACAAAATGGGCCAAATTGAGGCCCAAAAAGTTCTCAACTTCATCCATTTGAAACACTTTCCTTCTAACCGTTATCAACAGAATTTCCAGAGAAACTGAGCAGCAAAATCCAATGCTTCTCTCTGTAACTTCAATCCAGCCATGGAACTCAACACTTCCGGCGTTTAAATTTGGCTCACAATGCAAAACCCAGATGGAGATTAATCAAATTCACGCAAATTTGATCACCACAGGCCATGTTTTTAACCCTTCATTGACCTCAAAAATCATACTGAATTTCGCTTTTTCTCAGAACAAGCCCAGTGTTGAATTTGCGAGATACCTGTTTTTTGAGTACAATTACAGAGACCCGTTTCTGTGGAACGCAGTAATCAGATCCTATTCGCATGGGGAAGAACCGGAAAATGCATTCCAGCTGTTTGTTTTAATGCTTGTGAAGAGGGTATTGGTGGATGAGTATTCGTTTTCATTGGTGTTAAAATCATGTTTGAGGTTGCATTCGTTGAGTAAAGGGATGCAGATTCATGGGTTGCTGTTGAAGTTTGGGTTCGGGTCGGATTTGTTTTTGCAGAACTGCTTGATATGCATGTATGTAAAATGCGGGATCGTTCAACTCGGGCCGCAAGTGTTTGATAGAATGATTAGAAAGGATTCCTTTTCGTATAATTTGATGATAGATGGGTATGTAAAATGTGGGATGGTGAGTTTAGCTCGCGAACTCTTTGATATAATGCCAGCAGAGATGAAGAATCTGGTTTCTTGGAACACAATGATTAGCGGATATTTGAAGTTAGAGAACGGCTTTGAGTTTGCTAGGGACTTGTTTGATAAAATGCCTGACAGAGACTTGGTCTCTTGGAATCTCATGATTGATTGCTGCGCAAAGAATGGGAAGATGGGATTGGCTCAGGTTCTGTTTGATAAAATGCCGCAGCGGGACGTAGTGAGTTGGGCTACCATGGTTGACGGGTATGCTAAAGTGGGAAATGTGAATGCTGCGAGAACATTTTTTGACGCTATGCCTCAACGGGATGTGGTTTCCTGCAATGCAATGATGGCCGGGTATGTGAACAACGGGTGTTATCAAGAGGCATTGAAAGTGTTTCATGATATGTTAAAAAGTGCCTCTGATCTAGCTCCCAATGGTGTTACTTTGTTAACCGGTCTTTCAGCAATAACACAATTGTGCTGCATAAATGAAGGGATTGCTATACATAAGTACATAGAGGAAAACGGGTTCATTACAAGTGGAAAACTTGGTGTCGCACTAGTTGACATGTATGCAAAATGTGGAAACATAGAGCAAGCTATGCGTGTCTTTGAGGGTGTCCAAGAGAAAAAGATTGATCACTGGAATGCTATTATTGGTGGCTTAGCAGTTCACGGCCTCGGCGAGTTAGCTTTTGAGTTATTTATGGAGATGGAAAGACGTTCTCTAAAACCAGATGATATTACATTTATCGCAGTTCTGCATGCTTGTGGTCATTCTGGGATGGTGAAGGAAGGCCTCATTTGTTTCGAAATTATGAGACGATTTCACAAAATCACGCCCAAGCTCCAACACTATGGATGCATGGTTGACATCCTTAGCCGGGCAGGACATGTTGAACAAGCTGCAAGATTTGTCGAGGAAATGCCTGTCCAGCCAAACCATGTCGTTTGGCGAACTCTGCTGGGCGCGTCTACAAATCAAGAAAAGTTAAACGTTGGAGAGCCAGTTGCCAAACATCTGATTGGGATGGACAGTTGTGATTCGAGTTCTTACATACTTTTATCGAACATGTATGCACAGTCCGGCCTTTGGGACTATGTTAGAAGGGTTAGGACAATGATGAAAGAAAGGGAGATCAGTAAAGTTCCAGGCTGTAGCTGGATTGAACTTGAAGGAACTGTGCATGAGTTCTTTGTAGGGAGCACATCTAGTGACCACTCTGAACTTAGTCTGAGCTCATCTCTGGTAAAAACTTGAGATTTCTCTTATTGTAGTGAGTTTTGAGCTATATCTCTTGTACACTTCTATGTAAAATGCACCAAATTGTAAATTAACAAGTTGATATTTGAAGATATCAGTTCAATCGAACTTATTCGTTCTCTTCCACTACAAGAAAAAAAGAAAGTTAATGAAAATACATCATGTGACAATATGAAAGTTGTCGCTAATTATACATATAAATTGTTATGATAAGGACTTTTGTAGTTTAATTGCGGCAAAAATTGTGATTTGATTGTTATTATTGATAATTTTTGATACATCTACCTAAATATGAAAATCCGATCACAGATTACGGTAGCTACTTTTATTGACGCAAAGTTGTCGTCATATATGTGTTACGATTGTTAATGGTGTCACAAGTCAAGATAGTATAATTTTTGTCGTCATTAAATCATACTATGGCAGGATCATATCCTATTTAAAATTACTTGTGAAAAATAAAATATATCAGACATATTATTTGTGACAATTTTCATATTATTATCCATATTTTGGGCATTAATATTTTCATCTTTTTAGTATTAATAGTGATTCACTCACAGATAGTCTGATAGATATTGATGCTTGAACACATCTTGCCAAAATTTTAGTACTCTCTGCCCTTAGAAACACAGAAAAAGGCACGAAAAAGAATCAAGAAAGATGATAAAACCAAATTTAAAAAAAAAAAAAAATCCCACGAAAGTGAAAAAAGAATAGTTTCATGTTATTTATAAAAAACTATTTCAAGTACATTATCTCAAAGAAATAAAGATTAATGAATTCTTAGTTATAATGACGGTCTTTACTAATATTATTTACATAAAATTTGTAATTTAATGATAATATTCAGATCCAGATGTTTAGAAAATTCGACGGCTTAATTTTGTATGCAATCCATTTATTTTAATTTACGAATATTTATAATTGAATCTAATTTATAAGATATTTCAATTGATTGAATATGCTAAAATTTGAATTGAGTTTTGATCAAAATTTGCCCATTTCCGGCCCTAGGTGGTACACTCATTTTTTTTCTTTTCGTAAATCGATTACATATTACATGAATACCAACCATCGTTAAAGTAGAACAAAATCCAAACGTTTGGGAGCCTTATAATCTTAGGGTCTCAATTTCGACAATTAAAATAGGCTTCATCTGCATGCCCTTTTTTTCTGATGGTTACTATTCTCCCAATTTCACTCATGGATATTGCCATATTGGTTTCTTTCTTCTTTTTTTTTTTCTTTTTCTGTTTTAACTACCCGATTTTCAATTCACTTGCCGACTAACTCGAGTTCGAATATGGATGAAGTCAAATATGTGGTCGACTCTCTTAACCCAACTGTTCCATTTACAACTTTAAGATTCAAACTCTAAACGTCGATTAAAAAATCTAACGTCTCATCCCTTTACATCAACGGGTAATTGGTACTCAATGCTCATAGAAATTGATGCTTGAACACATCTTGCCAACATTTTAGTACTCTATGTCTTACTCTGTCCTCATGTAGAAAAATAGAAAAGGGCATGAAAATGAATTAACAAAGATGATAAAACCAATGAAAAAAGTATACCAAGAAAGTGAAAAAAGAAAACATATGTAGATAATGTAAGGACAAACAACATTCACAGGCAACATAAGACAAATAGTGCAGAGACACTCTGAACTTAGCTTGCCTTGGATTCCTACCTAAGCTTTTCCCTACTTGTTTCCCAGAAAACACTACCTAATATTAGTGTAAAATAAATTATGTTTTTTGATTGATTCTCATATTAATTCCACAATAATAGAAATATGTGTTTACCAACTATTAGTTTATTTAGTGGAATAGGATATTAAACGTTTTAAACAATGCTTAGAGTTCGAATCTTGAAGAGTAAATGGAACAACTGAGTGGGGAGGGACGCCGTTATAGTAGGCCTTTGCAGTACTCGAATGTGGATCACTCAGACAGTGGGTCGAAAATCAAGTAGTTTAGATGAAAAAAGACAGGGGGGGGGGGGAGAAACATGTGTTTGGCATTTCTTTAGAATGACTCCAAATAAAACGTTGTATACTGGCAATGTAACCTTTTTATGTGTATGCTTAGCCATTTTACAGAATAGAGGAGGACCACAAAAAATTTATTGGGATTTAAAAGTTTTATGCGTGTGTGTGTGTGTGTGTTTTTTGTTTTTTGGTAACAGGGAAAAATTGATAATTGTTCCAATTAGGGATGGGAATGAATTCAAGAGTGCATCAATTCGAGAAATCCCTAATAGGTTGGATCTCGAGATTTGACAAATTCGAATCAACCTTGTCTCATTATCATCCCTAATTCGTACTATCAAATTTCTATGGCAGAGAGTAAGCCACAAGGGTTTGAAGGGGCAATTGCCCCCTTCCAGCTCTATATTTAGTCATATTTTATATATTTTTTTATTAAAATTCAAAACTTCACCCTCCTGATATCTTAAAAATGTCTTTTATTTGCAAAATGCCATTCTCGTTCCCAAATAAAAATTTCTAGTTTCTTGTTATTCTTTGAAAAACTTCATAAGAATACTTTGAACAGGTAAAACCATCTAGCAATATCACTATCATTGGATAAAAAGCTATCCAGCATTAATCAGTTGATATATTACTCTGATAAATCATACATGAAAAGAAGAAAAAGACCAGTTCAAATTACAGTCATGGTGAGTTGAGGTAACTCACACTCACACACACATTCACCTACTCCCTGCTTTCCTACAGATTTTCTACCATTTCCATCAACAATCGCCACAAACCGCATCCAATTCTTGCATAACGGTCCTGATATCCGGCCTACAGTTCGGAGCCTCGTGCGTGCAGAGCAGCGCAACTTCCCCAAGCCTAGCCGCCTCATTCTCCTTAAACTTCCCTCCAAGATTCGCATCAATGAAATCCTCGTATCTCGATATCTCCGCCCCGTGACAGTTCATCTGAGTGATCTTACTTTTGCCCGACAAGATTTGGAAGATGATCATGCCAAAGGCATACACGTCGCTCTTCTCGGTGAACCGGCCCGTGGTGGTGTACTCAGGGGCGAGGTAACCCATGGCCGCGCTGCCCTTGAGGGTTGAAAAGACTATGTCGTCCGCTAGTAGCTTGTGGAGGCCAGAGTCCGAGAGGAATGGATTGTAGTGCCAATCAATTAGGACTTTCTCGGCTGATATGTTGCGATGGACCATCGTGGGCTTGCCATTGTGGTTCGCGTGCAAGTATTCGATACCTGATTGGTTGCAAGGATATTAGCTTCTCATGTATGGCATTATAAACATGACGGGTATGTTATGTAAGGTTTCAAAACTTGGATGGGGTGTAAATGTAATTATCTATAGTTAAAATCAGAAATATCAAAAACCACATAGCTGCATAGCCTGCATGCAGATCAGCAGAACTACAAAAGTAAACTAACCTTTGGCAATCCCTCGGATTATCAATTTCCTCATCGGCCAATCAAGAACTCTCCTATTACCTTCCTTCACATCAAGGTACTGCAACAAGTTCCCGTTCGGGACGAAATCATAGACAAGAAAACACTCTCCTCTTCCCTTGGAGCAACAAAAACCTCGTAACCTCAAAAGATTTTCATGTGTCAGCGAGGTCAAAAGTTTCAATCCCTTGAGGAACTCACCTTCGTCCGACTTGCAACTAACCTTGGAAATGCACTTAATTGCAACAACCGAACCGTCCCTCAACATCCCTTTATAGATAGCTGAAAAGTTACTCTTTCCCAACAAGTTCATCTCGGAGAAATATTGTGTTGCGCATTCGACCTCATCCAAGTTGAACACATAGCTCTCAAGAACCTCTTGGGAGAAAGTGCTCGTATCGGGCCGTTTGGCGAGCGGGTCCCACCCATTTGAATACTCGAGACTTATGAGAGGAGAAGCACTCCGTCTAGAAACTTCTCTAGCTTGATGATCAGTGCTCATTCGGCCGTCCATAGCTTCACATGCGCTCCCAATTTTCTGCTTCTGGCGACGGTACCATGAAAATGTGAAGAGCCCTCCAACTGATAAAGCTATAAATAGCGCAATTACTACAACTACAATAGCTGGTTGAGATTTCTTGGGGTGGTGTCCGTTTTGCTGGACATTCGCTGACTCAGGGATGTCTTTGGAAGGCAGATGACTGGCACCCGGCCCGAATGGTTCCGGTTTGTTGGGATTTTGCGCAGAAGAAGAGCAAGTTTGGAGAGAAGCGAAGTTGATCCCACACAAGCCCGGGTTGTTGGCATATTGGAAACCTTCATCTAGTTTCTTCAAGGCTGCATTTCAGCGAACCATAAGAGAGAAACAAGATTATTAGACAACATTTCGGAGACTCATAGCGATCGCATTCAGGGACAGAGTCAAAAATTTTAGTCACGTGGGCAAAATCGAATCTTTGCAAAATTACCTAGAGGGACATTGCCAGAAAGAGTATTGTTTCTGATATCGAGAACTTTGAGCATGGGTAAGCCGGCCAATTTAAGCGGGATTGAGCCGAAAAGGTGATTGAAACTCAAGTCCAATCGTGTTAACATCACCAATTCTCCTAGACTTGCAGGTATTGCACCACTCAACTGGTTGGATTGTAGAGCAAGAACATTGAGTTTCTTTAGTGAGCCAAGCTGAGTAGGAATATTTCCAGTTAACTTGTTGTAACAGAGTTGCAACACTGCACAAACAGGGAACAATAATTTAGAACTAAACTCAACAGAGATCACAACCATAAGTTCATGTGCCAGAACTCAAAGTATGCTCCTTAAAACTAGGCAAGTTTATACCATCCAAAAATATAAGAAGATAAAAACAAAAATTTCTGGATTTTTCTGAATATTTTGAATATAGAAAAGGCCATCAACATTGATTAAGACATATTTGTACAAGATTATCAAAAAGGTCTAGTGAAACAAGTAACTGTCTCTCAAAAGAAACTACAAATATTTCAAGAAACGCAAAAACCATCCTGTCTCATTTCCTAAATTTCAGGATAACAAGAACCGAATACATTTCAAGCTAGTGAGAAGCAGCAGATCTAATCACCCAGACTCACACACACACACACAACAAAAACAATAAACAAGAAAGCCAAGATTATATCTTTCTCTTACAGACAAACTGGAAATTAGAAAGGAATGATCCTGATAGCATTTGCCAACACAACAACCCCCCAAGATTGCAAATACCAAAAAAATGCATGCTTTTGATTCTCTTAGAGAGAGAGATTACAAGACCAACCTTGAAGATTATTCATATCACCAATCTCAGGAGGTATATCACCAGAGAGGCTATTGACATTGAGGTACAAATCAGAGAGCTCAGTTAAGTTAGCAAGCTCTTTAGGTACAAACCCATAAAGCTTATTGAAGTGCAAGTACAACCCAGATAAGCTCTTGAGCTGTCCTATCTCAGGCGGGATTTGGCCAGAAAGCCCTTTCCCCTGCAAAGAAATGTTGACCACTTGGCCAAGGTCATTGCAGGCAAGCCCTTCAAAGGAGCCATTGCATGGGTCAGTGACTTTGGGTGACCATGAGGAGAGAACGAGGTTTTGAGGGTCTAATGAGGTTTTGATCGCCATTAGAAGGGATATGGAGGTTCTTGAGTGCTCTTGAGAGAAAACTGTGGAGGGCAGAGAGTGGAGGAGGAGTGAGATGCACAAGAGAGAGAAAAGGGAGAAAAAAGAAGACATTTTTGGGTGAAGTTGAGAAAGTTGTTTCGGAAGAAAGCTATTGTATCTCTCCTTTGCTAGGTAGTGGTGTGCAAAGTTGGTTCCTTTTTTTGGGTTCAAAATGGTGTTCTCCCTACTGTGTGTGTGTGTGTGTGAGAGAGAGAGAGAGAGGAGGGTGATGCGGGGAGGAGAGAGATTGAATAGTGTCTGGAACTCTTGGTGTGTTTGGCAAAGATTGCTGCTTTTTGGTTCAAAATAGTCACTATGCCCACTAAAAGACACTGTGCAACACTCTGTGTGTGCGTATGACTAAGCATTGGAGAGAGAAAGAGACTGTCTGCAACAGTGTAGAGACATAAATATATATATATATGTAGAGAGAGAGAGAGAGAGAGAGAGAGATTGCTTGTAAACTGTGGGGGGGAGCGAGGGGGAAAGAGGTGAGATAGCTAGGGACTAGAGTAGATCTTTTGTCTGAAGGAGAAACTGGGAGTCTTGGGACAGATTTTGAATTCCTAGTGACCGAAAAGAGCGGTTGCCGGTTGCGGTCACATGGCTAACGGCAGCCTTTTTTTCTGTAAACAGTACTTGATTTATTATTGTTACACTCATGTTTCAATCAAAAAATATATGACCCCATTTTGTATTTTTCTTTTTTAAAATAATAATAATAATAATAATTGTTACTTACTAAAATTTAAAAAATATGATTAACAATATTTAAAAGGATAATACTTGTTAATCTAATACTTAATTCAATAATGGCATGCGCAATTTGAAATTCATTGTTGTATTGGAATAATTTAAATAATAAGAATTTTTTTAATTATTGATTGTTAAATTTGTACCGAGACAAAGAAAATGACAAGATTGTTAAATTCAGAGCTTATTATACTTTTCGCCCTTCACATTTACATTTTTTGAATTAAAAAAAATATAACAAATCAAATTCATAATTATAGATATTAACGAATGCTTGTTAAGTTTTTTTCACCATTATAAGAGGTTGGTTTGCTACCCATTATACTTATGAACAGTGTAGAATATAGTTTATGAGTGCAAATGTAATTAAACCTTAACTTTTATCACAGTATTTGTGGGGGGGGGGGGGGGGGATTATTAGACCAATTTGGGTTGAAGTGTAAAAAAGAAAATATTGTTCATGCATGTGATGTAATTAGGAAACCAATATAATTTGTCAAAAAAATTTCGATTTTCTGAAAAGATTTCATTGTCACCATATGAATATCAATATAAATCTAGAGTCCAAAATTACTATAAAGTAGAAGAATATAAGCTATAAAAATAGAAATACAAGCCCATTTTGATTGGTGGATATCGAATATAAGACCTAATCTAGAAATTTCAATTTTATCAGTTGAACTTAAGACTCATTGACAATTTTTTTCGATTGGAAAAACAAATTGTGAAGACAAAAATAAATGTCATTACAATTTACAACTACTTTCTGAAATTTGGGATTCTATTATTATATCTTTCAAAAGTTGCTGATAAATATGGTAGCAATCTCCAAGAAGATTCAGCTGAATTTATGATGGATGTTCTATATTTTGAATCTTTTGTAGCTGTTCAATGCATTAAATGCTCCAATTCAAATTTTCAGGTGGTGTGGGCTTAACTCTTTAGTCCTAAAGTAACCCTCATACATAATAAAAGCAACTCATTTCACTTTTTTTTAATCTCAAAATTCTCTCTCCTATTTGTGGTATATTGTAGACATAATTCTATACACATTTTGGGAAAGTCAATAAAATATAAGTTTTGGTGCTATTTCCATGTGACGTGAGTTTCTGGTAGAGATCGAAAAATTATTTAATGGATTGAATGTTTGAATTCTACCTTTTGTATTCAACAGTTCAGATTCAATCATATTTTATATGTATTTATAAAAAATAATATGTACATATAAAAAAATAATATATAAAATATGATTAAATTTAGACCGTTTGGTACATGTATTTGGTTCATGAAAGAAATTCTCGTAGAGATTGAGGCTAGATAATGCAGTCGCTCTCCCTCAATTTTATATGCATGCAGTTATATTTCATATGTATTTTTATCAAAATTCAAAATCTTTATCTTTTCAAATGTCTTTTAGATTATAAAGATTCGAGCACGTTACTAAAAAAAAGAAAAAATAAAATAAAATAAAATTCTAGCTCTGTTGCATGCTTATTTCTATAGTGGATTGTCGAATGTCAGACGGAATTTAATGAATTCGAAATAATTAAATAGAGATGTTTATAGTAATACGAACCCTATTTAAGTAACTTGTGGAGATTCTTTCGTTTTTCAACTTTCAATGAATTAGTATAACTATTTATTTCTAGAAAAAAAAAAGTGTAAAAAACACACTAGAGCAACTTTTTTTTTTTTTTTTGGGTAAATAAACACTAGAGCAACTTAAGTTGATTACAATTGAATGAATACAATAGGTGGGAGGGCAAAAGTTACTGGGGACATCAATATTTAAAATTAGAATCTACTACATAAGTGGTAAAAGATTAAATGGTAACAAAAAAAAATGTCATTATTAATATACATCAAGTTATAATATATATATATATATATATTTTGCCACTGGGCTCAGAACCGAGTGATGGGATCGGGGGTTCGAAAGTGGTATCAGGAGGGTCCTGAGTTCGAATCCTCTTGTTCTCTACCCCTTTCCCTTTGAGTGAGTGTGTGCATGTATGTAGAAGTATTTTTCGATTGACATCTATAGGATATCTCGAGATAATTATATCAAAAAAATTATAATATTTTTTTTATTTTCTTATTGGCGCTACTTATTAGGTGAGAATAATTTTTATTTTATTATAATTAACTCAATAATGATAAAAAGTTACTGTTTTAACTGTCATCACATGTCTATATACTTTTGTAATAAAATTTTATCTATCACTAAATTGATAGGATAAAGGTATCACTAAATGTTAGGGAATGATAGCACTCAATTATGGTAGTTTTTTTGTGTAATTATAGTCTTTTTCATGATATGGTGTGCTACTTTGAGTTAAGAACATGTTAGTGCAATTTTGCCAAAATGTTACAAGTTTTTTTGGTTTTTTCCGGAAATGTGAAAGTGAAAAAGGTTAAAGTCGTGCTCACGAGTGTTCCATCTCCATCATTGCGAAAAAGAAAGTTCATAAATGCAATTTCAATATTCTGCCAGCCAAGTAATTTGTACCTTACCATCACATCAATTGCACAATATATTGACTTAAAGACTTCAAATTCAAAAGAAATAAATAAATAAATTCAAATTCAAGTTGGCATTTTCCAATGTATATATATATATATATATATATTTCTAAATTATTGTTGCGAAAAATCAAAGCTTACCTAATTTATCTAAAAACCCGTTTGGATAAACTTTTCCTAAAGAGAAAAGAAATATTTATTTTTAATTTTTTATAAAGAAATGCTTAGTAAAGAAACTAGTATTTATTGGATTTTTTAAAAATGAAAGTTAGAAAAAAAAAAGAAGCTAAAAAGTGTCTATTTTGTGAAAGTTCTTCAAATTAGCTTAAAAAAACACGGTTTGAACCGTTTTTAAATTATTACACTCAGTCGAAAGATCAGTTAGTTTAAATAAGCTCTATTGTCAACAATGGGTGTTTGCAAATGATTTCACTTTCGAAGAACTTAAAGTTATACAAAATTTGAGAAAAAAAAAAGTGATGAATGTTTGACAATGAAAGTGAAAAATACTCGGAAGTTAATTACTGAGAATTTAAGGAAGAAAAAAACAAAAAAAAGTTCAACCTGTGGACAAATTATATAAAATGGCCCATGCCCTTAATTAAAGTAATTGCATAGACTTCTTCTTCTTTCCACAATTTTCTTGAGGGATAGAAATGTCCAAAAATATTCACTATATTTAGGAGGGGGGGAAGGGTGGATATCAGAAGCAGTTTTAAGCAGCTAATCCTAGCTTCTCAGTTTTCGCTTATTGAGAGCATAATTTTAGTAAAAGTTTCAAATGCAAACAGTCAAAATTGCTAAATTTTAGCTAAAAGCATTAGAGTGTCTTTTTATAGTTATTCCAAATGATGCTACTCGACAAGCATTTTTTTCTAAGTATATCCAAACGAACTCTTATTTTAGTTTGTCTTTCCTTTTTTTTCCCCCTAAAACACAAATTATTACACCTCCTAGGATTTATTGATTGGTTTTTTTTTAAGAAAAATCCCACTTTAAAAGGGTTCGATGATTATAGCACATATGTCTTGCCAATAAATTCTTAATTTTCAATAAATTTTATCCTTAAAATGCAAATACCTTTTTAGATAGTATCCTCAAATTGCAAATAGGAAGAATAGGAAGAATGGAATAGGAACATAAAACAACATTGTCCAGAGCGAAACTGAACCAAACAAAGGCTCTTCTCGCTATCTATACCCGAAAAGTGTTGTTCTTGAGCAATCCATTCTATGAGCACTTTGTGTAGTTATCTTTGTTCATCATGCACTTTGTATTCTGTCTCTAAGTTTTGTCTATGTCTTAGGTTTTTTGTTGGCATTTTTGTTTTCCCCCTATTCATAGACCTCCATTATCCGTCAATTTTATTGAACCTGATTAAATTCAGAACGAGCATTTTCGAAATCTATATGGACGATTACTCAGTCTATAATTATTTTTTTATTGGCTTTGAGAAGTTTGTAATGTAGCGTAATGCTCACCTACCGCAAATAACTACCAACAATAATTCGATATTTGAAACCTGTGAATATTGCATCTTGTACAGAAAGTCAATCAAGCTTTTTTGCTTCAAAATCTTGTACTATTGCCATCATTTCAAGACTCACAAGATTCATTTATTATTTTAATGTGTGATAATCATTTGGAGCACTTCTATGTGCGAGAAACCGGTCAAATTTAGACACGTAATTGAGAATCATTCTCTCTCTCTCTCTCTCTCTCTCTCTCTCTCTCTATATATATATATATATATATTATCATTTCAGCATAGTATAATGCTGATATCAAAAAACACTAATTCAAGTTGAGTTCCAATTACCATTTAGGATACTTCATTTCACCGACGGCATCTTCATAGAGATAAGAGGGAGCCATGCCTTTCCCAAGGTTGAAAATTTACATAATTACTCTATTAAGTACCATACATATGTATAATAATTTACATAAATTCCTAGATCCCTACCCCAAAAGAAAATTAATAACTAAAATATATTATTAATGATCAATTATAATTTAAAAACCCTTACAGCTTAAAAGTCCATTAATCCATTAACCACGACCCAATATATAAGGGTAAAATTTTGATCTACTTTTGTTCTATTACAATTAAGAATGTCCATAACCCGCATATATATAGAAAAGAGTAAAAACTTCATCTACTTTTTGATTGCAAAATAAAAAATAGCAGTTCGAAGTCTCTACTATATAACCATACTATATTTTATTCTCAATTCATTACTACATACTATGTGTATTGGTGGACAATTAAGATAACTGAAAGAGAATTTTGTTTAAAAAAAAACTTTGCTAAGCCATTCTATTGGGGCAAAACTAAAAAAATAAAAGAAAAAAAGTCTCACCAGGATACTCTCAAATTTTTTGTGACTCTCTCAAGCTCTCACTTAATATAAAACTTTTTGAATAAATTCTATACTTAATTGATTTGGCATCTCCAATAATTTTAGTCAAGATCCACCACTATATTCGGTACATCCTTTTTTTTTAAATAAAAATATTTATATTATTTATAACTCATCGTTATGAAACACGAGCCTTGATCCGAGGGTCTCGACCCCGTCGTTGTGCCCAATCACTACACACAAACGCATTCTAACATAAGTTAATATTTTGCTCTAAGTTCCTCTCTCTATCTCTTTCTCTCTCTCAATTAATACTATATCATATCCAATTCTGTTCGCATGCCCAATTATTGCCTCTATGACTTCTAAAATTCAATGATCAGTTACAGCCTTAAAATCAAGATATTTTAGGTTCAAGTGCCACAATATATGGGCCTTGAAATCTCATAGACTCATACTGTATGGGCCGAGGGTGACTCCTTTTGCTACATCATAAAATGGGCTAAGCCCGTTTACTACTTCTGGGCCTGGGGCCAATTAACTGAGCCTCTAAACCCCAGAGGTATCTTATGGGGTTGTCAAGGGGTCAGGCTTGTAACAAATTTAGAAAATTCTAATCTAAATATGATTAGCCCTCCTAATGAATCCAATCCGAATTCTATAGGATTTATATTCATTATAACTGAGTTTGAATTCTATAAAAATTCAAGAATCGATGAGAAAATTCAACTCGGATAATAATTAAAAATTTGAAAAATTTAAGATCAAATAACAAATAAAAAAAAATTATCCTTATGTACAAAATAAAATCTAAGAAAGTAGAAAAATATTTTAGAATATGTATGATAATTATACATTATTTTTTTTTTAAAAAAAATTACCTTGTGAAATATTCTTAATTATAATGCCTTACATGTTATGTTTTATTTTGAATTTCTTTCTGAATATTATATACATAAGGTTAAGTTATTAATTTAATAAAAAATATTATTAAAATTAAAATTTGAATTTTTAATATATCGAAAAAACTTCACACTATATTCTATCAACTTATTTTGGTTTGCATTCATAATTGATATATTCTATCCACTCATTCCTAATTACGAATATTTATAATTAAATTTAATCCATCAAATATTTTAATAAATTAAATATGCTAAAATTTGAATCAAACTCAAATCAAATTCAAATTA
The DNA here is from genome assembly GCA_026212405.1 of Petrea volubilis. Classification (NCBI taxonomy): domain Eukaryota; kingdom Viridiplantae; phylum Streptophyta; class Magnoliopsida; order Lamiales; family Verbenaceae; genus Petrea; species Petrea volubilis. Next base: position 2,033,931 of record CM047878.1, read on the forward strand.
AAACCCACTCCATTGATAGTCCTAGTCTAAAGTTTTCCTACATAGTCTCAAAATAGTATTCTTCCGGTGACAAGTGAAGTACACTCTTAACGAAATCAATATTTATCTTAATAAACATGTGATATCATACAGCAAATAAAAAAGCACTTGTTATATGATGCATGATTAGCTAAGGAGCCAAACCAAATTCGAGTTAGCGTAGCATGATCAATCTAAATCCTCTGCTACAAAATTATGCTACTTAATACAAACCGTGTTGTATTAACAAATGGTTGAAACAAAAAAAAAAACACTTATGAAATGAAATTTTTTTTTGATGATTTTCTTTCCTTATCAATGATCGTGTATTAATAAGTAGTTGAGATAAAGGATAAAAAAACACTATGATATAATTTTTTTTTTTGATAATTCTCCTTTTTTTATGAATCGTCCACCAATATACGTAACGTATATAATGAATGGAGAAATTATAAATATAACATCATTTTGAGGTGGAGTATTCGGACTGGTAGCAAGACAATAAGCCTTAAAGTAAGTCTTCATGGGAGCATCAAAAAGTGTACAAGAGTTCCTTACAAAGAGATTACACATAACTGATCAAACTAAACTCTTACATGGCCTTAATCTGCATCTCCCAAGTAAAAGGTCATAAAACCTGGTATCGTCTCACTCAAATAATCAAGATCTTAGAGACAACAAGAAAACGAAATTTCGACTAAAACCTCCAAATCTTGAGCTTGTGTCTTCATAAATGTTTTACTAAAACATTGCATTTCATAAATCCCACCATTCATATTCTTTAAGCCACCAGAGTGCTGGCAGTAGTAGATTCACTGCAAAGAGGCAAAGTAGCAAATGAATTAGGCAAGAATCGAGGGCCGGATGAGTAAAAAGAGAACAGTAAACATAAGTTTATCAGACAGATAGTAGGAACTGCCCAAAATACCAAAAACTCGTAAAAGAGTACCACACACAACTTTAAATTGTTCATTAAATCCAAAACACACAAAAAAAAAGGAGGATAATAGGTAAGTTCAGAGGAGAATGTTCAATATTCAATAAAGCAAGCTAAATCAGAAAAGAGACACACTAAACATTAGGAGCTCTGTTCATGGCCTTGGAATATAGACAAATAGCAACATGACTTCAAAAGAGACAGTAAAAAGCTCACTAGAAGCAATTGTTTTCTTTAATCGAGCGCATTCTGGTAACAATTTATCAAATTTAGCTTATGAGAAAAAAAAAAAGGAAATTGGGAATATAATAAACTCAATTAGAAATAGATCTCAGCAAAAGTAAGAAAATTGACTTACTATTTCCACACAGGTGGAAGCTTCTTAGTCTTCTTGTAGTAACGAGCAAGTCTGTGAATTCTGCTCTCAACAAGAATTAACCTAAACTTGGAATCTTTGTCCTTTCTGTTCCTCTCCAGATGCTTCCGGATTGCAACAGCTTTCTTGATGAGGTGGTAAAGATCTTCGGGAATCTCAGGAGCAAGTCCTGGGCAACAATACAATCACACCAATAATGAAGCAGACTTTCATTTAATATAACACATACAATAAACAGGACAAAATACATACCATGTGCCTTGAGTATCCTCAAAATCTTGCTGCCAGTGACACTCTTCACCTGGGCAATCCCATGAGAATCACGAAGAATCACACCAATTTGGGAAGGTGTCAATCCCTTTTTCGCAAACTTGCAAATGTTCTCTTCAACCTGAAAAGGGGAATAAATAATTAGAAACAAGATATCATCCATCATAAGCCACAGACCAATTTTTAAATGACCTCTACCAGCAGCCAGTGGCTCATGAACATGTACAAACATAAACTAAGGGTGTTATTATCAGTAATAAGACCAAGATGTCATTATTTCACACTAAAAAGAAGGAAAATTGCTCGTGAAAAACAAGAGGAGAAACCAAAAGGGTGGGCTTAGTCGTGGTTCCCTGTACTTTGAACAATTCTAACACATGAACATATGTAGTTTTTGGCTTTTTTTCACTAATTGAGTTGAATTAACTAAAGCCTGTATATTGCGTTACGTGCATCATATGTGAAATCATAGTCAGATAAAAACTACAGAAAACTGAAAACTCACAAGGAAGTCTTGAGTATAACAAGTTAGCAACAAGGTGATTAGCCAATTAATGACAGGATTCAATGACAGTATACAAGCAACAAAAGACTCTGGCTACAATCCAGTTGACAGACTAATTTGACAGATGGGCTATAAAATGTCTTATACTAACCCCAGTAAGAACAGTGAAGATTAAAAAAAACACACACACACACACACACACAGAGGAAGCTAGCATATCAAATGTTAGGTGAATAAGAAAACAAGCAAATAAAAAATTGAACTTTATTTACCACCCATTTTATGAAAGAGTATTCAGTCACAATGGCACCATAATATATTCTATACACCATTTCAAGGACATATTAATCAAAATTTGCAAATATCAGGGCAATGATAAACAATTAATAACATGAAATGCTCCATCTAACGAGTAAAAGCTCAAAAGAAAAAGCAAAATGCGAAAAATATGAAACTGTAATCACGTACATCCTGAGAAGAGATCTTCAGCCAGCTCGGTGGTGTCCTCTTGTATGGAAGTGCTGATGCTGAGATACCCTTTCTGCATTATCCCAGAAAAGAAAATATACATTTAGAAATGGTAAAAACAAGCACTTGAAGACAGAGAGAGAGAGAGAGAGAGAGAGAGAGAGAGAGACCCTCGGCTGTGCATACGACCCATGGCGGCGGTTGTTTGATGCCAGACAGCGGTTGCGGCGGGGCTGATTGCAGCTGCAACTCTTGATGTAGCACAAAACCCTAAAGCTCAGGGGAGAAAGGGGATTATATATGTGACGAAATATTTGTGATTGAGTCCTCGAGGTTGCCTTTATTTCTGTTTCTGACCCTAAAATCCCATTTTAGTATTTAGAGATTTAAATATGAATTTATGTATATATATATATTGGTAAACATATGAATTTATATTGACAACACAATAATACTTACAAAATGTTTGTATTTTTAAAAAAGTAGTAGAGAAAATTGTAAAAAATTAAAGTAGTAAAAGTGATTAATATATGAAAAAAAAATAATGATCAAAAGTTAAAAAAATAACTATAATTTGAAAAAAGCAACATGAGGGTTTGTTTGCTAATACTATAAAAATGTTTTTGTTATATTTCTATTGAAAAAAAGTAGTTGTCTAGTATTTTTATTTTGTTGTCTCTGTTAAAAAATTTTAAAATAAATACAAAGTTGAAAGTAGTTTTCGGGCAATTTTTTTCAACTTTTAGTTATTTTTTTTTTAAATTCAACCATTGTTTTTTATCTTTCTTTTTTCATGACATGGCTAACATGTGTATATTTACATATATTTTGTATTTTTTTATCCACTTAAATATTTTGTACACAATTAAAAAATAAAACCTTAAATACACTCATCTTCCCCCAAAAATAACTCTATCTCACGCACCCCCACCCCCAACCACCACTTGCCTTTCTCTCTCTTTGCCCCTTCCCCCCCCCCCCACCCCACACACCACCAACCTCCACCACCCCAACCTGCCACTCTCTCTCTCTCTCTCTCCGCCCTCCCCTCCCCCACCCTCTTCCCCCCACTACCAACCGTCGAGGAGAGATAAAGATACAGAGCAGAGAGAGAAAGGAGTGAGTGGGCGGCGGTGGTTATGGTGGAGGAAGGAGGAGGGTGAGCGTCACGCGGGGGGAAGGGGCGAAGGAGAGGCAGATGGTGGTGTGGGGTGGAGTGGCGGCAATCAATGGTTGGGGTAGAAGGGAGGGCGACGAAAGAGAGAAATGAGGGAGTGGGGTGGCGGCATGGTGGTAGTGGAGGAAGGAGGACGGTGAGCGTCGTGCAGTGGAGAGGGGGCGAGAGAAAAAGAGAGAGACACAAGTAGTAGTGGGGGGTGGGGGTAGCGGCGATTGGTGGTGGGGAGGGAGGGGGTGACAAGAGAGAGAGAGATCTGCAGGTCAGGGGTGGGGGTAGGTGAGATAGGGTTTGTTTTGGGGAAGATGATATAATTTTTATTTTTAAAGAATTTATTTTTTAATCGTGTAAAAATTCTATATGTGGATATTTAAAAAAATATAAAATATATGTAAATACATACATGTCATGTCATCAAATTGTCCACGTTAGTGCAATTCGCTGGAAATCTCCAAATTAATTGTCTATGTCAGCACAAGTCGTCGAACTTTGGCAAAATTAGGTCAAAATTGATAATTTTTCATAAATTATAGGACTAAAATTGAACAACGCATTCTTATAGGACTAAAAGCCAAAAAGTCCATAGATAGAGGACGAAAATTGTAAATTTTCCAATTATTAATTTAATTTTAGAGAAAACGGGTATTGGTTGACCCGACCCACTAACCAACCCCATTCGTCATCACAACAAGCGCCTTCCGGAAAAACAACTAGGTCCAGCGTAGATGTGGGCCTCACTCACCGGCATTAGCATACGAATTCTATGCAACCGCCTTGTTTATCTGCCACGTGTCCTCCACCCTCGTTCTCCGCCGCAATCTAGATTCCGAAGCTCGAGATTCATGGAGGGCCGTCACAATTCCATCGCCGGAAACCCCTCGTTCGCCGCCTCCGCTAATTCTAACCGAAGGTTTTAATTTCTTAATTTCGTTCCTTTTTTTTTGTATTCTGGCGAAATTGTTTTTTTTTTTTTTGGGTTAAAAAGTTAATTGATTGGGCGATTTTTGTGTTTTTAAGGTTTTTATTAATTATATTTTGTGTGCAATTTGAGGCAGTGGTGGGGGTAGAGGCCAAAGATCGAGAGGCCGCGGTGGTGGCTCCGCCGGGAATGATAAAATTGATGCGCTTGGCAGACTATTGTATGTGATTAACAACGTTCTTGATTTTCTTTTTCTTTTTTTTTTTTTTTGTAATTTTCATTCTCTTTTTAATAAGGATTGATGTTGAAAAAATTGAAAATGCCAAAATTTTCATCATCTCTTAAAAAGAATTGCCAAATTAGACTTGCAACATGAAGAATTTTTGAATTTTTACGAGAAGGAAGCCGGGTGCCTGAAATTACATACTATAGATGAAAGACTTTTGAAGTCGAAATTTTTTGATTGAGTACACATCATTCAATTACATCAATAATTCATGCGAATCAAACTATTACGCCATAATTCAAATTACAAACTAAATCATTCCATTGATCCACACATGCATTGGTGAGGAATCAAATCCAAGACATTAGAGTCTTAGGCCTCAGCTTGCCAATTGAGCTAGGCCTAACCAGCATTTGAAGTCGAAAATGATTTGTTTAATGCTGAGTGTTTGCCAATTTCTGGCAATGCGTACTGGTTGCAAACTTGGAACGCAGAGTTGATGGAGATTTTTTGATGCCCTCTTTTTGCTTTAGCGAAGAGATAGTATGAAATCTTTTTTGTTTTATGAAATTTTAATTTTGTTCCAATTTTTATGAATTTTTTAGTATTGTTCTTTTTTTCTCTTTGATTTTCCTGACACCTATAATTTTTGACAAAAATCATTTCAGAACACGAATACTGCGGCACATGGCTTCTGAGTTGAAATTAGATATGAGGGGTGATGGATATGTCAAGGTCCAAGATCTGCTGAAGCTCAATCTTAAGACTTTTGCTAATATTCCTTTACAATCACACACAATAGATGAAATTAGAGAGGTTTGACTCTTTTCTTATCACTTTTTGTGTATCAAGTCAAAAGACATCATTCTTTTGTTCAATTCAACCAACATTCCATAATTCACAGGAAATTGGTAGAGATGAGAATCGTGTAATTTGTTGTGTTTGTCATAAACATTTGGGAGCAGTATTGGAGCACGCACACGCACACACTCACAGAGACACAACATCTCCAATTTTGAGTCAGCTCTTGATTATCCTCTACTGTACAGTCTGACCCAATATACTGTTCGCTGACTTTTGGGTCTTGGCTTCTTCACTGTTTGGGAGTGATGACTAGGTTGAGCCATAGCTTTTCACCTAGGTTGAGAAATCTTGATATGGTGTTTTAACGATTCTCACACTAAGATGGATGCTGGAGATACCTATTTTTGTCTTAAGATTTACTCGGGGGTTATGTTGTAAAAGTTTTCTAAGCTCTCTCGCATGTATTGTTGCTACCTTGGAGTAGTGCGCTCTCAACCCTGTTGAGATACATACATATTCTGCTTTTTCTGTCTCGTGTTTATGCATGGCTTAATATCTAACAACACTATATTTTTGTGATTCTTGTTTGTTTATAGGCTGTAAGACGGGATAACAAGCAGCGGTTTAACCTATTGGAAGAAGATGGGGAACTTCTGATACGTGCAAACCAAGGTCACACAATTGCGGTAACATAGCAGTTGAAAATTTGCATCTTGGGCTCTAATTATTGTTGTCTGGGAAACTGTTTATAAATCAGGCCATTATTGTATCATGCAAAAAAAGTTCTGTGTGGTCCATCGTTTTCTCTTTTCTTTTTACTCTTTTGCTGGTAGTGAAATTGAACTTTCATGTTCAAACAGGATTAGGAGAAAGTTATGAAAAACTGAGGTAGGGGATAGTATCTACAAGTTTCTTAAAATTGAATTTCCTATACGGCACATTTATCTAAAAAGTATTTCTAGAAGAAACTCAATCAATCTGAACGAGCTTGTTTTGTTGATGGGCTCTAAAACATGCATTGCCAATTGGCTTCAGGCCTCTTTTAATTGCTTTTTCCCCGTTCTTAATGCTTTGACAGACAGTTGAAACAGAGAGCTTGCTGAAACCTATACTTTCACCTGATGAAGTTCCAGGTTAGAGTTACACTGTCTTGTCTTTTTCCTTCTTTGAAGAGATATGGTAAGTTATTTTACGATTCTCTTTTTGGTTTCCTGCATGATTATGTGCAGTTTGCGTGCATGGGACCTACAAGAAGAACTTGGATTCAATTTTACAGGAGGGTCTCAAGCGCATGAAGAGATTACATGTTCATTTCTCCTGTGGCTTGCCAGCGGATGGAGAAGTTATTAGTGGTAAGATTTAATATTGGAATCACATGCTAAATCTATCATATACTTTCTGTCTGTGCTCACGCTAGTAGAATCAGTGAGGATAAGAAAAGCGTATAAAAAAAAAAAAGAAAAAAAGGTTAACTTGTTTGTGGAGATGGACTTGATAATGATGTCGTCATGCATGATTTTTCAGGTATGAGACGAGATGTTAATGTGTTGATCTTTCTTGATATAAGAAAGGCTTTGGAAGGTAAAACATGGAATGTCTGAACACTTCTCTCGAAATAAATGGCCTTCCATGCTTTTATGTTGTTTCTCATTTTCTTGTGCTTTATCCAGATGGAATGAAGCTTTACATATCAGACAACCGGGTGATTTTAACGGAGGGTTTTGATGGAGTCGTGCCAGTGAAGTACTTCCAGAAGATTGAATCATGGCCAAAGAGAGAGGCTATTCCGTTTTAGATGATTTATACGTACTAGGATGAGATCTATGTTAATTTAACAAATGTCATCACAGAGTGGGAGCTTTTTGACATTCATCTAATAAACCAGAATTGCTCGTTACTGTAATAGCCTTTTGCAAGATATTTGAGAAATTTTCAGTCTAATTGACTCCCATTTTCATTATACATGAAATTAAGTTTAACTAGACCGTTGAACATGCACAGTGTAACCTGGGATTCAAGAAATTTTTGTTGTCGCTATCTTATGTAATCTATTTGTTGCTTTTGAAGAGCTTATAATTTGAGGAAGGTATTGAGAACCCTAGCGATGAAAAAGATTTGGAGTGATCCATGATCCTGACAATATGGAGAAACCCAGGGCAAGATGAACTTAGTAAAGTGTAGTTCCATTTCGTGCCAGATGAAATTTTAAGTTAACCTTCTCACTGATCTGTGTGTGTTTTGAATGAGTAGTGGTAATAATAAATAGCGAGTCTTTTTTCAGTAGTTCTTTTTTTAATAATACTCACACACATCACCTACACACGCAAACTATTTAGGATTCGAAATCTTGTTGGCTGTTGAGATTGAAGTGGTACAGAGAACAAGACAAAAGATCCGTTTGATAAAACAAAGTGCCGGTGAGCAATTTGCACATGTTGGTGCATCCTGTTGTTTGTTAAGATTTAGCAGGTGACTGCAGAAAATGCTATATAAATAATTTGTCACATGTTGGTAATCAAATCTTGTTATTTGTTAAGATTGAATCTACATCATCACTTGATTCTCGATATTGTCCATATCTGGACATTGATGTGGTCATGTTTTTAAAAGTGGTAGTTTCTATGCATTTTTTTCAATTTATAATACACACATTCTCGTACATGCATTGTCAAGATTCAAATCCCTAGCGGTACTCTCCACGCCTTTACAGACGGGATGCATGGATCATACATGACAGTTGAGTGGGTATATATCCCGCAGTTTTGAAATATCAATTATAATTGTTTATTATGTGTCTGTACATAAAGCATCAGGATTTTGAATAATTGATTTTAGTATATTTTTCTTTGAATAGACAAAATTACCTTGAAATTAGAATTTTCTTTTTATCTATTTTCAGTAACATTAATTTTTTTTCCACCCTCTATTTTCTATTTATCTTTTTGATTTTATGATTTCATTTTATTTTGAGTCATTGCTCTCTCCACTTAATCATCGATTTAATTAACATATAAGCCAAAATTTGAAAATATGTTCCATACAGGAAGATTGTTTAAGCATATGCATAGAATGTGCCAATACCTCTAGTATTTAATAATATATGTGGTGTGTGTATCTAAATTATAATAAAAGATGTAATGGATGGTCAAAGTGATACACCAAATTACATTATGAATAAGTACTAAGGGTGGCAATTGGGCGGGTTGGATTGAGATTGGGTTATATTGAGTTGGATTGAAGATGAGTTGGATTGGAGATGAGTTTCAATAACTGAGTTGAAGATGAGTTGGATTGGAGATGGGTTGAAGGTAGATTGTAAATAGGTTTGAAATGGTTCTTAATATGTTAAATGCGTCATTATTGTATGTTTAATCAAAATTAAAAAACAAAAATTAAATTATCAATTCTTATACTCTTTAAATGGTTTTAAAATACAAAAATAAACTACAATCAAATAAAAAAATAAATATTTTTCTTATGGGGTAATCCATTTAAGACCTAACATGAGTCCATTTTCAATATATCATCAATCCAATTAGAATCCAATATCAACACCAATCATATGAGATTCAACTCAATTCAACTCACTTTAAAATATATTAGACCCAATTCAATCTAAAATCATGTGAGTTGAGTTTAAACCATGAGTTAAGAACTATTTTGCTACCCTTATGAATAACTGTTAGATCATACATGACTATATAGCACCATTTGATTTTATAGCATTATTATATTCTCGATTAATGGTTTATAGTTTAATTTACTGTATATCCATTCGGGTGGCATAAAATAGATCACCATCAGCTGACCTAGCCCTCTAGTTGCAACGTTACTATGTCATGACACTGATTCTGGCATAATTATACTACTGAAATTTTCATGCTACTTGATGTTTTTAACCGTTGATTTTGAATAGAATGATGTCAAGAAGAAAATAATCAACTATCAAAAATAATCAAATTAAGGATTGAAAATAGTCAAATATTGGAAAGGAAAATAAGGAAAAAAAAAACTTGTAATGGATCGAAAAGTCAAATTACATACTGCAATTTTTCGTATAGTCCACTCAAGGGGTGTCTGCATTAATTTAAAAATGTGCTCATGGAGTTTTAGCTTTAGAAAAGCAGACATGGAGCGTTTTGTATCAAAATAATAAAGAATAATTGCATAAAATACATCTGTAGTTTTGTGAAATTTAATTCTAATACTTTATGATTTAAAAATATAAAAAAAGCACCATCTGTTTTTTAAATTCATACTCACATTCCCTTGCAGTTAATTCAAGGTTGATGGCATTAATTTTTTACTGAAATACCTGTAATGCCCTTGTTATTAGGAGTCATTGGATCTTGATTTAAAAGATGAACGATCTAGATTGATTGTTCAATAAAAATAATATAATACATAAATATAAAAATTATAAATAAAAATACATATGATAAAAAAATATCATACATAAATATAAAAATTATAAATAAAACTATTTTATACATACAAATAAAAAAAATTATACACACCTATACACACACAGAGAGAAAATTACACACCTTCACACACAAAACACACATTGTGCACATACACACACACACACACACAGATCTAAAAATTGGGTGAGGAAGAAGATGGGTGGGGAGGGAGTTACACACGCACACACACTTAGATCTAAAAATTGCGTGAAGAAGAAGATGGTGTTTTCGGGGGGGGGGGAGTAAAAAAAAAATTTCGAAATCAGATCTAGAAGAAAAAAGATAGCGGTGGTGGTGGCGGCGGGAGTAAGAGGATGCGGGGGGCAGTAGGGACTGAGGCGGCGACGGAGGCAGAGAAATGAGGAGGAAGAAGATGGGTGGAGGGGAGGGGGAAGGAAAGGATGGTTTTGGTGGCGGTGATGGATGTTCCGGCAGTGGCGTGGAAGAAGTGGTGGTGGTGGAGTATGAAGAAGAAGAAAGAGGAAGGAAGAAAATAAAATAAAATATTGAAAAAAAAAGAAGAATAAATTAATTATAAATAAATAAATCAATTGAAACCCTAAAGGTATTTTAGTCAATTCAATATTTTTTTAGAAGTAAAATAATAGGATCTAATTATATAAATATATTTTAGAAACAAAATAGGACCTTATTATATGAATACTTGCAACCAGATGTGCGTGTACTCATTTGCCGTTAGTTTAGACGGAAAAAGGGATTTTTCGCATAAATTTAAAAAAGGTGTTTTTTTTTCTCCATATTTTTAAACCACAAGATATTATTAAATTTCGCAAAATCACAAGTGGATTTTATGTAATTATCCCTAATAATAATAAAGTTCAAAATTGAATGCACTTTTCAGGTCCAGATGACATTAGGTCCAATATAACCCGAACCCAACTCATTAGGGATAGGTTTTTAATGTCTTAATCGGGTTCGGAGTGGGTCTCGAGTTTTTATTTTTCAAACCCGAATCTGCCTCCCTTATATATATATAATTTTATGACCATGAAAAAACACTTATATTTCATATAAATTAACAATAAAAAATAATCATATAATATTTTTGTATATTAAAATAATCATATAATATTAGTAAATAAGTTATTCTTTCAAAATAAGTATAAATAAAAATATGTGATGACGATATTCTACTTTTTAAAAATTATAATATGTTCACAGAAATTTATAAATACTTAGTATTTTGATAAAACTATTATTTTGTATATTTAGAATATAATTTTTTTTTAAAAATATATGTATTTTTTAATTTTTTAAAAAAATATAAACTGAGCCTAACAAGTCTACTTGATCCAACCCGAAACCACCTAGTTCTGAGTGGGGTTCGAGTCCAAGTCTTTAAAAAACTCGGTGGGTTGTGTCTCAAGTTTGGCTAAACCTGCCCCAGACCCGCCCATTGTCTACTTCCAGGCTACTTTTTTTAGCTTATAACTATTTTTTTTAACAATCAACCACTAGTTATTTTTTCTTTTCAAACATTACTCACTTTTACTATTCCGACTTTTTATGATTTTATCTGCTTCTTTAACTTCTTCGAAAATACAAACATTTTGCAAACACCCCTTACTATCAGTTAGAGAATCTAAAGAAAACAGCTTAACATTTCACAAATGTTCTTGCCACATATTGCATCATAATACTTTTGTCGTTTAATATTTCGTTTAACAAGTGAAAGCCCCTAAAGCCCCTTTTTAGTTAAACATCCACAATCACCACTTGGTAAATATCACTTTCTCAAGCTACAATTATAGGCATTTTCCAACTAAATTCAATATTAGCAAGATAAAAAATATATTCCTAAATCATATTCAGGGATAAAAGAATTAGTTAAAAGGTTTCATGTTGACAGGGACAAAGCCAGGAAAGCATGCCACCTTCTAAAATACATATAAAATCAATTTATAGATATATATATATATACACACACACAATAATACATATATCAAAATTAAATATTTTGCTCCCCAAGATAAATTTCCGTTCATTTGCAAAACCTGCCCTAGCTAATATTAATCGCTATTTTTTATTTATTACACTTTGCTCTACAAATTATACATGTAATACCCAATCCCACATCAAAAAATCAAGCAAAAATAAAATGTTTTATAAGCTTGGCATAAAAACTCAAGTGTATCTATTGGATATCTCTTTTAGACAAGTCGTTCAAAGTCCAATTTAAGGATGCACTTGGTGGGTTTGGAGTCAACTCTCGTGTCTAACAGGTCCGGGGCATGACAATACAGGATTTTTAGACCCTCGATGCCCTGCACAAGTCACCTTTAGAGTCCCAATGCATGGCGGTTGATCTTCAAAGGTGTCATGCCTTCTAAAGGAGGGGTGATTGTAATACCCCGTCCCACATTTATAAGTTTGGCCTAAGAATTCAAGTATATCCATTGAATATTCCTTTTTGACAAGTTGCTCATAGCTCAATTTAAGGACCACTTGATGGGTTTAGAGGCAACTCTCGCATCCAATAGGCTCACAGTCTCATCCCACATTTATAAGCTTGGCCTAAGAATTCAAGTGTATCCATTAGATATTCCTTTTGAGCAAGTCGTTCATAACCCAATTTAAGGACTTACTTGGTGGGTTTAAAGGCAACTTTCACATCCAATGGGCTCGTGGGCCCGGTGCGTGACAATTGAGAATTTCAGACCCTCAATGCCCCTTTTTGGCTCAAAAAAATTGTCCAAAAGTGATCGACATCAACGATTTTAAATATAAAATTAGCTCACAAGAAACTGTCAAATATTGGAGCTTCTATTGAGTTGGTATGGTGAGTCTAGGGTGTGGAAAAAAAAGAAAGAAGCGATATCCCAACAACGTTTTTGTACGAAAAGTGGCTTAGGTAAAGTGCAAATCCAATAAAATTTGTACGACAATATATAACAAAAAATAGTTTAGTGATTAAAGTGGAAAAAGTGGGGGACAATGCTTTTTATACCTAACCCTTTATTTATTATATTGAAAGACTCTATCCCTTACCCATGATCACAATAAACTAAATATCATTCTAAACAAGTGTATTCCAATGCTAATGCATCCAAATACATATTTATATATATATATATATGTGTGTGTGTGTGTGTGTGTGTGTGTGTGTGTAAACACACATGTATGAATGAATATTCATTTCCTAAATCAGCAATGCCAAGGCTTCCAAGTATTAGCTGCAACCATGTTCAAAATGCAAAGAGCCCCTGCAAACTCAATTGTTTGAACAACATACAGATCCTCTCATTTCAAAACAAACCACACAAAATAAATTTATATGTAGCAACTAAAGTTAAAATTCACCTAACAAATCTAAAAGGAAAAAAAGTTAAAAAGTTGTGACGACAAAGCTCATGTGTGCTGTTTTATTTGAAATTTGATTGAGATGATAACACATCCATCAATCGGTAAATTTTGCTCTAATCAGTCATGAATTATACAAATCATTAAAAAAAACTACTACAAATTGCACTCGATGAGAGACCATAGTTTGGCTTTTTTGTCCATTGATGATGCAGATCAGATCACCAACCAGAAAGAAAACACTTCTTCATTATGGGATCAAGAATTTATCATCCTTATGTCACATTGTCAAGAAATGTGAAAAAACAAGATCACAAAAATATGCTAAAGGAAACAATCATAAGAATGAAAGAAAAAGAACAAGAATCGAACGATCCTACCGCACAATTGGAAGAAAAGAAAAAGAAAAAAGGGGAGGGGGAGCCCGCCTCATTGCACGCTCTTCTTCCCGTTAGCATAGTAACTGAGGTACCATCGGACAAATTTTTTCAACCCCGTCTGCAAATCCGTCGTGGGCTTATAGCCGAGCTCTCTCTGAGCAAGGCTTATATTAGCATGTGTAAACTGCACATCACCATTTCTTGGCATCTTCGTAACCAATCTTTTCGCCTTCACCTTGAGCAACTTCTCCAAAATACTCACAAGATCCGAAACGGGCACAGGGGATGTGTTACCCAAATTATACACCCGTAATTGAGCCGGCCCCTTCTTCTTTCCACCACTACCGGTACTCTTCCCTGCGGTGTCCAATGCACCTAAACAACCCTTCACAATATCCTCAACGTAGGTGAAATCTCTAGCCACCGTGCCATGATTAGCCGCCTCAAAGATAGGAATTGACTTACCCTTCAAAATATCCTTAGTGAAAAAGAAATAAGCCATATCCGGCCTACCCCAAGGTCCATAAACCGTAAAGAACCTCAACCCGGTAATCGAAAGGCCATATATATGGTTATAAGTATGCGCAATCCCCTCACCGGCTTTCTTAGTGGCAGCATACAAACTAGCGGGCTGATCGGTCCTATCCTTCTCAGAAAAGGGCACTTTCGTATTCAATCCATACACAGAGCTACTTGACGCCCACACGATGGCAGGTTGAGGGTTAGCATTCTTGCAAGCCTCAAGAACACTAACGAGGCCGGCAATGTTGCTATGCACATACGAACTCGGGTTCTTCATGGCGTAGCGCACGCCGGCCTGGGCTGCCAAATGCATAACATGAGTAAACGGGACGATATCAAACAGCTTCTTCAACAGAGAAGCATCATTGATATCACCCTCCACAATGAAGATCCCACTACGTTCCAAAAGGGCTTGCCTAGCCCTTTTGAGAGAGGGATCATAATAATCATTGAAATTATCAAGCCCCAAAACACCATCCCCACGCCTCTTAAGGGCAACAGAGACATGAGTGCCCACAAAACCTGCGGCCCCTGTTACCAAAACAGAAATCGCATTTCTCGACCTGATTTTAGCCGAGGCTCGAACCCTTTTCTCGAAGTTGGGGCCTGCATAGGTTCTAGTTCGAAGGGACCTCCTCGAGAGATCTGTGGTTCCAGAGGATGACGAAGAGGGTGATCTGAAAAAGAACACAAAGATTAATCCCACAAATATGAAACACCAGAAAGCGAGCTTGGCTAAGGAAAAATGCAGCCTCAGCCGAGATTTCTCCATCTTGAACTTTCCTGGGGTCGATGGGGCGCTGTCAATGTGCTTCATTTGTAACATGAACCACTCAAAATCTTGGGGATTTGAGGAGTGCCCACTTGGAAATTGCCCCTTTTTCGTCCTCCAATCTCCTGATTTTCCTTGGAAATGGAAAAACTAGGGCTAGTTCTGAAAGCAAAATGCAATAAAGATTCGATTTTTTTGCCTTTTTTTGGGTAATATCTGATAAATGTAATCTTTTTTTTTTTTTTTCTCTTTGGAATAAATGATGAATGGGGTGTTAAAGATTATGGAAAGAAAGAAAAAGGGTAGTCTGGAGATGGAGACCGGAAACACTTCTAATTGATGTGGAATCTTCTGGTTTCTTGGGGGGCGCTGGCTCCTGTTGGTGGTGATGGTATATTTTGCCTTTTGTGTTTGGTGGCGTGGGGTGGGGTGGGGTGGGGGGTTTGAAGAGGAAAAAGGAAAGTCAGAGTTCTTGATTGAATAAGAAAGGGAAAAGAATGAAAAAATTTGACGGGGGTGGGGGGCGTTGGGGCGAGGTGGGGTGGTTAGGTGGGGGGTGGGGTGGGAGGAGGGAGAGGATGAGGTTTGAAGAAATTTAAAATGGATTAATGGAAGAGTAAGTGTGGACTAATTGTAATTAAGGGAGTCAAAGGGTGATAGATGTAACTAATGCACTTTGTTAATCTTGATTCACATGATTAGTGAGTTAATGCTTTGGACTTAGGGGATTCTTTGTCTGTTTCTTTCTTCTTCTTTTTTTTTGTTTCTCTCTCTTTCCATGACTTCTTCCTAAATCATTATTTATTTTCCTTTTAAGTGCGCAATGAATTCAAAGATAAATAGTAAAAAAGAAATTTGTTTTGGGGAAAATTACTTTTTTTAAATATCGTGTGATACAATAAACTATATATTACTTTCTTATAAGATGTTATATCAGTATGTTAAAGATATTTTGTAGTAGGAAATTGTTGATTTGAAAATTGAAAGTGTGAATTTAGGGCTTGTTTATTGGAGATGGTGTGGATGAGAGATTTTTGCGGGTAATTCTAAAGGCATTGGGTGGGGAGAGATTTTGTGGGGATTAGGTATTCTTGAAAATCTCTCATTTAAAATCTTTTGCAATACAAGGATAATGTGGAATAGGGAAAAAAGATAGTCTAATTATTAGTCCAAATTTGCATTTTATTTGTCAAGTCAATGGAGAGAATAATCTCTTGCTTTTTTTTTTTTTTTTTCCAATTTCATGCTTGCATAATCTTTGCTAGGAAGTTTTATGGAAAAAAAAAAAGAAAAGAAAACCCCAAAAAAGGGGAAGTTCCCTTTCCTTTCCTTGTTAATTTATGGGGTTAACTATTAAAAAAAAAAACTTAATTTGTCTTAGTTTCACAAAGGCTCTTAGAATTTCATATTACAAATTTAGTTTGTTTCTTTTTTTTTTTCAAGTATATATTATCGAATTACAATAATAATTTTGGGAGCACAAATCAAACTATTATATCATATTTCAAACTAAATCATTTATAAATTATAGACAAGCTATTATAATAAACTACTATTAACGTAGGATAATAAACTATCATTAAGATAGGAATAAAGACCACACATTAGAGTTTTGGAGCCTCAACTTCGTTAGTTAAGTTAGACCTCATTGAGTACAAATTTAGTTTGTAGTTAGGGGTATTTATAATACGAAACTAAATATAAAGAAAGTATTTATAATTTTTAATACCATATAGGGAACTTTAAAAGGGGGGGGGGGGTTAACCTTAGTAGGTTTTTCATAATGAAACCCTAATTTGTATGAAAAAGAAGTATGTGGAAACGAATTTTAAATCAATCATAAAAAGTGATTTGACTTGTATTAAGAACTCGCTTAATAATGAATATTAGTTGTTCTAAAAAAATTATCAAAAAATTAAGGAAGCTGTTAAGTCTCAATAGTTATGAGTTAAAATCATAATTCCTGTGAAATAACTCTAGAAAGGTAATCAATTCCTTTCTTTACCTACAAAAAATTTAAGCGTAAATCCAAAGTGATAAGTCCAAAGCTTAATGATTATATCATGTTGTTAATGAATAGTCAAATTTCCTAACTAATCCAAAATGCCAATATAGACATTTGATGCGACATGACTAATAAATGCAAAAATTTATTAAAATAAAATACTTATGTTATGTAAGAAAAAATGAAAGAAAAATGAAAATAATCAAAAATAAAAGCAAAATGTATTATCATTTGAAGCAAAGAAATTTTTTTTTTATTTTTCTTATCAAAATTCAAGAACCGAATGAAAGATTAAAGTGAAGAATATCTCTCTCTCCTGAGAAGTAAACAACAAACATACTTAATTTTATTATTCACATTTTGCAAAGTATAATTTCTGAAAACATTACTTAAAATAAGTTAATTTAAAATCAAACACAGCCCCTTATTTAGCGAGATAACCCTCTTCTAAAAGCTAATGATTGTTGGCAGACTCTGCTATATACAGTATACATTCATAATATAATTATAACTTTTTACAGTATAAGACAAAATAAACGACCATTTTGTAGCAATAATTATTAAGGTTTAATTAATAAAAAGTGTTTCGTGCGTGCGTGTGTGTGTGTGTAGAGAGAGAGAGAGAGAGAGAGAGAGAGGGAGGGGTTAAAATTATGTCTGCCAATATAGCGAGAGAGGTTAAAATTATGTCCGCCAATATTTTCAAATTCGATACTGTATGTGAAAGTGATGTTTCCTTGTAAACGTTGGAGGTGTTTAACGGGCTACTTAACGTTATAATTATGGAGCTACAAAATTAAATGGCTTTGTTCTATCATGACTTTTTTCAAAAAATAATACGCACGCAATTGCACCATCAAGATTCAAATTCCATATCGATAAACTCTTTATACTTTCAAAAACGAAATACGTTTTAAAATTAAATTTGATTCAATAATAAAGTTATAATATTTTAATTAATGTCACTAATGATCCCTTAATTTTAGTGTTAGAACTACTTTAGTCCCAAAAGTTTAAATATGTCACAATTTGGTATTTTATGTTGGGAGTTCATTCGGTTAAAATCACACGTTTGGAATTTTTTCGATTTAGTTAACCGAAAAATATCAATTTTTTGAATACAAAACCGAACATGTTCGGTTCCGTTCGGTTTTGGTAACGCGCAAAAAAAATTGGAAATCTTTGTTGAAAAAAAAAAGCATGATGCATGGTGACTTCTATATTATACATATATGTTTACACACATTATATGTATATGCATATTCTTGTTCAGATAAACATATGAATATCTTTAACATATAAACGAATTACAATCATCCAAATAAAGTAGGCCAATGGAAATCCATACAGATCAAGCATTCATGATATTCTTGTTTCAACTCTACATATATATATACACATATTTATTATGTATTGTACTTTTGTAAACAAATAAGAATGCAAGGATACATTTATGTACACACACAAAATACATAAGAGACCACGATCAATACTAAGCCTCATGTTAAAATTGTTAAATCGATGTTTTGGGATCTAATGGGCGTGAATGCTTGTTCCATAGATTACTCATTACCTAAAAAAGAAAGAAAAGAAAGAAAAAATGTGGTTTTTTTAAACTTAAGAAGCAAAAATTGAATTGAATATGCTTCGCTTTGGTTTGATTTTTTCAATTTTCGATCAATTCAATCGGTTTTTATTTTTTTTTTGAACACCCCTAATTTTATCATTTTATGTTATAAATAAGTAATACTTTGGTCTTTTCAATGAATTTCTAACTAAATCTTACTAGCACACACTTATTTAAAGGGTATTTTTATTACTTTTTGTTTAAAATTGTTTAAAAAAAAAAGTTGATTGATGAGAATTAACATAGAATGCTCTTTATATAAGTGTTTTTTGTTGAAATATAGCTACAAAAATATATCATAAGAACTCAAGTGTTACTTAATTATGACCTAAAGGACTAAAAGGCAAAAAATTAAACGTCAATGACTAAAGTGATTCTAACTTTAAATTTCGGAGAAAATTATTGACATTAATCAAAATAATATACACCAAACATCACCAAGTGCCATTATAAAATGAATATTATAATATTTTTAACTTTACGATTTTAGTCAAGAGTGTCACTGTCACAGAGTTGAGTGTGCTTATTTCAACATTTTATAGCGACACAAAAAGTCAAATATTAATCAAAATTTTAGAGAATTTATTGAGATTCTATTCATTAAATGTTATAATTAGTACATAATTAAAACACTTTTTAAAGTGCCACATTATATGTATTCAATTAAACTTATAATGATAATAATTAATAGGGTTAGTTACACCCAATTGGTCGGCCAACGCAAACACCAATGGTCGCCACCACCCAAGAAGCAAAAGATTCAGCAGTATAGGCTGCAAATACATGCATAGATATTGGTCTAATACATTTTAGTCGAGTACATTAATATATCAAATATAGTACAAACTATTAGATCAAATTCAATTAGTAATCGAAGCACAAATGAGGAAGCTTTTTTTTTTCATTCTTTTTCCTTTCCCCTCTTTTTGATTATATAATTCTCAAAAATAAAAATAAAAAAAGAAAAAGAAAAAAAAACAAGAAGAAGATAAGTAAAGGTGCAATTTGGAGGAGTCACCTTTAACTTTTAAGAGTGGGAATAATAGTACAAACAAATTTGAAAAGAAGGCAAAAATCTCTTTTCGAGATCCCTCCTTTAGCATATATCTTTATATGTCCCATTTTGCTAGGCTAGTCCTGTGTGTGTGTGTGAGAGAGAGAGAGAGAGAGTGAGTGAATAGGGGGAAGCCCATAGTGATATGAAAATAAGAGGTGTGTGTGTGTGTGTGAGCGAGCGAGAGCGAGCGAGAGAGAGAGAGAGAGATAGGGAATATGGAAATCCCATGGTGACTTGGAACTAAAAAAGAGTGGTTTTCATGTAAATGTGTGTGTGTGTGTGTGTGTGTGTGTGTTTGTGTGTGTGTGTGAATTGGGGGAAGCTTAGCCCATGGTGATTTGGAACTGAAAATGTTGAGAATCAAGAACTGATCTTAGTATACTCGTAGGATCATTACTAATTAGTAATAGTATTATGCCATGAATCTATTAGTCAAGGATATGCATGGATTATGATTTATGAGAGAGAGAGAGAGAGAAGGGAAATGAAAATATTACAATGGTATATGATGAGGCATAGATCGTCTCACATCGGCTGGAGACGAGGTGTTTGTGTGCTATAAAGGTCCAGGCTCTCTCCTCCATTGCGAGGTGCCTTTTGGGACAAAACTCCCCCATGGTTCAAGGGAACTCCTAGGGGTATTCACGGCAGGAAAGGCAATACCTCGTAGGGGAGGCCACCGTGTGGAAGGTACGGCTATGGGCTCATCATATGGCGCCGTCTGTGGGGACGTGAGCCATGTGCTCATCTCCCAAGCCCCTCGTCTGAGGAGCTTATGATGAGGCATAGATCGTCCCATATCGACTAGAGACGAGGCGTTTGTGTGCTATAAATGCCCAAGCTCTCTCCTCCATTGTGAGGCGACTTTTTGGACAAAATATCCCCCTCCCCCCCCTCCCCCCCGTGGTTCAAGGGAACCCCTTGGGGTATCCACGGTAAGAGGGACAATACCTCGCAGGGGAGGCCACCGTGTGGAAGGTACGGCTATGGGCTCATCATTTATGTAGCACCAGTTCGTCCCACATCGAGTGGAGACGAGGGGCTTGGCTGCCTTAAGAGCACCAGTTCCTCTCCATTGTGTAGATGCATTTTGAAAACCCCTCTGGCCTGATGGGATCCGTCTTAATGGCTGGCAGGCGGAACAGTATCTATGCAGGAGGCCACCTTGTGGCTGTTACGGATATGGGCTCCTCAGTATCTATTATGTACTCCTTTCTACTAAAATAATATGCTTTATTTGCTATTCAATTTCATGTGCATGCATTTCAAACAATCCAATTCATATTAATTCAAAAGTCACATATCTTAGTTGGGTGAGTTTGAATTCTAACTCAAAATTGAATAGACCTAACCATGAAAGAATTGAGTTTGATCCTAATTGCAACTTTATCTCCTTTGTCTTCTTTGATATGCTCTAGTTTCATTACAACAAGAATTGAGGTTATTATCCCACTTCTAATTTATAATTTTATATAAAACTGTATTATACATTAAAATTCTTTCAAAAATGATAATATCAGCTTTTACAATCATAAAAGTTCTATCCTTACCCCCACGGTCCCACCATTGAAATTTTTTATTTGGACAAATTACGTCTACACTCCTTGAAATATGATAAAATTATAAATTAGTCTCTATAGTTTTAAAAATTACAAATATTTCCTTTGGTATATACCAACTAAATAAAATTCATCATCCATCAAAATGAGCCATAGTTGCAAGTTGTATTTCTGTTGTTTTCGGTAAGACTTTGAGATGGGATTCAAATATTTTGACAAGTTAAAGATATAGAGGCTATATATGTAATCAATTTTATTTTTAAAAAAATAATGGTGGTATCAGATTATAAATGACAATGCCCGGTGATGGTTGTGTTGGTATAAAATGAAATGACTTCTCAAAAATTAGTGGAATGATAAAATTGATAGAGGATTTTGCCAAACTTTGAGAGACGCATCTTTTAGTGACCGAGTTAACTACTAACACTGCAGGAAAGTTGTCTTTTGGTCAAATCTATTAATATTTACAAGAAAATCATAAATCTAGAGGGGATATTTATAATTTTTAAAATAAAAAAGATTAATTTATAATTATATCTTACCTAAAGGGGCATAGACATAATTTGCCCTTTTTATTTTAATGAAATTCATGTCGATAAACTTGACCTTAAAGCACCAAGCAACGGAATCTTGTTGAAACCGGGCTAGTTGGGCCTTTTATTATTGGGCTGATTGGGCCTTTGAGTCTGGCGCGCACACACACACAAAAGTGGGTTATGCGTTAACTTAAGATTGTATTCTAATTTTTTTTCTATATATAGGTTTGGGCTTTTTGTCGGGCGTAGGGCCTTGTAACCTCCTATACGCTGATTGAAATAAATAGATACATGTGACCTTAACAGTGCGTTGGGCAGAGGAAAGAAAATAGGAAGAAAAGAAATTTAAGAATTGCTTAGGTTTGGCGAGATTCTGCGGATAGGTGATTGATTGCGATTCAAATATATATATTAACCAGGGCTAATTATACTAAGTACCACTGAGGTTTGGCATAATTACACAAACCACCCCCTATAAAATCGAAAATTACACTAACCACCTACGCAATCAAAACATATTGGTTTTACTGATGCACACTGACAGGAAATGGTGCAATTATTGCATCTCCCTCAATTGAAAAAAAATATATATAGAAAATTAGTACAAAGCAAAATGACAGGCATTACTCATCTCTTTATTTGAAGAAATAAAAGATATGGTTAGCGCTCATACCTATCATATATTGGAGGGTATTTCAGTCATACAAAGTTGATCAAATCATTGATTGCAAATCTTAAGAGTAAAATAGAATTTTCATTCATTTTTCTTGATGACAATCAGTAAAAATAGTCAATTGAGTTGACAGTTGGAGGCTACATGTAAAATCTTCATACATGTGAGGGTGTTAATGTAGTTTTCGATTTTATAGGGATGGTTTGTGTGAATACGTCAAACCGAAGGAGTACTTGGTATAATTTTTCCTATTAACTAATTATATACATTCAATTAATAAAAGACACCCCAAAAAGGTAGAAAAGAAAACGGAGAATATGCTGAACTTGAAAACTTATATTCTAACCTCCATGAACCATACTAGTACTTTGACAAGGTTTTTCAAGAGAAAAGCATAGCTTTCAACATCCAAGAAAAAGGGTTGATAGATAAACTATGATATTTAGAGATGAATAAACCTTATATTAATCAATGTCATAAAAGGTATTGGGGAATAGGAGACAAAATGTGGATAGCTAAAAACCTCTCTAACAACCACATAACAAACCAACATTCAACAACCACACAAAGAGTAGTTGATGGATCCCTCTTGGAGAGATTGGCCCTACTATATTGTATTGCTTCAAAATGGCCTCAAATTTTCATAATGAGATTACGATTGCCCGTCCTTTTCATAATTCAATGGCTTCAATTCATAATCCAATCCATTTCAGTCAAATACTTAAAAAACCTTTAGGCTCGTATCACGCCATTCAAGCAAGTATATACCCTAACTGAATCATAAGCCATTCAAATATACACTACATATCAGCATTTCACTTTATTACACCATCATATCTTCATCGAGTATACATTCTCTCATGTGCTGTGAAATCAACCAGCTCCCATCCATAGAACACTGAGGTTTCCCTTCAACAACATGAACACATCCTAGTTTCTAGTTTCAAGAACAAAAATTCATCAAACTTTCAAGGCATGCAGAAAAGCAAACTTGCTCGGCAAGTTTGCGTAAATTTGTATGCTGATCAGATGAGTTCAGAACTCGCATTGTGAAGAAGAAGAAGAAGAAAATGCATTCTCACTGCCTATCAACTCATTGAAATTATAACACAAATCTTGATAATCAATCAAAAACACATCGATGTTGCAAAATCAAGAGAGGTGATCGTCAAGTGTACAAATCTGGGAGTACTCATACGCCTAATCTCTCTCCCGTTATCCCATTATAGCTCAATTTTGAAAAAAAAAAAAAAAAAATACACAAAGGGATAACAAAAATCTCATCTTTATTGAAAATTCTTACGTCGTGGACTTACATTCCGCGAGTCCCTCTGGCATGCTTTCACTATAATTTCACCAGCACTTTTGAATTTGTCAATCAGAAAAGTTTAACAGACGTCTTTAGCTGCAGCTACAACAGCTTCTACAGTAATGCCAAACTCCTTGTATATTCTCCCTGCAGGTGCACTGGCCCCAAACCGGTCAATCCCAATTGCCTTTCCTTTAGCTCCAACAATCTTGCCCCATCCGAATGTTGACCCGGCCTCAATGCTAACCCTAGCTGTCACATCAGCTGGCAAAACACTTTCCTTATACTCATCAGATTGCTCATCAAAAAGCTCCCAAGAAACGAACGACACAACTCTAACCGCCTTTCCTTCCTTCCTAAGTTCATCAGCAGCCTTTGCTGCAATTTCCAATTCTGAACCTGTACCAATCAGAATGACATCAGGCTTGTTGCCGGAAGAATTGTCTGATATGCTGTAACCTCCCTTTTCAACACCTTCAATGGAGGTTCCTGGCAGTTGAGGCAGCTTTTGACGGGACAGGGCAAGAATGGATGGTCTCTTTCTGTTTAGGACAGCAACCTTGTATGCACCAGCTGTCTCATTGCCGTCGGCTGGGCGGAGCATCAAAATGTTGGGCATGGCGCGGAAACTTGCCAAATGCTCAATGGGCTGATGTGTTGGGCCATCTTCTCCCAGCCCAATAGAGTCGTGCGTCATGACATAGATAACTCCAGCCTCACACAGCGCAGAGATTCTGATGGCCGCTCTCATGTAGTCAGTGAAGACAAAGAAAGTTGCACAATAGGGGATGAGGCCCGGGCTGTGAAGGGCAATACCATTGCAAATGGCTCCCATACCATGTTCACGTACGCCAAACCGCAGGTTGCGTTCTTCGGGAGTGCTCTTTTGGAAGTCGCCAAACATTTTGAGGAGGGTCATGTTGGATGAGGCGAGATCAGCGCTGCCACCAAGAAGACCAGGGAGAACTTTTGCAAGGGCGTTTAAGTTTTGCTGAGAGAGATTTCTTGTCGCATCAGCTGGGCTCTCGGGTGTGTATGTCTGAAGAAAGAGAGTACAGAAGTCAGAAATATATTTGAGGAAGTACAGTCCTATGCAAAAAAAAAAAAATCACCAAGAAACAGAGTTTAGCGTGTTATTTTGCCAGAACAAAAGAATATGAAGTATCAAAAATGAAAATAGATACATTCAACGTATATGCACATATATATATAAATGATATATATTTCCAGAAAATCACAAAGGAGTAGATAATTTGTTAAGCTGGAAAATGACACACTTCAATGATGACTTTGCTAATTGGATATTGTGCAGAGGTGGGATGATGAACCAATGCAGTTAATGAAAATCCTTAGAAGTAAAACACACCAAAACGGCCCGCATCAATTACAAGAGGTGTTTATTAGTCATCATCAAAATCCTTCACCATGTCTCAAAATTTCAAAATCCCAAGCCACTTACATATTCATTGATGATTAATAAGATGATAAAGGATTTTTTTTATTTTATTTATTTATTTTTTTTTTAAGGTGCAAAAAAGCCACTCACAGGAAGAGCCTTCTCCCAACCGGCTGGGAGTTCACCACTGATGATAGACTTCAATTCAGATGCTTCTTCCGGATACTTTGTCTCATATTCAGCAAGCTTGGCATTCCATTCAGCTTCAATAGCAGCACCATCGGGTACATGTCGGCTCCAATGTCTGCAGTAAAGAATATCCAAAAAAAAATAAGCATTAATCTAAAAGGAAAATTCTAGATAATAGGGTAAGATAGCCAAGATATCCTTACTCCTTCACATCCTCAGGGACGTGGAAAGTCTCATAAGGCCATCCAAGGTTCTTTCTGGTGGCCTCAACTTCCTTGGCACCCAATGCACTTCCATGCACGCTGTATGTGTTGGCCTTGTTGGGGGACCCAAAACCAATGGTAGTTGTAACCTGCTCATATTTGAAAAATAAAATAAAATAAAATATGAAGGGAAAAAAAGAAAGAAAGAACGAATATCTTGATGTAAATCTGAATTAAAAAAGAACTGTCTGACCTTGATCAGAGTGGGCTTGTCTTTGACAGCTTTTGCTTCCTTGATTGCAGCACGAATTTCATCATAACCCGTGTTACCATTCTTGACCCAGATTACATGCCAACCAAGACCCTCAAAACGGGTGTCGACGCTCTCAGTAAAAGCAATTTCTGTGTCACCATCAATGGAGATGTGATTATCATCATAGAAAGCAATCAGCTTCCCAAGTCCCCAATGTCCAGCAAGAGAGCAAGCTTCGTTTGAAATACCCTCCATTTGACACCCATCACCAAGGATAACATACCTGTATAAATGCCAAATGCCATTGCTCAAAAAAGTCAAATTAGGATTTAATTCTTGATTAAAGAACACGAATTAAAGGACTAAGCAAACAAGTTCTCTTACGTGTAGTGATCGACAATTTCGTTATCTGGTTTGTTGTAACGGGCAGCCAAGTGCTTCTCCGCAAGCGCCAAGCCAACGGCATTGGCGACACCTTGACCAAGAGGACCTATAAAAAGGTAAAAAAGATGAAATAAGAATTAGTTTGACAAATTCTCAAAACTCATTTTATAGAAACAAAGCGAATAGAAATTTCAGGGCATAATCCTTACCAGTAGTGACTTCAATACCAGGTGTCTCAAAGTTCTCAGGATGACCTGGTGTCTTGCTTCCCCATTGACGGAAGCTTGTTAAATCCTCCTCCTGCACAATACACAGTCTTCGTCTAAGCCCAGATTTTGATTTTGACTTTTTATTTTTGATAATCAGCCAATTGTAGAATGTGAAATGCTAATGAGCCTACTGCAAACAACATATGAAAAAATAAAATAAACTTTACCCCCTGAAAATTGGCTTCACAGACCACCAAAAGGGAAAAAGATAGACCATTACACCAAACTACCAGCAGACAATAAATCCCACCAAATCAAGACCTAACTTTTTTCTCAATCAAGAAAACCAAACAGCCCCAAAAAGGCAATCTCCAACAACTTCTCACAAACCCACCTCTAAACTAACAAGAACCAACAATATTAACTGGAAAAAATAATAGCAAGAACAAAGGAAACCCAGAAAAAAAAAAAAACCAGATCCAAAAATATATATTTTTTTTATCGATAAACCAAACACCTAAAACCCCCCACTGAGATCCATTACAGAAAAAGAGCATATTAACAAGTCATGTATTTACTGATAAACAAAGAAGAATAACAAATGAGCTGAGAAGTACCAATATTAAGTTATAAGAACAAATTACCCCACCTTGACGGCGTCGTATCCAGCCAAGTGAAGAAGCGCGTACTGAAGCATACACCCATGTCCAGCGGAGAGTACAAAGCGGTCGCGATTGAACCAATATGGGTTCTTAGGGTTGTACCTCATCACCTCATCGTACAGTATGTGACCCATCGGAGCACAGCCCATGGGCAGGCCGGGGTGGCCGGAATTCGCCTTCTCGACGGCGTCGATCGCCAAGAAACGGATCGTGTTGACGGATTTCTCGACGAGCTCGGTCTCTACTTTCTTCTCGAGGGTCTCCACGGTGGCTGAGGCGCGGATGGGAAGGTGGGCGGTGGTCGGGCCACGGCGGCGGACGGTGTAGGTGGTGGAAGCGGCGACCGTGGATTTAAGGCCATTGAAGGAGGGAACGGAGAGGGAGGAGGAGGTGGAAATGGGATGGGCGGTGCCATGGCGGGGGATGGAGGAGCGAGAGAGTATGGCTTGAGAGAGAGTAAGAGAGGAAGAAGAAGCCATGGCTGTGCTTTGCTTGTTTTCTCCCTCTGTTTGTTGGGACTTGGAATGTATATAGAGGTTATGTTTGGGTGAAGTTAAAAAAAGAAATTATTTTGAGGTGTGGCTTTTTTATTTTTGTTTATTTTTTTGGACAATAATTTTTAAGTCATTTTCTCCTATTACAAGTTGGGTAAAGGAGAAAAAAAATATTTTACCATTTAAATGTTTAATAGACCTACCTTAATTGGGAAAATTGTTATATAATGATAATTGTTTCAAACCAACTACCAGGAATGAGGAGCTAGATCCCTTAAACAACGTCCAGAGTTCGAATCGCTAGATCCCTTAAGCAACATCTAGAGTTCAAATTCTGGTATTGTGAATGGAGCAACTGAGTTTGAAGGGTCGTCTCATAATAGGCATCTGCACTATCCGATCCGGATTAATCCGCCAATAAATCGAAACCGAGTGACTAATACCAAAAAATAATGATAATAATAATTGTTTCAAGAAAACATGTCTAATGGTCTAATGGACGTCGATGAAGCTCACCTCAATTGACGAAAACTGTTATATTATAATAATGTAATTGCTTCAAAAACAAATGTCTAATGGTCAAATTATTAATATAGAAATAAATATGTTATAAACTTGTAATCTTGCACTTAATAAAAATAAAATTTGCGAACTTCTCTCATTTATATTTTTCTATATTTGTGATCAAATATGTTTCGAATAATTATAATTTCTTATTCAATACCAACATTAATGGAATTCTATAAATGGATGTTATTAGAATCCTCCATCTTACTATTAGGATAAGGGCAAATGGTGAGTTCATCTTTTTTTAATCCGACAATAAATAATTCTAAATAACTCGTACGATGTAAATATAAAATAATTTATTGCACTAATTTAAAAAAAGTTATTCAAATGCAACTTAAAAAAATAATTCAAAATAAAATTTAAGAATTCAAACCTCATCCGATACATCCCATTTTATTTGTTATCATAAAATCATCAATTTAAAATTGATATTAAATTTACTTGCTACTTTGATAGAATAGTGTTTTGAGATTACACGTTGATTATTACTAGGTATGAATATATTATTTTGGTTTTTGGTGGTTTGTTGGGGTGGGTGGAAAGGACAAGGAAGGGGTTTGGTGAACTTTGAGGAAAGATGGGGGTACCGTTGGCTCATTGTGCCTCCCTAGAGCTGTATTTCTTTTCCTTTGGTTGGTTGGCTAGCAGCCTCTCTCTCTCTCTCTCTCTCTCTCTCTCTCTATATATATATATATATATATATATTTGTATAGGATAACTTACATTTGTACTCTTTGAAATATAATGTAATAAATTATTTTATTTTATTTTATTTTAAAAATTAAAGATAATCCCACGAGATTCAAAAAAATATTTTTATAAACATTAATAGAAATATTCAAGAAATAATTTTCTTACAGGTATGATAGTCAACTCGACCACCACGAGACATATCTTGTTGAAACCAACAAAATCCCTAAATCAATTTGATTATTTCACCAATCTTGATAAAGTAATTTTACTTTATACCATTATAATTGCTATCAGGCATCACCGTCTATAATTCAATATCAATACTACTTTATTTTTTAAATTAACTTCATATACAATTTTTATATTCGAACTTATCAAAATCATGTAAATTCAATCTTAAAATTCCACTAACAATATCATAAATACAACTTGCAACCTACCTCTCATTTTGATTAAAAAAAATATTTTTTATTAAATTGATATATATCTTAAGGTTAATTTTTAAAGTTATAGAGATAATTTACAATTACACCACACGTGAAGGAACATAGAACCAACTCACCCTATAATATAATAACATATAAGAGTGTGCATATGGGAATTTTTTTAAATATGACCTGAAAGAGTGTATTGTGTAATATTTTGACCCAAAAAATAAAAGGTTGAATAAACTAACCCAAGTCGCCAGGAGGGAGGGCGACTTTTTCTAAATTCGCCATCAAACTTGGCGAATTTTATAAAATATGAATATATATACAATATTTTTTTGAATTTAAAAATAATAATAACAAAATAATACAACTCAGCCAACAGTGTTGGTGAGTTTTAAGAATTTGTAAATTATTTTAAAAGAAAAAAAGAACTCGCCAACCTTTTTGGCAAGTTGTTCCGAAGGCAGTCAATCCACTTCAAGGGCAATTCTGTCCGGTGTACATCATTATGAACAAGTTTCTTCTCACACACAGCGTGATATGTCAGGTCCATCCCGCGGACCGCGTGAGGACCCTAATCCACCATATATTCCACAGTTCGACTCACCTTATACCCCACAATTCCAAAATCTTGGCTCGTGCTTTGGCCACAGCTGATGAGACGGATACAGTTACCCGCAAATGGAAACACAACAGCAGTTCAATTTGTCACCTATTCCATTTCCAGAGTTTGGAGGGAGTACCTCAATTACGGAGTTGCCGACTCACGAAAAGGATCTTCACGAACAACATGAAAGAAGGCCGAGAAGGCAAAAGAACCCACCACGGTGCGGCACAGGATGGCATAGACATCATAAACATGTTGTAATTTATGAACTACAGTTGATGTAATGTTATGTAAACTGAACTGGAATTTGTAAAGCCCGTTGTAATTTATGAACTACATTTGATGTAATTTATGAACGATACTTTTATAACATGTTTATGATCTGAGACAAACATCACATCTTTATATAACATGTTTACGGCCATTCGAGACATTCCAAATAAACAAGAAGCTTAATTCGCTATTTGAAATACATGTCTAAGGACATCACAAACAAATACAACAAGTTTTATATGATATTAGAAATAAAATGTCTACGCATACTATCGGGAAGGGGCAGGTTGATCTTGTTGACTTCTATATTGTTGTCGTCCATGCGCTTGTGGCCAATCTATCTCCTTAGGAATACGGGTGGTTGTATCACGTCCTTGTCTTTTCCTTGCCCGTAACTGAGGATTATGTACTAACTTGAATGAAGTATTCGGCCAATAATGCTCACCCCACAAAGGGACAGAACTGCCCCTTATACATATTCAAATAGTAGTTAACCTCGTAATACCAAAGCACGTACTCGGATGGAAGTTATCCAAAAGATCTTGCCACTTGCATGGCGTGCGAACAAGGTATGATTGCCTTACGCCATTTTCCACACGAACATTCTTCATTTCTCAGCTTTACTACGTGCTTCGTATTGCCACGTCCATTACGTAGTGGTGTTAATCCGTCGGCCGCTTGGTCTGCATAATCAATTCGGTGGACTACATGCCCTCTTGCTTTTCGAACCTCCGTCTGAAAATTTTGGAAAGCGTACTCTAACCATGCCTTATTGTCCTGTCTCTACCGATGACCCTTGGCAACTCTTTTTATAAAAAACGAAACAGTACGAACAAAGGTAAGTTCGACTAACGGTGTAATTGGTAGACGACAACCACCTTTTAACACACCATTGATGCATTCGGACATATTTATCGTCATGATACCACAACGACTTCCCGCATCATAAACAACAGTCCATTTCTTTCTATCAATTCGGTCCAGATAATTAAACGCAAGCCTCACTGATAACTTTAATTTGCTCTATCTAATGCTCAAATTTTCTTATCTCTTGAGCATTTCCGGCATTGAATGTTAAGTCCTTCAGTTGAACATTTTTAAACTTAGCATTAAGGTTAGAGCAAACATGCCTTAAGCAAAATCGGTGGCAACCAAGTGGTTCACTGAAAGCTCTAATACAGTGCGCAACACCGATGATGGCATGGTGTCTATCAGACAAGAGACAAATTGATCGCTCTCCTCATACAAAATATCTGCTCAAAAGCTCGAGGAACCAACTCCAAGAAGCAAGGTTCTCGTCATCTACTAACGCGTATGCTAGTGGGAGAATTTATTGGTTTGCATCCATCGTTGTGCCCACTAACAGTTTGTGCTTGTACTTCTTGTACAGATGGGTACCGTTCACACTAATCAGTTGCCGACAATAGGTAAATCCATCTGCACACGGCTTAAAAGCCCAAAAAACATAGTGTATCATATGTGTTCGATCCACTCCCGGACCGTCTAGTGAACCCACTCCACAATTGTACCTGAATATTAACACAAATATGTTTTAATTTTGTGTCTAACAAACAATATGTAAATGGTAACTTGATCGTGTCGACAATGAAATCATACCTAGGTTCCATTGATGCAGCGCTGCCATGTACCTCGAAAGCTTAGCAACTGCGGTGTCTCATAAGCCATATACAATTTGGCGTGCACAGTCGTAGACCATGGTAAGACTTCGCGTAAGATATAGTATAATTATATTTATCTTCGACCAAGTCACCTACACTTCTAACGAGATAGTCATAGTTTGTTCTAATATGTCTTACCAACAAACTGGCGAATAAAATTTGTATCGAGGTTCGTACTATCAGTAGACCTACCTGAAGCGAAGTATGTGCTGGTCTCCATGGTATACACTGATTCTCCAATATGATTTTTTTTTTTCAACGATGCGCGCATCCAAAAAGGACATCCAGTTTCAGCTCCACGCTTACACGATACTATCCAAAACTGTGAAGTGCTACGACAAACAGTAAACTCTCTCCTAGCCCACTGGATATTATACTCCTTCACAACAACCATTGCATGACTTTTATTCTTAAACATCATATCTAGTGTAAGATTTCCCTTTGTCGAATCATAGTATCTGGCTGGACAAGAAGGCATGTCCAGCGAATCTGCAAGAATCTCCGGAGCCGTGTTCAAATAAAATGGTAGAATTTCATGAAGATGCGGTGTTGTCGCTCCAAAAGGAAATGTTGGTTCAATTTGTGTCTCCTCAACAGAAAATGCCGGGGGTGGTGAAAACAATTCATGCTCCAAATTTTCATTAGCTAATTGAGCTACAACTTCAATCTCGTCGTTCTCATCCTCGTTAATTTCGTCCTCACTGTCTGAATCTGACTCAGATAATTCTTTGTCACATAAACTATCTGCATAATGGTGCGGAACAGAATCATCTTTCGGATGCGGTGCACTGATCGGAGGGCCCGCGTTGGTTCGACGGACCTTCGTCAGGATATACCGAAGTTCCAGTATAATTTGTTCTCTCATGCTAGAACTCATCAATGTTAAATGTTGGCTGCCTAGACCCGTAAACCTCTGGTGGAAACTCATTCAAGTTGAAATTTCAAAAGCCTTCCGTCACAAGTAGCATATAATTCCCCCTTGGTTGTTCCCATTGCATCTCCATTGTAGCAGTATGAACGACTGATTATGTTTCAACAAATAGTCGCAACAATATTTCAAGTTTCGACGGTGGGTTGGTAAAGAAAGGCAGACTCGAATCATCAATGATTGCCAAAATATTTTCCATATGAGGGTCTCTACAAATAAAGTACGCACCAAATATTTTGAGACTGAAACTATTTCGGTCAACACTAATTGTGTTGTCGACCATGTCCACAACATCAGTAAATGTTGACGACCGACTAATCTAACTTACTCCAATCGGTGGACGATTATACGATATGGAGTAATTTGAATAGGTTCATTTCGCCTCCATAATGTATAGCAATACCGACATATTCCATCCTAATTATAACAAATCAGGAAAAAAAAAATACTACAAAAAGATGAATATTAAAAGGGACGGAGAGAGAGAAAGGACTATTGCAAAGAAGAGATCAATTTTTAGATTGAAATTGAGAATGAGTGACACAGACAAATAGAGAAATGTTGATATAGATGTAAAAAAATTTCGCAAACCTGCTATTTATAAACCAAGAATGGACTGGAGTGGGAATGAATCCATTGTGAAAATCACCAACCATGTCGACGAATTCCACAACGAAAATACCACAACTCGCCAACGACCCGAGTAAGTTCAAAATATATATATATATATATATATATATTTAAAATTCGCCATTGAGGATGGTGAATTTTAATAATTTTTCTTTTTTTTTTTAATTTGGTACTCGCCCACGTTGCTGGCGAGTTCAATAAATTTTTTTTTTCCAGATTTTGAACTCGCCCATGTTGATGGTGAATTCAATAAAATATATTGTTTTTAAATTCGCCGCCACCAATGACGATTTTCTAACCTTTCTTTTTTTTTTTTTCCAGAAATGCAATCCGCCAAGTTATAATATTTTATTATTATAAATGTTATTCCTGAAATTATATTAAAATTAGAAAAAAAATTTAAAATACCCTCTTTTTGAACCCACATTTTCAAAATACCCTAGTTTGAAAAAAAAATTTCAAAATACCATAAAACGGAATTGCAGATCTCGGCCATACTGTTCATCAATCATCTCGGACCGCGCGAACCGATTATTTTAAACGTTGTGCGTGTATTAAATATATTTTTTTTTATTGACCGGGATTCCCAATCCCAGTCAACAATTTTGTTTTTTTTTAATTAAAATTAAGGTTGGTCGGGGTCGCCAAACCCGGCCAACCTATTTAAATTTTTTTTTTATATAAATTTGAGGTTGGCCGGGGTCGCCAAACCCGGCCAACCTATTTAAATTTTTTTTTTTATTTTTTAAATGGTTGGCCGGGATTGGCGACCCCGGCCAACCGAAAATATTTTTTTTTTTATTCAAATTTCGGTATTTAAACCGAGACCGGAAATCGTATTTTCTGAGATTATATGTATTATATGAATAATAAAATTTAATACTTGATTTTTAAATGAATAACTTACATAACACCGAATTAAATAATTTATGCAGCAGTAAATTCCTATTTTTTGAATTCCAATTATTTATAGAAAATGCAATAATTGAAAAACTGAGAAAATACTTGACATAAATTAATAAAAAGGCTGGTAGTAATATTTGTTTGGATTTTTATTATTGTATACCGATTTATTGACGTTGTTGGGCACGACGCCTTGCTCTTTCACGAACTTGTGATTGGTCCATCTCATTATGAATGCGAGTGGTAACGTCACGGCCGCGTCGTTGTTCCTTTAACCGCTCGGGATTGTGGACTAATTTGAAATCAGCTTCTGGCCAATATGCCTCATCCCAAATAGGCTTGAATCTACCCGCGTATGTTTGCTGGTAGGAATCGACACTGTAGTACCACGTAAACAATTGACTGATGTACATCGAAAATTGCGTTGCCGCTGCTAAGGCATGTGAGCAGGGTATGCCAAATTGTTGCCAAATCCCACAAGAGCAGGTACCATTTGTTAGCTTCACGACAAAGCGACGACCAACTCCGTGGCCTGTGTCTCTTGCAAGAATCGATACTGTGCGCTCATGGTACATAAAGTTCTCAATAACATGCGATAATGAGGCGTCTTTGTTGGCATTGTAATACGCATATGCGTGATCAGTCCATGGCAGGTTATTTGCTCGAAACCCGTTTCCCATAGATGAACGCTGACGGAACCAATTTATTGTACGGTTGAATTTGAGATGCACGAACGCGAGTATGGGGAGGCGACGGCCACCCTTGAAAGCGCCATTAATGCATTCAGACATGTTCGTGGTCATTATGCCTGTCCTTTTTCCACCATCATATGCGGCTGTCCACTTTTGCAAGTCGATGCGATCTAGGTATGTTCCCGCCTCGGATTTGGTTGCTCTAATTTGCTCCATGATGTTGTTGAAGTCAACCTCAGTTGGTGCATTCTCAGCACTCCAGCACAGGTCTTTGGCGAGGATATTTTTAACCTTTGCATTTAAATTCGAGCAAAGGTGCCTAAGACAAAAGCGGTGGCATCCAAGAGGATCCTTAAATGCATCGAGTTGTTCGACAGCCGAAGTGATGCCGACATGTCTGTCTGAAATGAGACATACACCTTAGTTTTGGTCGATAACATGGTGGCACAACATGGACAAGAACCATAATCAGGATGACCGTGTTTCTTCGTCAACCAATGCGTACGCGAGTGGTAATATATTTTGGTTACCATCCATTGTGCATGCGAGATGTCTGTCGGGCGCCCGCGTTACCTGTGGCGACAAGAGATCCGCGTCCTAGGCGCGGTAGAGGCCGTCGTGTTAGCGGGAATGAGACTGGTACGTCAACTGATCAAGAAGGTGAATGCCCGCCTACATATGTCCCAAACATTGAAACTCGACGCACCAGTTCTAGCATGCCACCTGAGTTTTATGTACCTACGCCGGCTCCGCCCTTACAGACGTACGACATGGGTTCTACAAGCGTGTTTGATCAATTTTTCAACACGCCGTACACAGAAATGCTTAGCATGACACCGGCCGAGTACCCTTCACAGCGATCATTCGAAGTTGGTGGTCCTAGCAGTGAGCACG
Organism: Petrea volubilis; assembly: GCA_026212405.1. NCBI lineage: Eukaryota > Viridiplantae > Streptophyta > Magnoliopsida > Lamiales > Verbenaceae > Petrea > Petrea volubilis. The sequence continues at coordinate 2,069,948 of CM047878.1, forward strand.
TACAAGAGCCACATACATTTAACACTTTGCCTGTACCATTTTGCATGTGGTCGAGCAGAGGTGAAGAAATTCCAGATTCTAGCTCGAACCCAGATTCCAGCTCACTTGACCCCGAGTCGGACACGTACGTATCCGCACAGTCCGAAGAAGAAGAACCCCCTCGGAGAGGTCAACGCGTTAGACGCGCTCCACGATGTGGTACCAGGGGCCATTTAGGCCATCACTAAATTGAAACTAATGTACTATTATATATTGTGTTTTATTTTGTTTGAATGAAGATGTAAACGATGGAATGTATGGTTAAGTTAAAGTTATAAAAATTCCCAATTTTCATACAACAAAGCGTTTTTTTTTTTAAATATAAATGAAGACGGAAGCTAATTGGACTAGCAACTACGATCTAACTATTCAAATTCAGCTTTTGAATAATCTCTACTTATGCAGGTGTACCACTCTACGGGTGAATATGCACGTTGAAAAAGCTGAATTTGAATAGTTAGATCGTAGTTGCCTACTACGATCTAACTATTCAAATTCAGCTTTTGAATAGTCTTTACTTATGCAGGTGTACCACTCTACGGGTGAATATGCACGTTGAAAAAGCTGAATTTGAATAGTTAGATCGTAGTTGGCAACTACGATCTAACTATTCAAATTCAGCTTTTGAATAGTCTCTACTTATGCAGGTGTACCACTCTACGGGTGAATATGCAAAAATTTATTTTGAATAGTTAGATCGTAGTTGCCAATTACGATCTAACTATTCAAAAACTTATATATATATATATAACTCACCACACTATGAATGTGCGGGCACGTCTAAAAAATTCCCTTATTCTACCAAACAAGCATTTCCTGATTATAAGATTCCCACACATAGTTCGACCAAAAAAAACCAAAAACCCAACACATTCCAAACCCGGTCAAATGGATATGATTGGCGTTGTTGTTTACTACGGAGGTAACATACAACATTCCAATCACATTATTACGTACGATAAAAATCCTATCGGCTTTACGTGGATATCACGTAACTCAAAGTTGGCCGAACTGATGGGAGAACTGTACAGGATCACTGGTCTGAACCATGATATGTACACATTGAAAGCATTCATCAATTACAACATTTCGAGCCAGCCACTTGTACAAGCGTTGGTTCAACTAAAAACTGACACCGACCTGTGGAACTTCACAAGGTCAAGCACAGAGTTACGCAACTTACAGATTTATGTTGAGGAAGAAGCCGTAGTTCAACAAAACACTAATGTCCAGACGTATTGGGATTGTGATGAACAATGGAGCTCATATATGGCCACTTTAACTCAAGACGAAGTACCCGCAATCACAGAGGGTTTGAGCAACTTTGGACTACTGGATGCTCAACGACCCTGCCACAACCTCAATGAAGTAAACTATGATGGCGCATCTCCATCCACACATCACATGCCGGAAGCGTGCAAGTCCATATTCCACACGATCACCAGTAGAACAACAACACGACATAAGGGAAGCAGAAAACGAACCCAACATTGTAGCTGATAGTCTTGGTCAACAAGAAGACGATGTCTCTGAACCAGACTACGACATGGATGCCGCCGGACACGACATCAACGAGAATGACATCGAAGAAATTAATGCAACTGCGGCTGTCGTTTTACCTAGAAACTCACAACAAATGACCCATCCTCAGGAAACTGGCACTTCAACTGCCAGAACTCATCGATTGTACGAAACACCTCCATGGTTCAATTTTCCATTCGAGGAGCTACCAATGGACTCGTACAACATACCAACTGGGAGATCAGGAACCTTCTACGACCATGAAAGAGGAATCCTACAAGTTGGGATGATTTTCAACAACAAGCACGAGGCCATTCAAGCCATCAAGCATTTCTCTATCAAATGGGCAAGACGAGAATTTAAAGTGAACAAATCTGAGCCAGAATTGTACGGTGTTCGATGCATATTGAAGGAACAACAAGGCTGTCAGTGGAGAGTTCGCGCAGTTCTCACAGACAGACGTGGAATCTGGCAAATCACAAGGTGCACAGGTCCACATACCTACATTATCATGGACGATAGTGGGGATCACTCAAACTTAGATAGAAACGTAATTGCAGGAATGATGGTAAGCCACGTACGTGAAAACTACTCCTAGAAAGCTGTAGACGTAAAATCGCAAGTTCATTCTCAGCTAGGCTACCGGATAAGCTACCAGAAAGCGTGGCAAGGGCTGATGCGTGCACGTTTCTTATTGTATGGTGATTGGGAATCTTCCATTGAAAAATTACCCCGTTATATGCTTGCACTACAGAGGTGGAATCCTGGCACGATTGTGGAATGGCTTCATATCAACACTGACGATCAGGGTGTCAAAATGATAGGTTACGTATTTTGGGCATTCAAGCCTTGTATTGAAGCATTCAAACACTGCCGCAAGGTCATCAGCGTTGATGGAACACATCTATACACAAAGTACAAGCACAAGTTGCTCATTGCGTGCACAATGGATGGTAACCAAAATATATTACCACTCGCGTACACATTGGTTGACGAAGAAACACGGTCATCCTGGTTATGGTTCTTGTCCATGTTGTGCCACCATGTTATCGGCCAAAACCAAGGTGTATGTCTCATTTCAGACAGACATGTCGGCATCACTTCGGCTGTCGAACAACTCGATGCATTTAAGGATCCTCTTGGATGCCACCGCTTTTGTCTTAGGCACCTTTGCTCGAATTTAAATGCAAAGGTTAAAAATATCCTCGCCAAAGACCTGTGCTGGAGTGCTGAGAATGCACCAACTGAGGTTGACTTCAACAACATCATGGAGCAAATTAGAGCAACCAAACCCGAGGCGGGAACATACCTAGATCGCATCGACTTGCAAAAGTGGACAGCCGCATATGATGGTGGAAAAAGGACAGGCATAATGACCACGAACATGTCTGAATGCATTAATGGCGCTTTCAAGGGTGGCCGTCGCCTCCCCATACTCGCGTTCGTGCATCTCACATTCAACCGTACAATAAATTGGTTCCGTCAGCGTTCATCTATGGGAAACGGGTTTCGAGCAAATAACCTGCCATGGACTGATCACGCATATGCCTATTACAATGCCAACAAAGACGCCTCATTATCGCATGTTATTGAGAACTTTATGTACCATGAACGCACAGTATCGATTCTTGCAAGAGACACAGGCCACGGAGTTGGTCGTCGCTTTGTCGTGAAGCTAACAAATGGTACCTGCTCTTGTGGGATTTGGCAACAATTTGGCATACCCTGCTCACATGCCTTAGCAGCGGCAACGCAATTTTCGATGTACATCAGTCAATTATTTACGTGGTACTACAGTGTCGATTCCTACCAGCAAACATACGCGGGTAGATTCAAGCCTATTTGGGATGAGGCATATTGGCCAGAAGCTGATTTCAAATTAGTCCACAATCCCGAGCAGTTAAAGGAACAACGACGCGGCCATGACGTTACCACTCGCATTCATAATGAGATGGATCAATCACAAGTTCGTGAAAGAGCAAGGCGTCGTGCCCAACAACGTCAATAAATCGGTATACAATAATAAAAATCCAAACAAATATTACTACCAGCCTTTTTATTAATTTATGTCAAGTATTTTCTCGATTTTTCAATTATTGCATTTTCTATAAATAATTGAAATTCAAAAAATAGGAATTTACTACTGCATAAATTATCTAATTCGGTGCTATGTAAGTTATTCATTTAAAAATCAAGTATTAAATTTTATTATTCATATAATACATATAATCTCAGAAAATACAATTCCCGGTTCCAATTTAAATACCCAAATTTGAATAAAAAAAAATATTTTCGGTTGGCCGGGGTCGCCAATCCCGGCCAACCATTTAAAAAATAAAAAAAAATTTAAATAGGTTGGCCGGGTTTGGCGACCCCAGTCAACCTTAATTTTAATTAAAAAAAAACAAAATTGTTGACCGAGATTGAAAATCCCGGTCAATAAAAAAATATATATTTAATACACGCACAACGTTTAAAATAATCGATTCGCGCGGTCCGAGATGACAAATGAACAGTATGGCCGAGATCTGCAATTCCATTTTAGGGTATTTTGAAAAAAAAAATTTCAAACTAGGATATTTTAAAATATAGGTTCAAAAAGAGGGTATTTTAAAAAAAAATTCTATTAAACTAGCCGTGGGGGCTGGCAAGTTTTGTAAAAGTCGCCACCTTTAACGGTGACTTAAATTAGTTTTTACACCAAAATTTTTATGGGTCATAAAATTAAAACCCACACCTTTTTGGATCAATTTTACAAAAAGTCCGTGCATATGAGAGTGGTGAGATATTTTAATTTTTTCTATAATTTTGTCTGGGTCAGCAATGCATGAGCCAATTCATGATGTGACCGTGGTACGGCGGCGGAGAAACTGGAGAGAGAGAGAGAGAGATGGGTCCATTGGGGTGGGAACGAGGATATCGCACCAAATGAAATTAAATTTACTACTATTCCATATTTTATGAAATAGCGTGGAGCATGAGATTTTATAAAGTCCGCAGAAGAGCCACAAAAAGTATTCCAAGAACAGTAAAAGCTTGAAACAACACCATGAGTAAAGTTACAGAAAATTCAAATTGATCGGGAGTAAAACAATTAAAAATAATTACTATCTTAATTTTTAAAATTATATATTAAAAAATGAGTGAAAATAATCAAAAATACTATTAAGCAGTACAATTTAACATATATTTTAAATTTATATCTTATGAACGTATTTGGTTGTGAATATTGTCTTTTCAATTTTAATGTGAAGATTAATGATTATAGATGTACACTTAGTATCTTATACCAACATATTTTATTAATGATATTTGTACTTGAATGTGTAACTACTTTTATGTTTCTTTTTCATTTAATTGATATATCTATAGCATACTAACATATTAAATTATTAATTTGCCCTTGATGGATCCACAAGAGAATTCTTTATTAGTAAATTCATTAAAGGGTCATTTTAGTAAACTTGTCTCGCAACCATGCCAAGTGCCAAACTCCCCTAAATCCCACCACCCCCTTGAGACTCCAATCTATTAATTACTCAAGACTAAGACAGGCGAAGGAATATAATGGAAGGCCCGTATGCACGAGTCTCTTTAATCAAACAAGAATGAGCATAGGATTGTTTTGTCTAATACTTTGTAATATTGTCAATCAAATACTTCCTAAAAGTTATAAAACACACACACTGTTCGGCCCCCACTTTATCTTATATAAGTAGCTATTCAAATATAAAGCATGTTCACGAAGTTCTCATTCCGTCAGCCCAACTTATATCAGTTAATATATGTAGTTATCTTACTTTATTATATCATCATATTCTCATTCAATACTTTACGATAAAATCGGGTACATCCGTACTCAGGTGGCATGAAATCTCGCTACTGCAGAACAAATTGATTATTATACTCACTTTGTTAGGGCATCTGAGGTACAACGATAGCCGCTTCATGATCCAATCTGGTCATTTTGATATCTTTGCAGTCAGTTCTCTTACCAGTTTAGCAGCAACCATGGCTGTCATCCCATCAACAGTGTCTCGTTGCGGGTTGAACTCAACAACGTCAGCGGCAACAACATCACCTTCGAGCTTGTGGAGTATGTTGAGAACATCACGGAAAGAGAGGCCTCCGGGTTCGATGTGAGATACTCCCGGAGCGAATGCTGGATCAAGACAGTCCACATCCACTGAAATGTACACCCCTTTTACACCTTCACCAAGTTTCTGACAAGAAAAGAGGACAGACTCCGATAAATACAGAAAGATTGTAACAACAAAATTTCACTAGTGTTATTGCTATTGTAACAATAGTGTTATTGTTATTGTGACAATAGTTCACACATAAAGGAAATAAGCAAAGGGGTTGGGGGGGACCAGATTCTCTAATAGCTCCCGATCCCTGGAAAACGTTCGCATTTCATATTGCTCCACGCCGAATCTTTTCCCTTGTTCGCGACCTTCCTTTGTTATTGATCTGATTCCAACCTGAAGCAAGCAGTTGAATTTCAAGTGATTTTGAGAAAGATTGGATCAACTTTCTGTCCGACCATCACAGTCAGAAATGAGAAACAAGATATATAAACAAAAACTTAATTCAGAAAACCTGTAAAAGTCTACGAGCATAACCACCCTCCAAAATTCTGGCAAAAGAAGATGCATGAGAATATCTGTTCCCCTCAAAAGCATCATAAATATCAGGATGGGCGTCGAGATGAAGAATATCAACAGGTCCTCCAAGCTTCTCAGATACTGCTCTCACCACAGGGAATGAAATGGAGTGGTCACCCCCTAGCACTAGAGGGCGCAAGGGATCCTAAAAATGCATTAAGTAAATAATTTTATACAAAAAATTCATGTGATTGTACAAAGGTGAAAAGTATGAGAAACTGTACAAGCAAGTATGTCCCCTGCATTCATGGAGGCCTTTGGAAAGGAAAGCTTACTTCTTCCATCACTAGCTTCACGGATTCACTAATGATACTCATCAATCTATCATCATCCAATCCACAATCTCGTAACTCCTGAACTGGCACATCGCCAACGTCAGTTAAGATCCGTGGATCTTTTAGGTCTTTACCTGCAGTGACTCAGGATTATTATGACAGGAGCTTGTATCTATAAGCAGCTTCAAAGGAAGAAAACAAAACAAGCCAATTACATACTAATTGAAGTTTGTAAGAATCAAGTCCTTATAAGAATGACAACATAATACAAGAAGATAGTTGTGGTAACATTGTCAAGTTTCTTATGGTTCAGCAGATTCCCCTGCTTCATAGATAAATGTTAGTGCTTCTAAAGTTTGAAGCATTGATGCATGTAATATAAACTTTTATAAGAATTCTTCTTCTCCAATCAAGAAGTAGATAAAATTTTTTAGTCTCCCACGAAGTAGGGGTATTGCTCAGTTGATGCTGCCGTGCATATACAAGAAATGTAATGATAAAACAGTGAAAAGATGATTGATTTTGTCAAAACAATCAAAATTAGACAAAAGCATCACAATGTCAACCAACCAAAGATTATTTCTGGTAAAAGTATCCTGTATGCTGATATTAGTTTAAATACATGGAGCCTTATAATGATGTGATGCAATACGATCAACAGAATCACTTGTTTGAGATATTAAATATCTAAAGTATCTCTGCCCTAAGCCACTAATAGCTTAAGCATTTAGATTTCAGCATCGTATCAAAGCTAGGCCAAACAAGAGGTCTTGTATCCAAATCTCAGTCCCACCCATATATAAAAGGAGTTTCAACATGCAAGACTTGACACAGAGAAGTCTGCCTACACATAAGTGGGCGTGTTAAGGATATTAAACATTTGATGTCTCTCCTCTCCAACTTAAGCTTTTAGATGAGGCGATCTTGGGAAAAAAAAAAGGAAAAAGAAAAAACACTAAGTTTGTACTCCATTCTAATAGGTTTTACACTTCAAGGTGTTAGATTCGGAAATTTGAAAGATGATACAATAGCGTTTCATCTGCTTGGGAATCCATTATTTGGCAGCCAGAGATTTGATGAGCTATTTTTTAATTTCATCACCCTAATCTGTGTAATACCTTCTTCTGTGGTGGAATTTGTGCTTCCACACCAGATGGCCTCTCTTATACGAGGCGGTGCAAATGCAGGCCCCTGGAGAAATGAAGAGTTATGTCCTAAAGGAACTCCAAGTAGAGATGCTGATGCTGCCACACCTCCCAACGCTCGCAAAAGTTCCCCCTGTTACAGAGTAAAACCAATGCTTTGAATTAGTGTTAGGGACCAACATGCTTTTCACAAGATGGAAAACATATAATAACTTAAGAAGCCAAATTGAAACATCTTGTGTCGAGTTACATTTCTAGATCTACAAAAGCACCTTGCAGCAAACTACAATCGAAATTAACACCTTCCCATAGTCTAATTCCCAACGCTCACACATCATTTAGCCTTTATAATATTTTTCTCATCTTCGTATTCCTCATAGAAGAAATGTTGTGGGGATCTCAAGTAATGCACATAAACCTCCTACATATATTTCTGAATTTGCATCATGGCCTGTGATGATGAACCGCCTTATGCCTTTCAAATGATAAAAGAGAAGCTTGCTCGTGTTTTATATTATTCATACTTCTTTTTATTTATTTATTGCTAAAATTGCTCCAAATTCCCTGGTTAGAGTTGAAATGGTACGAGAACAGACATATATACACATATAATAAAACTTTGAAAATAACATTTCATTTAAGATTAATTACTTGGGGATAGGCAGCATGTTATTGACACAAAGGAGCCAAAAACAGAAAATTATATTTAAAAAAAAAGGTAGTAGCGAAAGGGTAATTCCAACTCAGGCAAGTGACATAAATATCTTAATTTTCAATGTATTTTCACAATTACCAGATGAAATCATTAGGGAATCCTTCCCCCCTTCCACCCCGGCGCCAGGGCCAGACCAATACATGTGTGCTTAACTGAGAGAAATAGTACAACTTATCATGGACACAGCGCCATCAGCTCCCTTGATGTTTTCAGAAAAGAATAATGCAAGTGCTCTAGTCTTTTAACAGATTCAGAGTGCTGGACAAAAGCAGCTATACACTTGGCATCCATAACAAACCATAGGGCGTATCTAATCAGAACCTCATTGATTCCGACTAGCAGGAAACCAGATTGCATTATACAAAGGGGTGATAAGGTGACAAATTTGAAAGAAAATCACACTATACCTTGAGCTTCGCTCTCTCGCGAATAAGCGTCAGGGAAGCCTCAATAACACGATTCTGGCCTTTCTCTATCAAGTCCTTAGGAACATTGGCAGCGTTCAGTCTCTGCAAGTAATGAATTCCCATCTTCCCAACTTTACTCATCTTTTTCCCCTGGATGCTGAAATTTTGGCCCTACCCGAAACAAACAAAAAAGAAAAAATTACTTAACAAATATATAATGTGCTGGGTTATATCATATCCCAAACATAATTTATCCAGAAACGCTCTGATCCAGATGGAAATGACAAATAACTGAGCAAAGACTCCCATTTAAAACACTTGTAATTTAACCATGATACCAAGTTCATATACTACTTATATTCCTATTGAATGATATAAGTAACTATTTCACTCCAAAAAATGCTCAAAATCATACTTCCTCCCCATATTATCCACTTAATGGGCAAATTTTTTTTACCGTAAATCACCAATTTAAAGGAATTTGCTGAGCATACCTCAATCACCAGAAATACCAAATCACATTGAAATTACACATAGCCACGTAAATTCCAAATTTCATCACACAAACCGATCAATTCCATCACTCAAAAAAAACGGGAAACATGTAGCGAATGCGTTTCAAATCCGCATCCATTTACAAACATATCGAAATGCATACTTTCATCAGAGCACATATATACGTATACGTACCGAGACAATCAAGAGCGGGAGCTGACGAAGAGCTTCGAGGAACAGCTAGGGCGCCGGAGCAGTGTGTGCTATTGTGAGAAGAAAACGGAGGATTTTAGGGCTTTTCCATTTCTGTTTCTGGTGCTATGGGGAAGAAAAGATGATCAGCTTTTTAGGCTTTTCGGTGCTTTTTCACTCTGCAGCACTGGCAATGTGGGATTTTGGCGCTTTGTGGCATTTTTGTCTCTCGGAGTGCCTGAAGGCAGTTAGAGAGCCTGGCTAGGCTCGTAAATTTCTAAAAACATAAAATAAGTTATTTGTAAACTTATAAGCTCTTTAGGGTGTTTAATAATTTTTTTTTAATAAATGATCTCATAAATTTTAAAAGTAGGCTATCGAGTTTATAAATTTCAAAAAAAATAAAGTTTTCATAATTTTTTTTCAAATAATTTATAAATTATTCAATATTAAAAGATAGAATGATATAAATATATTTAATTTTTTTAAAATTGTATTTCTATTATCTCAAAAAATATTTATTTATATGTGATGCGGTCCGAATTTGGTTCGTCCACGCGTCGGGATATGGTGTACTCCGAAATAGCTTTGTTGGTGGCCCACCTGCTAAAGAGGGAGGAACGCACGTGAGACTAGCCGGTTTTGCCCTGGCGTAGGCTCTCCGACGCTCAAGTCAGTGGTTGGTTCAAGAAGAAGATGAACAGTAATCGTGTGCAGTGGATTCGCAAGGCAGTGTATGTCTTACCCTTGGGTGGAGAGCCATATGGAGCTTTTATATGAGAGTGAGGAGCCTGATGTGACGTGATTGGTGGGATCTGATCACTGTAGGCGTTGTAGCTGCTCTAATATGTGCCTTTTGTCCCCCTTTTCTAGTCTTTTCGGCGGCTATTCTCACTCTTCATTAATGAGGGGTCATACCCGGCAATAAATGGATATCTTGGGCATTTATGACCAAGGATTGTATTTATGACTTGGCATTTAATGCGCCCACGTCTGATGGGATGGACCCATGTGCCAACGAGATGCTCTGGGTGGCAGTGGGCTCCCCTTGCCAGTAGTCTCCAGCTGTACTTGTCCCTTCTGGATGCCCATCCTTGCAACGGCTAAGTATGGGATTTGGCCCTCGATGGAAGCACCGTCGAGGGCAGCTTCCTCATTCGAGAGCACCCTGAGTAGCCCGTGGTCGTCTTGTGGGTCTTTCGAGGGAAGGAGGCTGGCTTATGAGCTCTTTCGAGGGCATTCGTTACCTCGAGGGCTGTAGTTCTGTACTTGGCAGATTTGTGGATTTTGGAGGTTGTAATGACGTGGCATGGTGAAGTGGCACTTGACTCATCATTAGCGCCCCCACTCTTGATCGTGACGAGAACGTCAGTCTTCAAGAGTGCATTAATTAGCAGGATGTCAGGTGTCCCTACATTTTTTGAATTTGAAATGCCATTAGGGCATGAAAAGTCGTTCCTTTTCAGCCTGTCAGTTCACGCGCCTATTTAGGGAGACGTGTCACGCCCCCATCCATTAATTCTGGGCGGCTGAAGGGCTGTCACGCGTGTCCTGCCATAATTACTGCAGGCTTTTATGGGTCGTCGTGCCCGATGTGCCATAATGACAGGTGATTTCCCGTATAACTTATAAATAGTTGCGGGCTTTCCCACAATTCGATCTTTTCCTTCACCTGCAACACTTATTTGAGCGATTGGCTTAAGGATTTCCGCAGCATTCTCAAGCTTTCACCACCATTTCAGGTGAACTTTCAATCTTTTTCTTAGATTTTTCCCTTTTTTACTGAAAAACCCTGGCCGTCATGGGACCAAAGAGAAAAATTCTGGATGACTCTGACCGAACCCCTGAGGACTTGGCGGCGGAGAGGGAGGTTCGCCTCCCCTCCCAGTTAGTTTCAGGCACTCGGGCGGGTCGTGCCAGTGAAGATACCGGGGCTACGCTGGCCGGGGCGCCGTCAGAGAGCGGCATGAGAGGCGAGGCGCCGGGCAACGCACCGGAAATGTTCGTCCCCGCCCGAAGAGGAAGACGACGGGACCAGCTAGAGGGGACGCAGGACCGAGCGGGTCCCCGGCAAAGAGCCCAAAGGCGCGAGGTGCCGGAATGGGCAAATTTCAGACGGCCTCTCTCCCCCGGGATATTTCCAGCAACATTACGGCGGCGGAGGTCGAGAAGATTAGGGAGGAATTCGGGGTCCGTTTTCCCGTTCATACGCCGGGCCCCAACGAGAACATGGTGGAGCCACGGGAAGGATCTGTGGCTCTCAATCTCCATCATTTTGAGGCGGGGTTGCACCTTCCCCTTCCCCCCGAAGTCCGGAGACTGTTGGAGTTCACAGGGGTAAGCCCTAGTCAACTGGTGCCAAACTCCATCATGATCATCATTGCCTTCATGGTGATCATGAAGTGCTTGAAGAAAGAGGTGATCCCTGCCAATTTCTTGGAAATTTTTAAATCGAACGACTCAGTTCGGTCGGGCCTAGGCGAATCGGCTGAGGAGGAGCCTGGATTCTTGTACTTGTCGGCTCGTTCCGATTCTTCGAAGGCGCTAGACGGCTTCAAATCCTCCCATGGGTCGGGATGGAAGAGGAAGTTCGTCTTTGTGGAAGATCGAGGGCAGTTGGGTATGCCCTCGAACTGGCGTCAACCTCCCATACTCAATCGAAACCATTATCATGAGGAGCCAAGTTTTGACGAAGGAAAGGTGGGGGACTTGGCAAAAATAGGGAGGATGTGCGCAGTTTATCTAACCTCCGAGGACACACTCCACGTGTGCCGCCTCTCGAACGCCTCTGGCGACCCCGGCCCTGGCGAGCGTCCGGGTACGCGACATCCAACCTTTACCGAGAACCACCTTAGGGCCTAAGTTTTCTTCTCTTTGTTCTTGTGCATTTTTCTGCATTGCTTTTCGAGGTTCTTGCAGGATATTAAATTCCCCTGTTTTTGTAGCTTTAAAAATTCTCATGGATGCACGCAAGGCTTTGCTGGCAAGGCTCGATCGCCAAAGGCGCCAGACCCAGCCCCCACGACCTAAGGTGATGGCGTTCCACAAGCCCGTCACTCAAAAAGCAAGGCGGCCGAGGAAAGACACCGACGCCGGGGAAGGTTCCAGCCAAGATGTAGGGGCCTCCAGGGTTGAAGCAGAGGCTGAGATCCCTCGAACAGCAGAGGTCGGGGTATCACCGGCCGAGGAAACAGCAGCCCCAAGGGCCGATGAGGGTGGTGCAACGCCCTTGGAACAAGTAGCACCTCAGTTCGAGGCCCCCACTCCGGCGCCAACCCCCGCCATATCCAACGTGCCTGGGCCTGCCCCTGCCACTACTTCGCCACAGCCTACGCCAAGGCCGGCGTCCACTGAGGCTTCGCCTCGAACCGACACAAACTGCGCCTCCAACGCGGCCAAGTCCCCAGAGTGCCGCTCCTCGAAGGGTCCTGCCAGGTGTCTCCATTTCGAAGGGGGCACCGCGGGCTCTCGTAAGAGGGCGACGGACGAGGAGGCTGCTCGAGGGGCCAAGAAACAAAAGTCAACCCCCTCGGGAAAAGGCAAGCGGGTGGCGAGTCCAGAGCCCTCGGAGTCGGACGAGGAGGACGAAATCCTCAAATGTGTTGATGCGGGGCCCAGTAATCCCGTCCATCTCGAGCACCACCATTCCAACCTCTGTATTACCAGGGTTGGGGCCAATGAGATGGATACTAAGATGAACCTGGCCCTACTCCGGGGTCTTCAGTTGCCGAACGACCATCGGGCACTATTAAAGTGCTCCATGGCTGAGCTGGAGACCAACTTGGCCAACACCCTAATTGGGGTAAGGATACACTTTCTCCCTTCTTCGTTTTTTTTTTTTTTTTAACTCCTTACTCATTTGTCTTGACTTTCTGGGCAGGTCGTTGTCCCCTTGTCTTACCATTTCCTTCGCCGCGCGAGCGTCTTCCTGCGGGGGAAGAATAAGTACAAGAGGCTCCTCCGAGAGGAGAAGAAAAAGAATAAACAAGCGTCTGTCGAGGTGGAGAAGCGCCTCGAGGAAACCGAGGTCCTTGCTGGGGAACTGGCCTCGACAAACGATACCCTCCGGGGGCAGTTGCAGGAGAGTCAGCAGCTCCTCGAATCTGCCCAGACACGCATCGCTGAGCTCGAGAAGAAGTGCGAGGGTTTGGACGATGAAGTCAAGCACACAGCAAAGGCTTGGGAGGATGCGCAGGAGAAATGCGAAGAGGCCGAGTGGCTCGCGACTTCGCGAAAGAGCGCCTCGAAGTAGTTAACAATAGGGTTGCCGAGGCGGAGGCCAAGGCTTTCCGTAACTACGGCGAGGGCGTCAAGGCCGGGCTTCAAAGGACTGAATGGACATTCCCCGCACGATGCCATAAGAGGGTCAAGCGGGCCTTCTTGAGGTTCTTTGTAAGTGAGGCGTTCGACTATATCAGGACACACCTCAGTTTCCAAGATTCCGCTGAGGATGTGGATCTGGTCCTCGATCAGCTTCAGACTCGAGGCGACTTGGGGGAAGACTTTGATCGGGAGTCTGCCGGGCTTTCATTTGACCACAGCGAGGCGTCGGTGGAAGAGGCCTCACCCTCGACGGGGAAGTCGAAAGAGTTCGACTTTCGAGGGAGTGAGTTCAACTTTGTCTTCCGCCGCCTCGATATTCCACCGCCCGAGAGTGCGAAAGGCGACTCATTGGGAGAAGAGGACATTCCGCTGCCTTCTGCGCCGACTCCCGAGACCTGGAAGGAACGAATGACCGGGCCTGGCACTTCCAGTGACCCCGAGGATGAAAATGGGGATGACGGAGTGGGGGCGTCTGCCGATGCTGGGGGCGAGGAAGGAGATCAGGAGGACAAGCCCGTCGAACTCAGCGACTAGGTCTAAAGTCCCCCATTTATGTAATCCCACTTTCTGGTTGTCTCCCCCTTTTAGTTTAGCCCACTTAAGTCCCCCATGTACATTTCTCGCCCTCGGGCCTTCTAAATGAAATAGTCCTTTCGAGGCCTTCCCTGTTGGACGAAATGATCAGCTCTTATGTTTATCTATATGGTTATTATATTTTATTATCGTTTTATTTTTTGTCGCTGTAAAATGAGACTTTGATGAGATCGAGAGGCGCCCTCGATTTGCATGGGTACTGTTACGTTTGTGTAGAACTGTTTAATGAAATTGTTCAAACGTAAGTATAACTTAAACATAATCGAGAGACATGCGGGTTTTATGATTGCGCCAAATTAAATTTTACCAAAGTTGATCATAAGTGTACGAGAACAACTTAAAGACAATCGAGAGGAAGAAGGGGATTTCTATTTAATGCTCCTTTACATTCGCTTCCCCTCGAAACAAAAGTGTCCTCGACACAACTTTTTACCAATAATCGAGGATGGGGCGAGTAAACTTATCTTATACATAGAATTTTCTGAGGTTCGAAGCAGTTCCCTTCCCTCCATGTCCTCAAGCTGGTACGCATTGTTTTTTAAAACCTTTACAACTTTGTAAGGTCCTTCCCAGTTAGGATCTAGTTTTCCCACATGCTTGGATACCTCTACCTTTTTGAGGACCAGGTCACCAAGTTGGAAATTTTTGGGGCGTACTCCTTTATTGTAAGCTCGGGCCATAGAGGCTCGATACTTTTGCATCCTCGACCAGGCTACACCTCTTCTTTCCTCGAGCAAGTTTAGCTCTGTGGCTCGGTTCTCCTTATTCCTAGACTTGTCAAAGTACGCCACTCTGGCTGTATTGTGCAATATCTCCGCTGGAATCACTGTCTCGGACCCGTATACTAAGGCATACGGGGAGTCTGCCGTCGCCGTTCGAGGGGTGGTTCGATAAGCCCACAATACCCCTGGTAATTCGTCCGCCCATTCTCCCTTGAAAGCTCCCAACACAGTTTTGAGATTCTATAGAATGATACGGTTAGTTACCTCCACTTGACCATTGGCTTGGGGGTTTCCCACAAATGTGAACCGTTGCTCGATGCCGTGGCTATGGCACCATTCTGTCGTGGCTCGACTTTGAAATTGCGTGCCGTTATCTGATATTAGTACTCGAGGGACCCCGAAACGGCAAATAATATTTTTTCATATGAAGGACCGGATCGAGGCATCGGTGATTTTGGGGACGGCCTCCGCCTCGACCCACTTGGTAAAGTTTTCCACAGCCACTATGGCGAACTTTCTCTGACCTTTTCCCATGGGGAAAGGTCCTACTACATCAATTCCCCATTGATCGAAGGGCCACGAAATCTCCACGTTCACCATTTCAGCGACTGGTTTATGAAGAAGGTTGGCATAAAATTGACACTTCGGGCATTTCCGAGCATACTCGAGCGTGTCCTTTAATATAGTCGGCCAATAGAAATCGCTTCTCATAATCTTTTTGGATAATGTCCTCCCTCCTGCGTGATTTCCACAACTCCCCTCGTGAACAGATTGCATTACCTCACGAGCTTCCGAGGGGAGGAGACATCTGAGCGGGGGTCCGAGGAATGATTTTCGAAACAACCTTCCCTCGCTATCCAAGGAATATCTAGCGCACTGCCTTCTCAACCTTCTTAACTGGATTTGGTCAGAGATCTCTTCTCCTAACAAAAAAGCTCGAACTTCATCCTGCCAACTGGGTTCGAGGGGCTGGATAGGCAGGATTGGGGCGCCCCCCTCACGGACTGAAGAGGTATCGAGAGTCTGGAATCTGACTACATGATCCCTCATGCATTTAAGGGCGCTTGCAAATTTAGATAAGGCAACTGCGCGCTCGTTTTATTCCCTCGGAATTTGCTCCAAAGTGAAAGATTTGAAACTTTCCTTCAGCTTGGAGACATGCTCGAAGTACTTGGTCATCATGGCATCCCTGGCTTCGTATATTCCCCCGATCTAATTGGAAACCAGTTGGGAATCAGTGAATGCCTGGATATGGGAGACCCCTTCTCGTATTGCCAATTCGAGGCCAGCTATAAGAGCCTCATATTCTGCTTCCTTGTTTGTGATAGTGAAGTTGAGCTTGATAGCGAACTCCACCACATCATCTTCTGGGCTCTGCAAGGTGATCCCGGCTCCCCCTCCTTGTGTGGTGGAGGCTCCATCTACATGCAGGAGCCATGGATCGGTGATAGGTGGACTTTCTTCCGGTAACCCCACCCTTTCGAGGAGGAAATCAGCCAGTACTTGGGCTTGGATTGCTGTTCTCGATTGGTATGATATATCGAATTCCCCGAGCTCTATAGCCCATTTAATAAGTTGGCCCGACGTGTTAGGCTTTGAGATGACTTGCCGAAGGGGTTGGTCGATGAGCACTACCATCAAATGAGACTGAAAGTACTGTCTCAGCTTCCTTGCGGAGTGGATGAGGGCCAGTGCAAACTTCTCTATCTCCAGGTAGTTCTTCTCTGGCCCTTGCAATACCTTGCCGAGACAATACACAGGTAGGTGCTTCCGGTCCCTTATTATCACAACCACCGAGCTGACAGCCTCTGGGGATACTACGAGATACACGTACAGCTTTTCCCCCGGGTTTGGTTTTGCTAGCAGAGGTGGGGTGGCTAAATATTCTTTGAGCTCTCGCAGGGCTTGCTCACATTCGGAGGTCCACTGGAAATCAAGGACTTTCCTCAGTTTTTTGAAGAAGAGGAGGTTCCTGTCAGCCGACAAAGATATGAATCTGTTCAGAGAGAATCCGGCCGCACAGCCTCTGAACGTCTTTGACTGACTTGGGGGACCCAATCGTTTGTAGAGCCTCGATTTTCTCGGGGTTGGCCTCGATTCCTCTTTCACTGACCATGTAACCCAGAAACTTCCCCCCTCGAACTCCAAATGTGCACTTCGAGGGGTTGAGTTTCAAACCAAACTCCCTAAGCACTTGAAAGACCTCTCTAAGGTGTTCGAGATGGTCTTTTTCCTCTGGGCTCTTAACGATCATGTCATCCACATAGACTTCGACGATCCGTCCTATCAGCTCTTTGAAAATGAGATTTACCAACCTTTGATAAGTCGTCCCAGCGTTCCTTGCCCTTTGGGCACCACTACCACATTGCATAGCCATTCCGGGAAATATATTGGCATGATGTAGCCGGCCTTCAGCAACTTATTCACCTCTCCCTCGATTATCTTGTTTCTCTCGACCCCGAAGACCCTCTTTTTCTGCTTAACAGGCTTGAATGTGGGGTTGACATTCAAGCGGTGTACAATGACCTCGGGGCTTATTCCGGGAAAGTCCGAGGGTTGCCAGGCAAATACGTCTCTGTTCTCTCGCAGGAATTGAACGAGCATCACTTTCTTAGCCTGATCAAGCTAGGCCCCTATCTTGGTCGTTTTCTCGGGGTTCCCGGGCTCCAACTCGATGGCCTTGGATTCTCCAGTGGGCTCGATTCTGCTATCCTCTAGCTCCCTTGTCTTAGTCGAGGGCATTTCCGTCCATCCGGAGTCGCTGTCCGAGCTGGCCCCGGGTGATTTCCTTTTTGAGGACCCAGGCTTCATCCCAAGCGAGACGGAATAGCAAGTCCATGCATCAACGACGTCGCACCTCACCTGTCCAATCCCAGCCTCGGTGGGGAACTTCATCATAAGGTGGTAGGTAGAGACCACCGCTCGGAACGCATTAAGCGCCGGTTGGCCCAAAATCAGGTTATATGCGAAGGGGGCATCCACCACTAAATAATTCACCATCAAAGCCTACCAGGGGCGTTCTCACCGGCTCCATGTCGATCTTTCCCATGTCCATCTTCTTTAAGGTCGAGTAGAATAGGACATTGGCCGAGCTTCCGCTGTCGATTAGAGTTTTGGTAACGGCGAAATTGGCTACGTCGGCCGTTACCACCATAGGATAATCGGGTTGCTCAGTCAAACCTTCTGGACTCTGAACAGGGATCCTGTCGCTCTCTCTGAACTCTATCGAGCATCCCTCGATAGTATTGACCTGCTGGGGGTATTTCGGATCCTCGAGGGCAAACCGGTTATACCGGAGCTTTCTGCCAACTTTCTTTCGAGAGGATCTAGTGTCGCCCCCTGCAGGTCCTCCAGCGATCATGAAGATCGTGCCTTTGGTGGGGTGGCTACTGCTCATTGGTCTCTTCCCTGCCTTCTTCGAGGTCTCCGGATGCCTTTGGGGACTCTTCCTGGGTGACCTTGACCGATCGCGATGGATCGAGGAGGCCTGGCTGTCATAATACTCCAGCTTCTTAACGAACTCCTAGAGCTTTCCGCCGCGGATCAGCGCCTCGATTTTGTCTTGTAGGTTGTAGCAATTCTCTGTAGTATGCCCATGTTGCCGATGATAAGCACAATATTTCCCGCTCCTCCGGGCTTTCCTCCCCTCGGGTAGCCTCTTAGGCGTCGAGAACGCGTGGCACCCGAGGAGTGAAAAGATCTCAGCCGGGGTCTTGGTAAGGGGGGAGTACTCTTTGTACTTCATGACCACCTCCTTCCTTTCCTTGCCCCTTGATTTGTCTTTCCGGAGCTTGGTGCTTCCTTCACCTTTGGCCTTGGGCGGGTGCTTTATCAGGTTGAGCTCCTCCACCTCCATGTACTTGGAGCCCAGCTGCTGGATCCCGGCGATTGTACGGGGGGCCTGCATGATAATGGCATCCGCACATTTTTGGTTCTTTAAGGCTTGATATAACGCGTGCTGGACAAACTTGACTCCAACATCTTCCACTTTAAGGAGCTCGTTGTTGAATCGTTCCATGAAAGCGCGTAGGCTTTCATCCTCTTTCTGGACTACTCCATACAAATGAGTATGGGACAGCTTGGTGGAGATCTTAGCAGCGAAGTGATTCAAAAATCGATCTGCTAACTCCTCATATGAAGAGATGGATTGTGGCTCTATCTTCTTGAACCATGTAAGGGCTATCCCTTGGAGGGTGGTAGAGAAGAGACGGGCCCAAACATGGAGGTTGCTGGTTGCTACCCCTACTACGTTCTCATAGTGGGTCAGATGCTCCATTGGATCCGTAGTACCATCATAACGGGGTAAGCTGGTGGGCATGCGTTCATCCGGGGCTAACCGGGACTCGGCAATCTCCAAAATAAATGGAGACCTCTCCAATCGATGGTTGTAAGGGGGCAGATGTCGTGTTACTTCCACCCTCATGCTCCTATCTCCTTCGCGTCACCTAGATAGACGCTCTATCTCATCCTGTAGATCACTAACCTGTTGGCGCACGCGAGCCAGCTCTTTCGGCTCCTCCTCCCTTCGCGGGCGCGGATGGTGACCACCGGTCATAGACCTGGCGGGAGCATCCGCGGCATTACGTCTAGAAGGGACCTTGCGAGTGGCTACATTGCCTGATTCAGCAACCTCTTCCCTGGGGTGATGACAATGGCTCCCTTCACGCGGGGAATGGCTTCGACTGGGGTCATGGTGTTCGTTGCGGTGAGAAACGGCAAGAGGTTCTACCTCATTAGAGGATGGAGATAGACCCACAGATAGCAACCGGACCAACGTTTGGTCATCGCATGCCCCCACAGCTGTCTGACTCTGCTGATGGGAAGGGGTGACCGTGTGCTCGGCTTGCTGCGTCCCTGCTGCATGGGCTGGTGTGGGGTCATGGGATGTTCCTGCCCCTGGGCCAACGGGTACGTGGGGGCAGCAGGCTCCTTTCCTTGTTTATCTCATTGACAGCTTCCTCTGCCCGTTGGGTCAACCCTCGGGAGGGGTCCGCGTGTGCCCCCCTCCGATGTGATGGACATGTGAGGTTCGCTGGGTATTCACCATTCTTCTTGTTTACGAAAAATACCTCTTGAACAGGATTAGGCCCTTCCTCTAGCGCCAAATGATGCGGTCTGAATCTGTTTCGTACCACGCATCGGGATATGGCGTACTCCGAAATAGCTTTGGCTGGTGGCCCACCTGCTAAAGAGGGAGGAACGCACGTGAGACTAGCCCGGTTTTGCCCCGGCGTAGCTCTCCGACGCTGAAGTCAGTAGTTGGTTCAAGAAGAAGAATGAACAGTAATCGTGTGCAG
>CM047878.1:2090839-2119421 GCA_026212405.1 Petrea volubilis
ATGATCAAAAAGTTCGGTTTATCACCCCAATTTACCTCTAACCCTATTCTTTTCTTATTGTTTCATGGACTAGGATGCTATTGATAAAATTTTAGAACTTGGAGAGACGATTTTTGAAATGATTAAAATTTGTAAAGGATCCAACACATTCTCCATTCTATCACGTTCCAGTGCAGACATGCAATGAATTTTCCCAAAATGAAAAGCCCAATACATGGAAATAATACCAAATGTTGCATGCATCTTTATGGAAGACAGGGGACGAAAACTAACTAGAATGCCACTTGCTTAAATCAGTAGTACAATGCTCACTTAACCACTGAAAGGTGACGCATGAGCACGTAACTGAATAGGCAGAATTTTCTTTAACTTTCTTTAGAGCTTAGACTTATCCATATCCTTCTAGAAATTGCAAAGCTGTCTAATATTGAGAATTGTTGATATCATAAACCTAACTTTAGTAACCCAAAAGAAAAGGAGACCAGAAGAAGTCTAATTGTGTAGAGAAAATGGCATAAAAGTAATTTTGGCAGCATACCTCACCAGGAGAAAAGAGCTCCAAAACAGATGATAGGACTTCATCTGAAAGAGAGTAAGTTAGACGTGAAGTAACTCGGCCAATACCTTTTGCAGCAGACCATCGCACTACAGTGTCCTGCACGAGTAATGGTTTATAAATCAAATGTGTCAAAACACAAGTAGAGAAATGGAAGCTTCACTCAGAAATCACATCTCGTGCTGCAAAGAGTTACTTGCAAGGAAAAGATTATTAAGTTCATGTATAAAAATCAACAGAAAAGCAAGAGTCCTGAATATGAAAGTTGTAACTATCAATAAGCAAACTACTTAAGTATGTAATATGAAGCATTCAATAACTTTAACATAAGCCTCAGACATACTGTATCTCTCAATCCTGAAAGCAAAAGTTCAATAATATCTTCTATGATATCTGGAACATCCATATCTTCCTCTTCAAGGGAGCTTGTCTCTTGAGAGACATCACTGTTCATGTTCACCGAATGATTTAATTGGCCACAATCTCTTCTCCCGTGTAAAGCAATATTCTCACCAAGAATGTTGTGTCTACCCTACAGGTTATCAACAAAACAGGAAAAAGTATATTTAGAACTACAACACAAGTTATGTAACCAAAAGAAATTTTCCAAATGGAATCAAACTTAAGGTACACATAAAGGAAAACTATTTATGTATTAACACATGTTGACACATTTAGAGATAGGAGCATGGGAGACAAAGTAACTCAATACATACAAAATGAGAACTCCTGCCGACTCCACCAGAAATACAATAATAATTCCAAGGATTACCATGAAGCAAATAGAAATGACACATGGACTAGAGGGGAGACTTGAAGTTTCTGCAGTAAATTTTGAATACCAAAGGAATTCTGGACCATTTTGCAGTAACTTTATATACAAACTAAAGAAACATGAAGTAAAAGTTGGCACTTCTTTATCTCTGCGTACCAGTACATGGCAGTCATTTCTAAGAAATGTGCAGAGGGTAACAGAAAAAATTGAAAGTCTCTTCACTTATTGTTAAAAATAGAAAGAAAAATGTCAACCAACCACTTAACAGTTAGCTATCTTTTCATTATTACACCCTGTTACTAGAACCCTATCAATAATTTGGAATAATTGATACTTGACCCATTTTTCTCATGTTCCTATACTTGTTTATCCATACACATCAAGTAAATAGAGTCTCATCCTAAAAGCTGCTCAATAATACAGCAGTCCTTACATTTGGACATATAGTTCCGGGTCACAAGCAACTCCTACGTTTCTCTTCCACGAAATTTGCTTTCTATTTTTCTTACCAGAAGAAGAGAAAACATAGTCAAAGGCACATTTACAAAAACTATTTTTTTTTCTTTCAAAAGGAGATTCCCCCATAGAACTCTAAAAGGCTAACTTAAAGAATTTTTTCTCAATAAATCTAGGCAGCAAGTATCAGGTCAGACAGAACATACAAGAATTACAAGTACTAAATTCAACTTAACTGACCACATAACGCCAGGTAGCTGAACGATGAGGCAGGCAGGTAAGCCCAATTCGCTGGGCTAGTTTTACAAGAAACTTGCGAAGTAAAGGGCTTCGAGCAGCAGGACGGGACTTCATCAAAACGGATGTGTCATTCCATAGAACTGGGACCACATTCAGCAATACAGATGTGCTACCGACCTGTATATATTGGAAAATTAAGCAAACAGAAATAATGGTTGAATCTAAAATAAAACACTTGATTTGATGAAACGTGGTGGATGATGAACAACATGAGAGATGGAAAAGAGAAACAAAAGGAAACCTTAAAAATGGCAGCCAAAGCTTCAACTGCGCCTAACAATCGGAAGTGATCTATGACATTGTCCTCCATGGACGAGAGAATTTTATGTGCCCAATCAATAAAGCTGAAGTTTAATAAACAACCAAAGCAAGTAAGTTCAAGCATCAACATAAAATGACAATAAACTCGAAAGCAAAGCATTTGGGTGACATTATTGTCAATTCTCCATCCCTAAAGATGTCTAAATAAGTATATCTGTCACCTAAATTATTTGACATTTTGGAGAGCATAAGTTAAAACATCTTGAAAGGAGAGCTGCTTTCAGCATTTAGAACCAAAAAAAAAATTAGATTTTCAGTAGGAAATGAAGAGAGTAAAAGACCTACAACAAAAGTACACCTCGTAAAAGCCTTCAACATATCAGGACGGGTTAAGAGCTTTGACAGCAGCAATCCAGCTATGGTGCGCATAGGACCGGCATTTGATAAATAGTCCTTACAGAATTCCAAAATCTTCACTACCAGCGGAGGAGGCTCATCTCTTGAAGCATTGTTGCTATTGGCTATACTAGTATCCACAGAGGTTATATCAAAAGGAATCAACACTAGAATAGAGAGCCAAAGAAGTATGATGCATTTTGTTTCCATCTCTCCAGTACTTTCTTGCCTCAGTGATGTTGCAGCTTTTGTGTTATGGCATTTCTCCAAAAGAGATACTGCAAGTTCTAAATCAGAAACTTGATGGGGGAAGAACTTGATAACAGATTTGTATCCACAAACTGTAACCAGGGAATAAATTATGATGCATATAGGCTTGATCACTTCCAAAATTTCATCAGATGCAGCACCTAGCTCTGCGGTTCTTGAGCGGACAATAGCCATCAGAGGCAAAACTATACTCTCAAGATAAGGCTCTATCAATTGACCTTGCTCCTGATACTTGTCCATCTGCACATAAGCACTTTAAGAGTCAATGCACTATTCCACAAGGACCGTTAAAAAAAGAAAACGAAATTCAATCTAGCAAAACAAACATTGCAGATTGATATAAAACCGAGCCATTAGCATCTGTGCGTTTTCAAAATAATCGCCAAACTAACCAGTGATTACGAAACTATTATTGCTCCTGGAGGCATGTTTTTAACAAGCACTAAAACTATATTACAGAATATTAGAAGAAGAGTACACATAAGCAGACGTCAGAATTAACTGAATGAATTAAGGAGGGACAACACTATAACAATCTTTAAAGAAAATAATACCCAATTGAACAAATATATAATTTATCTCCTGAAGTTCTGTTCCATGCTAATTGAACACTAAAAGCTCCCAAATTCACCACAGACACAATTCTCCTACAATTCAACATTCAGCAGTAACAAAGATACAACCTCTGAAGCATAATGTACAAATGAAACAATCAAACACAACTTCAGCCAATTGGACAATCTCCACACTAGACATTTAACAAACACATAATCTCCCACCACCATTTCAGTTAATCTGAATAGCTCAATAGCTCAACCAACTAAAACCCAATTCAAAACATCACCAAAATAAAAACCCCAGCACAAATTTCACTCGACGCGCCTACAAGATTAATCACAAATGCCCATCATCCCCGAAAATTGCACAGTCCCACCACAACTCCAGCCTCAAGAAACCGTATCCCTCTGTGTGTGTGCGTGCGCGCGCGCGCGTGTGTGTGTGTGTGTGAGTGAGTGAAGATGAAGGGAACTTGGGGCGGCGTACAATGGACCGAATCTTGTGGACGGCAGCGAGATCGGAGACGCGGCGGGCGGAAACGATATCGTCGAGGAAGGACTTGACAAGCTTCCATTCCTGAAGGAAGTACCTCTGCAGAACCCTCTCCTTGGAATCGTGCTCGTCGTCCTCTGGCAATGACGGTGATAATGATGATGTTGATGATGATAGTGAGGGTTCCTCCATTTCCATTGATGATGAATTCTTGATTTCTGCTACTCAGAAGTGATACTGAGATTTAGCATTTCCCGCGTGCAAATGGGTTAAATTTGTTGTATTTTGGGTAAAAATTACCATCATTTTAGTCATTTCTGAAAAAATAAAAATAAAAAATCCTTTGTTTATATATTTCGAAAAATTCTAGTTCAGTCTCAACTAGTAATTTCTAATGAAAAAAAAATGTCCTTTGTTCATATATTTTGGTAAATTCTCGCTTAGGCTCGATATGATCAAACCAATATTAATGGCACGAAACGAGTATTTTACACTATATAATTAGTTAAGTTCGATCAAGTAGTAAAAATATTTCATATAGTTAATGTAAAAAAGTTTGTAAAGGGGAAATATTAAATGACATCAAACTCCTCCTCCTCCTGCTACTACTACTACTACTACTGTTATTAGTACTACTAGTAATAATAATAATAAAAATGACATCAAATTTAGTATACATCAAATTTAGGGTTTATATGCATCGAATTTTGTTATATATTTAATTATTTCGAAAAGAAAAATTAATATGCAAAAGTATAACACAATTTGAATAGTTGAATCCGTATGTGAGATCAAATATTAGATTCATAAAAAAATTTTACGATATAAAAATTTTATTGATGAAGATAATTTGGTGTAGAAATTAAACAAATATATATATATATGTGTGTGTGTGTGTGTGTGTGTGTGTGTGTGTGGATATAGGACAAATGCTTTGCATAGTTTGCGCTTGCTTAATGGGCTATTATAGGTCTTCAAATAGTAATGGGATTTAAACTCTAATAGCCTTGCCGGCCCCCAACGACGACTCATTTTTTTTCTTTGGGCCAGGCCATAACTTTTTTTGGGCCATTAATTACTTTATGACCATCAGGCCCCTGCCAACAACAATGTAATGCAACGACGCATTTAATTATAAGGTAAGACTTTCTAAGATCTAGAATTTCTAAATATTTGCAAAAGTTGCATTATGTGTGAGATCGGAAATTTATAATAATAATAAAGTTCTTATTTTTTTAGGATTGCAACTATGTAATCTTGAAAGGGATATTCCTGATCGATACCACATATAACAACCCTATGATGCCACCCGTCCAAACGAATTGACATCCCCGTCAACTTCATTGGTATGCTCGATGATTAGGTCTCATTGAGTTAGGCTCTCTCTAGCTCAATTGGTCGAAAATGTGTATAGCTCAAGCAAGGGTCCTGACCACTATCATCCTCGATAAGTTCTATTGAGAATACCTATTTTTAGAGCAAAGAGTCAACTGGTCTGATGCCTCCACTACCCAAAATATATGCGCTCATACTATTGAGCTTCACATCTCTATACTCGATTACAAAATGCAGTCACGCATACAACGAATTCGAATAGGATTACGGGATAAATAGATGGTTTTGCCTTATTGGAGGCTCATATCAGCCTTGATGCTCAGGGACTTTCGCCAACCACTATCTATAAATATTCTCTCATTTGACATTCACATGCATGATATATTTACTCATAGAGTTGTTACTCTACTTCACTATATTCTCATATCACCATCTAACTCGAGTATTGGAGATTTTTTACTAAAGACACTTTTGGCGAACTCACATATACTCTAGATTGATAGGTTGGAAATTCACAACACAATCTCGTTGAATCAAATCATCACACCCGCTACTCGACCAAATTCGGGCTGCATCAAGTCCTGTTTTTTTTTTTCAAGTGCTCCTCTATATATTCGAGGTAGTTTTTCAATATATTAAGATAAATAAAGCATTTTTCAAAAAAAAAAAAGAAAAATTCCCATTGTCACATCTCAATTAATGCAATGTTCTCTCAACTTCTATCTTCAATTGGATAAGACTTGTGTTTTAAAAAAAAATTGATAAATCCACAAGAAACTCAATTTCCTAACGTAATCACGGGATCCAAGAATTGCTTGCATAAACAAATAAATAATATTACCATCCATTATTCATGGTAATTAATTAACTTGATCACGTGGCCTCCTGGTCCTGGTTGACAGAGTAAACGTTGACCAATTGATCCAAGCAAAGTGTTATTCATACTTCATGCACGCCAACAAACCAAAAAACAAAAACAAACAAAATAAAATATAAATAAATTTGTGAAATAAAAGTATTACTTTTAACACCAAAACTTTGTATATTCACATTTTTCTTACATATGCGGATTCCCATATTCCACAACAAACAAAGATATCAAATACAAGCAACTAATTCCACTTCAAATTAATTATCCAAAAGGGCCTAGACTCCGGGTTTATTAGCATGAGAGGACCTAGTATATCTCGCAGCAAACCTATTGAACAGAGCGAGCCCATTGCTAATCAATTGTTCAAGATTGAGAACCTTAGCTTTGATTATGGCCCTCGTCTTGCCCCCAATGGCCAGGCCTGAAAACCCATCCATACACATGCTTGCATCGGTTAGGGCCGTGCTCATCCATGTTTGGACATTGCTAGCATGCCAAGGGAAGTTACTGGTTCCCCCGTTGTCCTTGATCATTTTTGTCTCGTTGATGCAATTTTTCAATTGTTCCACTCCATCGTATATTTGATCAAGACATTCCTTCACACCCCGGTATTCCTTTGACCTTATTAGCCTGAGCTCCTCAGCCACCTCCGTCACGTAGGCCTGCGTCGACTCGGCCCTGTCCAGGCTAACCTTCAGGGCGATTTGGGCTAATCTCTGATGGCTCAGGGTCGTCGTGAAATTACCGACGTAGTATGAAAGAGAACGTACGCAAAGGTCGGGATACAACGTGGTCCTACACTGTAGCTCGATAAACGCCCTGGCACGAGACATATGGCGGACGACGAATGGACGCTCGGCCCGAACTAGGGTTAGCAGGATGAAAAGAGAAAGAAGGAAGAAACCTAAGGGCCTAATTATTTGTGCCATGTTTGTGTGCTTGTGAGTGATTGAAAATGTGGAGTTTTTCAACTTAGAATGTGTGATATATATTTGATTTTGATAGTGGGGTATGTGCAAAAAATGAAAGAGGTGTCTTGGGGTTTATATAGGGGAGAGTTGTCATAAGTTTAATACTTTAAATTAACATATTTTGTGTTATTGGACTCAAAATCGATTGGTGGGGGTTTGAATATGATATCAAAGAAGTCCTGAGTTCGAACCCTCTTATCCTCTACTTCTATCCTTTTGAGTTTGTGTTTGCGTGTGCATAGGAGTATTTTTCGGTGGACATTTATAAAGTGTGTCGAGATGATTGTATCAAAAAAAAAAAAAAACATATTTTGTGGGATTGTAGGTTTCTAATTAATTTTTATTTATTTTATTTTCTTGTATTTTAATTGTGATACATGTGTAATGCCAAGTGGTCAGCAGACAAGAACCTTGATTCTTGTTGGGGCAATTTGGCAAAGCAAGTGAACTTTTTCATTAATTGTAGTGTAAGAATAAGATTTCAAATTAAGTATATATACATTGTCGATTGGACACTTGAATGAATAAGAATGAGTGACAGGTAAAATTAATTATTTTTATCGGCACACGTAAAGGGATCTGATTTTAAAATTGCATTTACTGGCTCAAAATAATTTTTGTTTTATTATTTTTTTTTACGTGAATGACAATTGAAAAGTAGTCGACTCTAAGATTCACACACACACACACACACATATATATATATATATGTATATATCTCACAAACCAGAATTATTTTTGAAAAATTCCAAAAAGTTTATGAAACATTACAATCAACATCTTGTTTGTACGCCACACTCGGTTAATCATCTAACTAAATTTTGTTTTAAAAGAAAATATATTTTTTTTATACACTTAAATCAGGACACCCTATATATATCAACCGGAAATACAACCCCACACACATGCACACACTCACTCAAGGGGGAAGAGAAAGAGGACAGGAGAGTTCGAACTCAGGACCTCACTGATACTAAATTCGAATCCCCACCATTCGGCTCCAAGCCTTAAAAGAAAATACTTAATTGAGAAACAATTTTCTCTTTTTTTTTTCTATGAGAAGAGATTTGAATATAAACTAATTTATTATTTCAGTTGTCAACTTTATAAATAATAATCACAAACTAATACAATTACAAATCACTATTTCAAATGCCACGCCATCATCAATATGTAAGTAGACAAATACACATATATAGTGAAGAATCCGAACAAACTTGATGCTACTCAAATGTGTGTATATAATCAATTGTATTGTAAATTATTGAATATGAATATGATGATATAATAAAAATGTTGGCATTATTATAATATGATTTTTACGATATCCAACATAATTTGATGTATACCCATTCAAACGACATCATACGAGATTAATGGAGTTCAAATTCTTGACTTATTTGATCACGAAATCTACAACATCGCATATGCGGCTTGTAGTTGACCCACTCCCAAAAAAAAATGAAACTTCTATGTTATGTTTGAACCTTGAGTTTTAATGAGGAAAAATCGAAGAAAAGCAAAACACAAAGTATAGGGTACAATTATTTAAAGTCGGAAAAAAAAAATTCCTTCCTTATCTCTTTATAGAAATCCAATAACCAAATGAAGTGTTAGGAAAACGTATCATTCCATATTTTTACAGGAAAAACGTATCATTTCATGTTTTTACAGAACTAATATATGGAAATTTAAATACATTCAACACGTGTGGGAAATTCTAGCCAAAACCCATTTCGGTCAAGCTAATATTAATCACATGGTGAGTGTTTTGGACTTATCATGTGATTGATGGATAATTTAGAATGAATGACCAATTACTTGACAAATATAATTTACTTACTATATAATTTGTTGGGATCTATTAAATCAAATTCGAGTAAAAAAATTTCTATATTGTTAACCACCCCATCCTCTTCAAAAATAAATAAATGAGATCCAGCTAGGTTTTCTTAAACCATCCAATAATTTTTTTTTTAAATATAATAAACTCACAACACCTATAAATATCAATCGAAATGCCACACATACACATACACACTCACCTAAAGAAAAAAAAAAAAAAGAACAAGAAAATTCAAACCCAAAAATTTAATGATAATAGTTCAAACTCCCATCACCGAACTAGAACCCAAGGGCTAAACCAATCAATAATTGTAGTACTAGTATATTGTAATATAATTGTATCCAACTAAGGACAAATCTGAGTCTGTATGGCATTTAATTAGCAGATCTTAAGGTCACAGTCAACGATATTTGTTATCGTCGTGATCCCTTGAGATCCAATAATAGAGCTTATTACGATTCTCCTACCCAAAAGACCATAAACAATCGACCATTCCATATTCATGGGACATTAATATGTGGTGATAATATATGTAGATAAAGTCCCGTGCTTAGTGTATTGAGTTGTCACACTATGTACCCAACATTTAAATTGCGATTGTAGACTTAATAAATAGGGCAAATTGCTGTCTACACTCCTTTGAAATACACCGTAATTACAAATAAATCACTATAATTTTAAACATTGTAAATTCATTCTTAAGCAAAAGAAGACATGATTGCAAGTAATACTTATGTTATTTTATGCGACGTTTTTTTTTATATGAGATCCGCATGATTTTAATAATTTTAAAATGTAAAAGTTATATAGAAATCAATGAAAAAAAAACTGACAATATAAAATTATAAATAGTGATGCCCAGTGGTATAAAATGAAATTATTTCATGAAAATTGGTGAAATAATAAAATTGATTGAGGAATTTTTTCAGGCTCGACAAGGCGAATCTCTTAATAGGCGAGTTGACTACAATAAATACAAATAAGTTATCTTTTGAGCAATTCTATCAATATTTATAAGAATGTCCTAAAGCATAAAAGGGTATTTATAATTTTCAAACAAGAAATATTCATTTGTAATGAGACCATACTTTCAAGGTGTAGATGTAATTGGCCCTAGTAAATGTTGTTGGGAATAAAATCAAACTCGTGGAGAAAATCTTTGGAATTCGAATGATACAAGTATTTGACTAACTTATATAATTCAGAACATTTTGTTTAAGAGTTTATATTATTTAAAGTTTGATGGTTCAACACGAATTGTGGCATAAAATTAAAATTACCATAGCGCCCACGTCTTTTAAAATGAAGGGGTTTTCACATTATTTTGCAGAGGGGCAATTTTGTCATTTAACCTCATAATTTGCATTTAACCCTACTTAAAGATTAATTACATGTACACACCATCAAGGTTTGGGCCAAATACAACTAAACCCCCTCTGCTATGTAAAATTACAGATACCTCCCTTGAGGTTTGGTTTTTGGCAAGAGGGCCGAACCGGAATAATGAAATTACTCATTTACCCCCATTTGAGTGTAATTAAAAATAAGTCAAAAGTCAAAAATTAGGTTAACTATCAAATGACATTTTTACCCCTTTCTTGATCGGTATGGGCTAAGTGCCAAGTGTTGGCACTTAGCCGAAACCGAATTTGAGGGGAGGTAGGTGTAATTTTCCAAACAGAGGGTCCAGCTGTATTTGGCCTTAACTTAAAACACCTCTACTAAAGAAAAGAGAAGAAAATGCTTGAACAGAGGTGAAAGCTAGTTTCATGCCAGAATACTAGTACACGAGAAGAAAACATAGCATTATATTCTCAGATAATAACCATATTCTGATACACACTAAATTACATACACATCAAAGTTTCCAGAAAAAATAACAAAAAGAATGAAAACCGAAGAAATCATTCTGCCACCTTAATACCTGTAAGGTAGACTTGGGACTGGATGACGCTACCGCCAATCCAAAAGCCCGGCATAACCATCAGACCGACTTTAGGCTTTTCATCACCGTCTTCGATAATAAAATTTTTCACAACACTCTCCATATAAACTTCTGAAAACTCAGTATCGCGCTTCACCTGAAAAATTTTAACTGAAGGATCAAAAGAATGTGCTAACCTGTGCAAAAGCCAGATTGATTTAGCCAATTTCAGAAAAGCCTGGTAAAAAGCCGTCCTTGGATGTCCGCCTCCCATTATATAATTCCTTTGATCTAAGTTTCCGAAAAATGATGCTTCCATTTTTTGATGGACGACTGCGAGGTATTTGCTCTGGCAAAACTTGCCAAACATGGAGTCAGGACTCTGGCCCACCGCGTCGAGTGGGTCCAGATCCTTTAAGGCATGATATTGTTGAAAGAAGGTTTCTTTAGTTCCCAGTGGAGTATCCGATTTCATGGAGAAGCTTTCGTCCTGAAAGCCAATAAACATTCTCTGGCAAATGTGGGACTCAAAGGCGTATTTTTTGTGGGCCCTCTTTGCGTAAGTGATGTCCGGCTCGATTGAGTTTGCAGCTGAATCAAGATCCCATCCAGCGGCTTTCATCATGTTGATTAATGGCTTGGAAAAATCGTGAATGGCCCGGGAAGCAGCTTCTACTGCTGACTTAAAGAGATCAGGGGTTAAATCCAATGCTGCAATTCCATTTTCACTCCCACTCCCTTCTGATTCTTTTGATGACAAGCCTCTAAGCTTCAGGTTCTTCTCAAGTTTAACTCGCTTCTGATTTGCCTCCTGGATCTGCTGCTCTAACTGAAGAATCTCAGAATCTTTATTCTGAATTTCAGACTGAAACTTTTTTACCATGACCTCATACGTCTTCAAAAGGCTCTGCTGTTCTTGAATCTCAGCAGCCAATCGGGAGTCTTGTGGAGAGACGCAGACAGATTTAGGGTTGTGCTCTCTATAGAAATGCTTGAGTTCAGACAGATTCTTTAGCTCTGATATCACAAGTTTATCAGCAGCTTGAATTTTCTCAGGGTCGTAAGGAGTATGAGCAGCTTGAAGTTGAATGTAAGCCGACTTTAGGGAGGAGATGTTTGTAAATATCCTAGAGACTAGGGCTTCCATAGCTTCAGGATTCTGATTCGTGGCGTCTTCCATTGGTTGGGGATGAACCTTTTGGTTGCTGTTTTCACGAAGCTGGCTATCTTTCCCACCACTGTGTTGCATATCTACTTTTAACGGAAAGAAAATTCACCAAGCTACTTTTGGTCCACAGGAGAATACTGCAGCAGTATCTGCAAATCAAACAGGTCGTAACATTAGTTAGGAAAGAAGAACATGATATGTAAACAGTTCATGAAAATGGTCTGACTGGATAAAGAAACATCGAAGATAACACATTTAGAAGTGAAAGAAGGCACAGGTTGGACAGTCAACCTTGAATGGCATGTCCAGCTCCAAATCTGTATCAAACTGTTAACTTAGCATTAACAGCTATCTAACAGAGAAAAGTTGCGATCACTCTGAAACCAAATATTCAAGAGTCAATGAGAATTATAAATATCTGAAACAAGAAAATAAGAGGTTACTAACACAATTGTGCATAAATCAAAGGAATGGAACAAAAAACCCCTAAAAGAAGCAGGCATTGATTGATATTTGACCTAAATTAAAGCGGAAAAATATTTGTAGGACCAGAACATCCATCCTCTTATGTTATCATTTCTAGAAACACTTGCATACAAGTATTTACTTTTGGGGAGTGCAATTTAGACCCATGCATAAATATCTGTACAGTTCTCCGTTTATTATTGTCAATTCTTAACAAGGATTTTGGATATATTTCATTATTGGAAATGAAGAAACTTATGAAACCTATATTCAAAGCTCCAGGTGCGTGCCCCTATAAAAGAATCTAAGCAGATACGCACAGGCAGAAGTCAATTATGACAGTATAAAGAAGAGTATATTAATCAAATACAATGTTTTTATGGAAGCTGAACTTTGGAACTATATGTGCAGGCAAATGATGCTGATTTTTTTTTTTTGTTTGCCTGCAATAATTGAATTCATGTACGTGACGTAAATCATGACTTCGTGAACTTTCCTTTATTAAGATTTTGGTATTTAAAATCGGATCTTTGAAGTTTAGAAGGATTGTTTCTTTAAATATAAAAACTAAAAACAAAAATAAAAATAATAAAGAACCTAATGACTGAGAGTACGACTTGAGTGGACAACCAGAAAGTATGATCTCTAGCATTAAATGCTGTGGCGCCTGAATATAAACCTAAAGCGCACATGCTGACTCAGCTAGGATTGGTATCATCAACAAAATCAGACAAGACTTCTCATCTTTGCGTGATTAAATGCAGTGTGTTGGGTTATATCATAATGAGGAAATAGTAGGTCCCGCATAACTATTAGGACTCCAGTCAACAAACATGAATTTGACTTGTTCTAGTGAAAATAAGGAAATGAAACATGCAATGACTTGGTCAGTTGATAGCAAACATACATAAGGGTATATTCACCATCAAGTGGATAAGGCTGAGGGGTAGGGGAGCAACGCCCCTTAATGGATGGATATGAACAATTCTCCTTTTTGTTTGATATATGGAAGGGAAATCCAACTCGGTTTCCTTATTCAGCTTCATAAAAGTTTAAAGGAGAATACGGCATGGTTGTGTTCTAAAATCAATCCCCCGAAACCTCCCCAGCTTAGTGAAAATGGTAAATTATATATGATGTGGGGTTGCTTCATTGCTCCTCATCCACTTCCCTTCCGTCTTTCCTTTCTGTATATAAAGAGAGGTGTTACTCCTGTCCCACTATTCCCTTTGATTCCCCCTCCAGACCCTCCTACCAAATACACCTAAAGATTGCATTCCTAGGTTCTTGAAATGACAATGAATCAGATACTCCAAATACTAAAGACAACGGCCTCATATTATAAGTCAACAAAAGTAAGATCCATTTCTATTACCCTCATAAGGAAGATCAGAGTCAACAACAAGAGAAATTTTGCAAATATAAACGGTGGACGGACGTGTTAGAAAAAGAAAGAGTTAATTGCAATAAACACAATAACAAGAAACTTTCTTCCATTCAAGGAACTTGTTTCTTCCACTTTCAAGAGCCACAACGCAATTCATTACATCAAACTCCTACAGTTTCCAAAACTAATCAGGTCACGCCCACTTTATGATCTTACAATCCCAAAATTCCAACACAACTCTAAAAATAATTTTCAGAACAAACATTTCCAGTATGATACAAAAGCCAAAAACACGTGCTTCATGAATCCAACAATACTCCAAATCCTTTAGACATCTAACAAAATCAAAGCTTTTGTGCTCGTCGGCAGAAAATAACAGCGAATTAACTATTAATAAAACGCTAAAAAAAACCCTAAACTGCTCTTAGTCAAACCCTAGAAATGACTAAATCTAAAATTTCAAAGCATCAGCAACACATGTCAGAACATCAAAATTTACGAGCCGCTAACTCAACAGAAAACGGTAGATGGACTTACCAGATCGGAGATCTCGCCGGGAAAGTTGAGCCGCCGTGGAGTTGCCGGAGCTGTGAGGGCAGAGAGAGATAGAGAGAGAGAGAGAGAGAGAGAGTTCGGCGCAGGGGTTTTAAAAAGTGTTTCTCCGACAAAAATCACACGCATTACTCCATAGTACGAAAAGCAACAACTTTTCCTATGCATTGAAAAAAAGGATCTTTGCCTCGTGATTATATTTATATTCTACTAATATTTATACACTTAATATTTGAATTTTGAACTATAAGCTTCTAATTTTAGATATTATAAAATTAAGGCCTAAATTGACATTAGGGACTAATGCTGTGTTTGGTGCATAAATTTTGGTGAGGAAAAATGGGAGAACAATAAAAAGAAACAGAAATTGAAGCATATAATATTATCATTTGAAGTAAAAAAAAAATTATCATTTTTTTTTATCAAAATTCAAAAACCAAACAGAGGGTAAAAGAGTTCAAAAAAATAAATATTTACACTGTTTAACAAAAGAAAATAGAAAGTATAAAGACAAAAAAAAATGTTTTATAGTCAAAATAGACAAAAAAAAAAACAAAACAAAAATGGAATTATCGAGGATTTTTCTTCTCCAACATTTTTTTCACGAAGGAAAATAGAATAGATAGTCTACCAATTCTAAATGAGTAATTGAGTTAGGACATTATCGAGCTATCTATATTTGAAAAATGTCTGCACAAAAGAGTAAATATTTAATTTTATTTAAAAAAGACAAATTTTACTATAAATATTTTTGTATGTATAAATTTTGTTCAATTCATAGTGCCAAATCAAAGATTTCATATTGTTATATATTTTAATTATAATGGTGTATTCATTAAAAAAACATGTGCATATTAAAGTAATAGCTAATATATATGTATAATTTTGTTTTATAAGTTATATATATATATATATATATAGAAAACAAATGAAGTAGTTGGTGACGATCTTTGCCTCTTGCCACGACTTAACAAACGGGCTTTCGTATTCAACTGTAAACATATCAAACACTTGAATCATCAACACAAATACTAATTTTAGCATAGCACTACCGTGAACCAAGTATAATTTAAAATGATTATATTTTTTTTTAATATTTTCGGATTTGATAATATTTTTCTGTAACTGTTTCATGGATTTTGCAAAAATTGATAGATCTTTGTCATGACATATTATCAAAGTCTTGAGCTCCACTAATTCCATTTCTCAACTGCAAGTAATGATAATGCATACAAGAAATTGGACACAATTACACAAACAAAAAAACAAAAAGAAAAAGGTTTTATTTGATTGTAAGCCAAACTTGGAATTGGAGGATATGGAGCCTTTTCGGCTAAGTTTGGTGATAATAATTATTTAAAGTCGTTTTTAGCAAGACTAATCGATTATTATTATTATTATTATTATTATACCATTAATAAAGAGTTTAAGTGGTTATTAAACCCTCAAAACTCTTTATTAATAGTATGACATATATATTTTTCCATATATCTTTTATCTTTTTTCTTTAAATTTTGTATTTCTTATTTATTCGTTAATTTTATAATTCTATCTCTATTTTAAACTATTTTTTATAACAAATTAAATAAGATACATATGTTACAAATAATCAAAAAATACATAATAATGTATAAAATTTAATAAATATTTTAATTTTATATTCACAATTTAAATATATAATTAATTATTATTATTATTTTTTATGTACATGTCGAGTGTACCCATTGATGAGTTATTGTTATCTGGAAAATGTATTGTATATAGAACAATGAAATGGGGCCACCTGACCAAGACCCAAGCCCATCAGCCGGATGCTTTATTGAACTTTCATTTGGACCAAAAACCAACAATTAATGGATTGGTCTATAGAATTCGGACTGGATTTACCAAATTCGACCCAAACTCATCAATAACTACACACACTATGCGCATCCGGGGAATCGAACCCCGGTCAGTACCGTGGGAGGGTACTATGATACCACTACACCAGATGCGCTGTTATGTTTTATGCTACATAATAACTTGTATTTAATAGATTATCAAGTACTTATCGTAAAGCATATATTAATTATATGCCGAGTATGACTTATTCACTGTGATGCACAGACACATAATACAGTCATAGCGATACGAAAAATTTTAAAATTTTAGGATAAGATACGACTATTAAAATTTATATTATAGATAATTACAGATTCTCACCCCAACTATGCGGGTTTTGTCACTTTGCCACATAAATTGTGTCGTGTTACTGGTTGCCACCCAATCTATGCAAGTTTTTGCCTGTTGCAACTTAAATGGGTTTTTTGATCAAAAAATTGATACCTGGATTACGAGACATGAGGCGCACATGCTTTAGTAAGGGTATTTTTGTCATTTCATTCTAATTTATGCAATTATTTTTTCTTTTTTCCTCCCCAACTTCTTATTCATCTTCACCCACCACCACCTGCCTCTCTCTCTCCACCGCCCCCTCCCCCTGCTCTCCTACCCTCGTCCCCCCACCACTACCACGTTGCTGCCACCCCCACCACCAACCACCAACCGCCGCCACCCTTGTCCCCACCACCACCTGCCATTCTCTCTCTCTCTCCGCCCCCTCCCAAATCAGATCCAAAGCGAGCACTTTGGGGGTGGGGGCGGCGAGAGAGAGAGAGAGAGTGGCAGGTGGGGGTGGGGGTGGCGGCAACATGGTGGAGGGACAAAGATGGGGGAGTAGGGGGATAGGAGACAAGAGAGAAAGAGAGAGAGACTGGTGGTAGGGGTAAATGCAAATGAAAAAGATGGGGAGGAAAAAAAAAAGGAAAAAGAAAAAAAAATTGCATGAAAAAGATGAAAAGGCAAAAATATCCTTATTAAGCATGTGCACCTCACTTGTCGCCGATTCGGTAACGATTTGTGATCAAAAAACCTATTTAGGTTGCAACCTGCAAAAAATTGCATAAATTGGGTGACAACTGATAACACGGTACACTTTAGATTGTAAAGTGAAAAAAACCCGTATAGTTGGGGTGAGAATCTATAATTATCTCTTTATATTATATTACATGTCTGTAACTTATTGAAATGGAGTGTTTCATGCATGTCTAAAAATATTCATTGTTTCATGTCTTGAAGTTTTCCGACAATAATTTTTGATTGGAGATTTTAAATAACAAGAGATGTAGCAAGAGATGAAAAAGTAATGCGAAACAATGAGAGTTAGAGAGATAGTATGAATCTATTTAATTAGTTTAACATAAAAAACTATTAATTTTTTATTTTCAAAAATTCCACTAGTTTTTAAAATAAAGAATATTCCCATTTAAGCTTTGTAAATATAAAATAAAAAAAATCCAACCGTGTTGAACACGCGTTCAATTGTATCCAACACCGTGCCAAATTTTTTCTTTTCTTTTAATTTTTGGACATGTGGTTATCATGTTGGATGTGTAATAGAATCGTATTGGAATCATATTCATATCCGACACTATATAAAATGATTTTTAGAAGTTTTTGTGCAATATAGGTTATATCTTACTCACTACACGATCAACGTTGATACGACTGAGCTCAATCGAAGTTGTAATTCCCCATTTTGACATTTTGTTGTCTTAAAGATACATTTTAATATAAGTTGTTTAACAACAGAAATGAAAGAAAGCTTTTGAACTATTCATTTTGATAAATTTCAGAAGATCCCCATGTGTTATCAATAAATAACAGAAAATCCCATGTGAGTGGTAAATAGCCTAAATACCCATATGTGTTATTTTATATATGGCGGAAAACCCCATTTCCATCAATTACTGACGGTGGTTGACATTGCACGCGCTATAAGTGCGGTTTGTGGTTGTTTTAATGCACTTTTTCCTTTTTTATGTGGTGATTGACTGAAATACCCTACTTTAGGATATAAGCATTAAAATTCTATTCTTTTTAATGCATGCACTAAAATTATATTCCTTTTTAAATGTATGCACTAAAATTATCAAAATTAAAATTCTAAAAAATAAAATCATTAAAAAATAAAAGTCAGGATTTTGTTAATTGAAGTTTGTTTTCTTGTTGAAATATAAATATTCATTATATTTTCATTTTCTGTTTATGCAAAAATTCTCTAAATAATTATAAAAATTGAAAAAAAGTTATATTTAACTACCATTTTGATTGGTAAATATAAAATATCCATATAATTATTATTTGTTAATTTAAATTTGATTTCATATTATAATATTAACTAAACCATAGAAATAAGAAAAAAAATTCCTTTTCATGTTTTATTTTTTAAAATTTATAACAAAAATCAAATTTTTTCATTTTTTTTCCACTTTTTTTCCTCATTTATTATCCATTTTTCACCAACCACCATTGACACCAACCATGGACTTCCAAATCTCACCCCACCTACGAATCCCATGGCCTCCCTTCACGGCTAGGTAGACGACGGAAATTCTTGCCCAGACCCGGCTTGGCCGCACCCAATCATCATATAGCAAGTGTTAATACACTTGTCATGTGATTGGTCACTCTCCCTAAACTGTACACCAATCACATGGCAAGTGTTAAACACTCACCACCTAATTAGTCATGGTGTGGCCGAACCCGGTGCGGGTAAGAATTTCCCGTAGACGACCTGGGGGATTTTCAGAGATTTCTCGAGGGAATTGTTCTCGTTGAGGGACTGTTTCCCGAGGAAGAGAGTGGAGGCGTCACCGTCTTTGTACTTCTCCGTCGTCTTCCAGCATGAGACCGCCAAGGGAGATAGAGAGATATGGGGGGGGGGGGAGAGAGGTGGTGGACTTGTATTTTGAGAGAAGGAGAGAAGAGAGAGAGAGGGATGTACGAGAGAGAGAGAAGCGTGAGAGAGAAAGTGAGATGGGCGGAATGAGAGAGAGAGGTGTGTGAATATATATACATATATCTATATATAATATGTATATATATCACATATTTTCATTCACAATTTATATTTTATTTTATAATTGAATGTTCATGACCGTTCATTTTCTAAAATATGATCCAACGATCATTAATAAAAGGGCATAATGGGTACTTCAATAAAAACTAACGGCGTTAAATATACATTGACGGAGAGGGGCAGTGTGCTGAGTTTTCATAACACTATGAGTATTTAGGCTATTTTCCAATCACAGGGGGTTTTATGCTATTTCACGATAACACAGGGGAGCCCTCTAGAATTTATCCCCATTCATTATATTGTTTAATTAATAACTCAATGTGTGTAAAAAAAAAGATATAATTTAATTAAATAATTAAACTTTAAATAGTTTAAAATTATTTTTTTCACTAAATTGTCCATACAAATACAAACATTTCATAACTATTACTATTTGTACTATAATTTTAATTTATAATAAATTTATTAAACTTATGAAAAGTTAAAGAATCAATTTTAAATATAGTTATTTTTGATCAATAAATAAATAAAAATATAAAGTGAATCAAAATTTTGAAAGAAGGGATGTCGGAGAAAGAAAAGTGGAGAGAGTCGACAATAGAAAAGTGAAAAAAATAAATATAGGTTGATGGTTTTAGAAATACCACAATATCACACATAAAAAAAATGTCAAAAACCCATTTTGCACAAGTTTTAAAAAAAATGCTTATGGCCTTGTGTGTGTGTGTATGTATTAAAGTCAAACAGTTTTGTATTTGAATACAATAATTAAAGTATTTTTATTTAAAATTACTTTTGAATAATTTCTAGGAAAAAATCACTTTTCAAATTCTTTTTGGCTTATGCTTTTAAAACCAAAAACCAACCAAATACGTTTCTTTTAATAAAAAATATTTATGTTAAAAAATAATCCCTCCAAACGGTTTACTAAGTTTCATTTTCACTTCAAGTTTGTCATTTAGTAGCTAGTCTAATTCAATTAAGAGAGTTTGGCTAAATTTATTTTAAAGGGCTTATAAGCCCGTCGAGCTTATAAAATATTTTTGGATCTTATAACTCATTATTTTATTTTAAAAATAAATTTTAAAGAGTTGGATAAAATAAGATCTTGTAGCTATAAGATATTTTTAAAGCTTATAAGCTGTAATTTTGTTTGGTAAAAATTAGAGCTTATATATATTTTTAAGTGTAATGATGATTGAAAAAAAAAAAAAAATAAAATAAAATAAAATTAATTTCATATTGATGAGTCAAGTGCCACTTCACCATGCCACGTCATTACAACCTCCCAAATCCACAAATCTGCCAAGTACAGAACTACAACCCTCGAGGTAACGATATGCCCGCGAAAGAACTCACAAGCCAGCCTCCTTCCCTCGAAAGACCCAACAAGACGACCACAGGGCTACTCAGGGTGCTCTCGAATGAGGAAGCTGCCCTCGACGGTGCTTCCAATTGAGGTCCAAATCCCATACTTAGCCGTTGCAAGGATGGGCATCCAGAAGGGACAAGTACAGCTGGAGACTACTGGCAAGGGAGCCCACTGGCCACCCAGAGCATCTCGTTGGCACATGGGTCCATCCATCAGACGTGGGCGCATTCAATGCCAAGTCATAAATATAATCCTTGGTCATAAATGCCCAAGATATCCATTTATTGCCGGGTATGACCCCTCATTAATGAAGAGTGAGAATAGCCGCCGAAAAGACTGGAAAAGGGGGACAAAAGGCACATATTAGAGCAGCTACAGCGCCTACAGTGATCAGATCCCACCAACCACGTCACATCAGGCTCCTCACTCTCATATAAAAGCTCCATATGGCTCTCCACCCAAGGGTAAGACATACACTGCCTTGCGAATCCACTGCACACGATTACTGTTCATCTTCTTCTTGAACCAAACCCACTGACTTGAGCGTCCGGAGAGCCTACGCCGGGGCAAAAACCGGCTAGTCTCACGTGCGTTCCTCCCTCTTTAGCAGGTGGGCCACCAGCAAAGCTATTCGGAGTACACCCATATCCCGACGCGTGGACGAACCAGATTCGGACCGCATCATTTGGGCGCTAGAGAAGGGCCTAATCCTGTTCAAGAGGTGATTTTTCTCAAACAAGAAGAATGGTGAATACCCAGCGAACTCACATGTCCATCACATCGGAGGGGGGCCACCGCGACCCTCCCGAAGTGACCCAACGGGCAGAGGAAGCTGTCAATGTGATAACAAAGGAAAGGAGCCTATTGCCCCCACGCTACCCGCTGGCCCAGGGGCAGGAACATCCCTGACCCTGCACTAGCCCATGCAGCAGGGACGCAGCAAGCCGAGCACACGGTCACCCTTCCCATCAGCAGAGTCAGGCAGCTGTTGGGGGCATGCGATGACCAAACGTTGGTCCCGGTTGCTATCTGTGGGTCTATCTCCATCCTCTAATGAGGTAGGACCTCCTGCCGTTTCTCACCGCAACGAACACCATGACCCAAGTCGAAGCCATTCCCCACGTGAAGGGAGCCATTGTCATCACCCCAGGGAAGAGGTTGCTGAATCAGCAATGTAGCCACTCGCAAGGTCCCTCCTAGACGTAATGCCACGGATGCTCCCGCCAGATCTAGGCTCGCCCCCAGGTCTAGGACCGGTGGTCACCATCGCGCCCAGCGAAGGGAGGAGGGGCCGGAAAGAGCTGGCTCGCGTGCGCCAACAGTTAGTGATCTACGGCATGAGATAGAGCGTCTATCTAGGCGACGCGAAGGAGATAGGAGCGTGAGGGTGGAAGTAACACGACATCTGCCCCCCTATAAACCATCGATTGGAGAGGTCTCCATTTTTTTTGGAGATTGCCGAGTCCCGGTAGCCCCGATGAACGCATGCCCACCAGCTTACCCCGTTATGATGGTACTACGGATCCAATGGAGCATCTGACCCCTATGAGGACGTAGTAGGGTAAGCAACCAACAAACCTCCATGTATGGGCCCGTCTCTTCTCTACCACCCTCCAAGGATAAGCCCTACATGGTTCAGAGATGGAGCCACAATCCATCTCTTCATATGAGGAGTTAGCAGAGTCGATTTCTGAATCACTATTCACTGCTAAGTCTCCACCAAGCTGTCCCATACTCATTGTTATGGAGTAGTCCAGAAAGAGGATGAAAAGCCTACGCGCTTTCATGGAACGATTCAACAACGAGCTCCTTAAAGTGGAAGATCTTGGAGTCGATTTTGTCCAGCACGCGTTATATCAAGCCTTAAAGAACCAAAAATGTGCGGAGGCCATTATCAGGCAGGCCCCCGTACCATCGCCGGGAGTCCAGCAGCTGGGCTCCAGTACATGGAGGTGGAGGAGCTCAACCTGATAAAGCACCCGCCCAAGGCCAAAGGTGAAGGAAGCACCAAGCTCCGGAAGAAGACAAATCAAGGGGCAAGGAAAGGAAGGAGGTGGTCATGAAGTACAAAGAGTACTTCCCCCCTTACCAAGACCCCCGGCTGAAGATCTTTCACTCATCGTGTGCCACGCGTTCTCGACGCCTAAGAGGCTACCCGAGGGGAGGAAAGCCCGGAGGAGCGGGAAATATTGTGCTTATCATCGGCAACGTAGGCATACTACAGAGGATTGCTACAACCTGCAAGACGAAATCGAGGCGCT
The DNA here is from genome assembly GCA_026212405.1 of Petrea volubilis. NCBI lineage: Eukaryota > Viridiplantae > Streptophyta > Magnoliopsida > Lamiales > Verbenaceae > Petrea > Petrea volubilis. The sequence goes on from CM047878.1 coordinate 2,113,956, forward strand.
GATCCGCGACGGAAAGTCTCCAGGAGTTCGTTAACCAAGGCTATCTGGAGTATTATGACAGCCAGCCCTCCCCGATCCATCGCGATCGGTCAAGGTCACCTAGGAAGAGTCCCCAAAGGCAATCCGGAGACCTGCGAAGAAGGCAGGGAAGAAGACCAATGAGCAGTAACCACCCCAACCAAAGGCACGATCCTCATGATCGCCGGAGGACTCGCAGGGGGGCGACACTTAGATCCTCTCAAAAGAAAGTTTGGCAGAAAGCTCCGGTATGACCGGTTGCCCTCGAGGATCCGGAAATACCCCCAGCAGGTCAATACAGATCGAGGGATGCTCGATAGAGTTCAAGAGAGCGACAGGATCCCTGTTCAGAGTCTAGAAGGTTTGACTGAGCAACCCGATTATCCTATGGTGGTAACGGCCGACGTAGCAATTTCGCCGTTACCAAAACTCTAATCGACAACGGGAAGCTCGGCCAATGTCCTATTCTACTCGGACCTTAAAGAAGATGGACATGGGAAGATCGACATGGAGCCGGTTGAGAACGCCCCTGGTAGGCTTGGGGGGTCCTAGATTCACCCTTAGGGCAGATTAAATTGCCAACATCCCTCGGCCAGGAGCCCTACCGACGGACTTTGATGGTGAATTATTGGTGGTGGATGCCCCCTCGTATATAACCTGATTTGGGCCACCGGCGCTTAATGCGTTCCGGAGCGGTGGTCTCTACCTACCACCTTATGATGAAGTTCCCCACCGAGGTTGGGATTGGACAGGTGAGGTGCGACGTAGTTGAGCATGTACTTGCTATTCGTCTCGCTTGGGATGAAGCCTGGGTCCTCGAAAAGGAAATCACCCGAGGCCAGCTCGGACAGCGACTCCGGATGGACGGAAATGCCCTCGACTAAGACGAGGGAGCTAGAGGATAGTAGAATCGAGGCCCATGGAGAATCCAAGGCCATCGAGTTGGAGCCGGGAACCCGAGAAAATGACCAAGATAGGGGCCCAGCTTGATCAGGCTAAGGAAGTGATGCTCGTTCAATTCCTGCGAGAGAACAGGGCGTATTTGCCTGGCAAACCTCGGACTTCCTCGGAATAAACCCGAGGTCATTGTACACCGCTGGAATGTCGACCCCACATTCAAGCCTGTTAAGCAGAAAAAAGAGGGTCTTCGGGGTCGAGAGAAACAAGATTATAATCGAAGGAGAGGTAAATAAGTTGCTGAAGGCCGGCTACATCATGCCATATATATTTCCCGGAATGGCTATGCAATGTGGTAGTGGTGCCCAAAGGGCAGGAAAGTAGAGAATGTGCAATGATTTCACGGACCTCAACAAGGCGTACCCTAAGGACCCCTACCCGCTCCCTCGAATCGATCAACTTGTCGATTCGACGGCTGGCTGCAAAATGATGAGTATGATGGTGCCTATCAAGGGTACTATCAGATTTCCATGGCCCCAGAGGACCAACCCAAGACCTCATTTGTGGTGGAGATGGGAGTTTACTGCTTCCTGGTCATGCTTTCGGCCTCAAGAACGCTGGGGGTGACTTATCAAGGTTGGTAAATCTCATTTCAAAGAGCTGATAGGACGGATCGTCGAAGTCTATGTGGATGACATGATCGTTAGAGCCCAGAGGAAAAAGACCATCTTGAACACCTTAGAGAGGTCTTTCAAGTGCTTAGGGAGTTTGGTTTGAAACTAACCCCTCGAAGTGCACATTTGGAGTTCGAGGGGGGAAGTTTCTGGGTACATGGTCAGTGAAAGAGGAATCGAGGCCAACCCGAGAAAATCGAGGCTCTACAAAAGATTGGGTCCTCCAAGTCAGTCAAAGACGTTTAGAGGCTGTGCGGCCGGATTCTCTGAACAGATTCATATCTTGTCGGCTGACAGGAACCTCCTCTTCTTCAAAAAAACTGAGGAAAGTCCCTGATTTCCAGTGGACCCCGAATGTGAGCAAGCCCTGCGAGAGCTCAAAGAATATTTAGCCACCCCGCCTCTACTAGCAAAACCGAACCCGGGGGAAAAGCTGTACGTGTATCTCGTAGTATCCCCAGAGGCTGTCAGCTCGGTGGTTGTGGTAATAAGGGACCGGAAGCACCTACCTGTGTATTATCTCAGCAAGGTATTGCAAGGGCCAGAGAAGAACTACCTGGAGATAGAGAAGTTTGCATGGCCCTCATCCACTCCGCAAGGAAGCTGAGACAGTACTTTCAGTCTCATTCGATGGTAGTGCCTCACCGACCAACCCCTTCGCAAGTCATCTCAAAGCCTAACACGTCGGGCCAGCTTATTAAGTGGGCTATAGAGCTCGGGGAATTCGATATATCATACCAATCGAGAACAACAATCCAAGCCCAAGTACTGGCTGATTTCCTCCTCGAAAAGAGTGGGGTTACAGGAAGAAAGCCACCTATCACGATCTGTGGCCCTACATGTAGATGGATCCTCCACCACACAAGGAGGGGGGCCGGGGATCACCTTGCAGAGCCCAGAAGGCGATGTGGTGGAGTTCGCTATCAAGCTCAACTTCCCTGTCACAGACAATGAAGTAGAATATGAGGCTCTTATAGGCCCTCGAATTGGCCAATACGAGAAGGGGTCTCCTATATCCGGGCATTCACTGATTCCCAACTGGTTCCAATCAGATCGGGGGAATAAACGAGCCAGGGATGCCATGATGACCAAGTACCTCGAGCATGTCTCCAAGCTGAAGGAAAGTTTCAAAATCTTTCACTTTGGAGCAAATTACGAGGGAAGGAAAACGAGCGTGCAGTGCCTTGTCTAAATTTGCAAGCGCCCTTAAAGGCAAGAGGGATCATGTAGTAGATTCCAGACTCTCGATACCTCTGCAGTCCGCGAGGGGGGCGCCCAAATCCTGCCCACCAGCCCCTCGAACCCAGGTGGCAGGATGAAATTCACGCCTTTTTTGTGGGAGAAAGAGATCTCTGACCAAATCCAGTTAAGAAGGTTGAGAAGCAGTGCGCTAGATATTCCTGGATAGCGAGGGAAGGTTGTTTCGAAAATCATTACCCGGACCCCCGCTCAGATGTCTCCTCCCTCGGAAGCTCGTGAGGTAATGCAATCTATTCATGAGGGGAGTTGTGGAAATCACGCAGGAGGGAGGACATTATCCAAAAAGATTATGAGAAGCGATTTTATTGGCCGACTATCTTAAAGGACACGCTCGAGTATGCTCGGAATGCTGACGAAGTGTCAATTTTATGCCAACCTCCTCATAAACCAGTCGCTGAAATGGTGAACGTGGAGAGTTCGTGACCCTTCGACCAATGGGAATTGATGTAGTAGACTTTCCCCATGGAAAAGGTCAGAGAAAGTTCGCCATAGTGGCTGTGGAATACTTTACCAAGTGGGGTCGAGGCGGAGGCCGTCCCCAAAATCACCGAGCCTCGATTCGGTCCTTCATATGGAAAAAATATTATTTGCCGTTTCGGGGTCCCTCGAGTACTAATATCAGAAACGGCACGCAATTTCAAAGTCGAGCCACGACAGAATGGTTGCCATAGCCACGGCATCGAGCAGCGGTTCACATTTGTGGGAAACCCCAAGCCAATGGTCAAGTGGAGGTAACTAACCGCATTCATTGTGTAGAATCTCAAAACTGTGTTGGGAGCTTTCAGGGAGAATGGGCGGACGAATTACCAGGGGTATTGTGGGCTTATCGAACCACCCTCGAACGACGACGGCAGATCCCCGTATGCCTTAGTATACGGGTCCGAGACAGTGATTCCAGCGGAGATATTGCAAAACAGCCAGAGTGGTGTACTTGACAAGTCCAGGAATGAGGAGAAACCGAGCCACGGAGCTAAACTTGCTCGAGGAAAGAAGAGGTGCAGCTGGGAGGAGGATGCAAAAGTATCGAGCCTCTATGGCCCGAGCTTACAATAAAGGAGTACGCCCTAGAAATTTCCAACTTGGTGACCTGGTCCTCAAAAAGGTAGAGGTATCCAAGCATGTGGGAAAACTAGATCCTACTGGGAAGGACCTTACAAAGTTGTAAAGGTTTTAAAAAACAATGCGTACCGGCTTGAGGACATGGAGGAAGGGAACTGCTTCGAACCTCAGAAATTCTATGTATAAGATAAGTTTACTCGCCCCATCCTCGATTATTGGTAAAAAGTGTGTCGAGAACACGTTTGTTTCGAGGGGAAGCGAATGTAAAGGAAAGCTAAAATAGAAACCATTCTTCCTCTCGATGCTTTAGTTGTTCTCGTACACTTATGATCAACTTTGGTGAAATTTAATTTGGCGCAATCGTAAAACCCGCATGTCTCTCGATTTTGTTTAGTTATACGTACGTTTGAAACAATTCATTAAACCGTTCAACACAACGTAAAGTAACCATGCAAATCGAGGGCGCCTCTCGATCTCATCAAAGTCTCATTTTACAGCGACAAAAATTAAACGATAATAAAATATAATAAACCATATAGATAAAACATAAGAGCTGATCGTTTCGTCCAACAGGGAAGGCCTCGAAAAGGACTATTTCATTTAGAAGGCCCGAGGGCGAGAAATGTACATGGGGGAGTTAAGCGGGCTAAACTAAAAGGGGGAGACAACCAGAAAGGGGGATTACATAAATGGGGGATTTTAGACTAGTCGTTGAGTTCGACGGGCTTGTCCTCTGATCTCCTTCCTCACCCAGCACCGGCAGACGCCCCGCTCCGTCATCCCATTTTAGTCCTCGGGGTCAGGAAGTGCAAGGCCCGGTCATTCGTTCCTTCTAGGTCTCGGGAGTCGGCGCAGAAGGCAGCGGAATGTCCTCTTCTCCGATGAGTCGCCTTTCGCACTCTCGGGCGGTGGAATACGAGGCGGCGGAAGACAAAGTTGACCTCCTCCCTCGAAAGTTGAACTCTTTGGACTTCCCGTCGAGGGTGAGGCTTTTCCACCGAAGCCCCGCTGCGGTCAAATGTGAAAGCCCGGCAGACTCCCGATCAAAGTCTTCCCCCAAGTCGCCTCGAGTCTGAAGCTGATCGAGGACCAGATCCACAGCTCAGCGGAATCTTGGAAACGATGAGTGTGTCCTGATATAGTCGAACGCCTCACTCACGAAGAACCTCGAGAAGGCCCGTTGACCTTCTTATGGCATCGTGAGGGGAAGTCCATTCAGCTTTGAAGCCCGGCCTGACGCCCTCGCCGTAGTTACGGAAAGCCTTGGCTCCGCCTCCGCCTCGGACCCTATTGTTAACTACTTCGAGGCGCTCTTTCGCGAAGTCGCGAGCCACCGGCCTCTTCGCATTTCTCCGCGCATCCTCCCAAGACTTTGCTGTGTGATTGACTTCGTCGTCCAGACCTCGCACTTCTTCTCGAGGCAGCGATGCGTGTCTGGGAGATTCGAGGAGCTGCTGACTCTCCTGCAACTGCCCCGGAGGGTACGTTTGTCGAGGCCAGTTCCCCAGCAAGGACCTCGGTTTATTCTTTGTCTTCTCCATCTCGACAGGCACTTCTC